>JAYDZF010000007.1:13021603-13033851 GCA_034509105.1 Microcambeva barbata | reverse complement strand
CACTGCACGGATTGGGTTAAAATGTGGAGAACGAATTTCACTGCAAAGTGATTAAGAAAGTATACTAAATCTAAAAAAAAATTTTAATCTAAAAAACAATGTGATTTCCTAGATTTCTCATAGTGGAAATATACCTATGCTGAAGTAGAATAACTTGTACAATCAGTGGCTGACTAAATATTTTTTACCACATAATTCAAGACAACATCAGCAACAGATTTAAGGTTTTAATTCTGATACTTCATTGCCATAAATTTACTGCAGTGCCTTGCAAAAGTATTCACCCCCTTGGCTTTTACTTATTTGTTGTATGAATTGTAAACACACCTTTTTTGAAACGCTCCAGAGGCTGCAGCACCATTAAGCAAGAAGCACCACTAAACTAAAGAGCGGGCTGCCCCCTAAAACTCTCAGACTGGCCAAAGAGGGGATTGATTCGAGATTTAGCACAGATACCAAAGGTAACCCTGAAGGAGCTGCAGAGTTCCCAAGCAGAGACTGGACTATATGTTCATTTAACTGCAATAATTTGGAAGAGTGGCCAGAAAAAAAGCCTTTACTTACAGACAAATATAGCAAGGCATGTTTTGAGTTTTCCAAAAGGCATTTGGAAACTCCCCAAATGTATGGAGGAAGTTGCTCTGGTCAGCAGAGACCAAAATGAATTTTTTTTCTAACCAAAGAAAATGCTATGTCTGGTGTAAAACCAACACATCTCATCACCCCAAAAACACCATAACTACAGTAAATAATGGTGGTGGCAGCATCATGCTGTGGGGATGTTTTTCAGCAGCAGGGACAGGGAAACAGGTCCGAGTTGTAGGGAAGATGGTGATGGATGGTGATAAATACTGGGATATTCTTTAGCAAAACCGGTCTGTTTCGGTCTGTCAGTGATTTGATACATGGATAGAGGTTCACCAGGACAGTGACCCAAAGCATGCTGCTAAAGCTGTTGGGGGCGATCATCAGCTTGCCTCACCAGCCACAGGAGCCATTGGTAAGCGACAACCTTCGCAGCACAATCCATGCAGCTGAAACTCCAGTCGAGCAGCCATGGAACGAAGTCTAGCAACCAGGCTCCACTAAGAACCACTCAATCTGCTGCACCTGAAATTCATTCACCTCCCTAATTACACACACTTTTACTTTCCCTAGTTACAATTCACTTTTGCCAGGGTGTAGTTGCGTGAACATGTTTGTTAGTTTGGCTGCTATCCTGTGAGCCTGTGTCTCAGTTTTATGAGTGGAATTCTGTAACGCTCTCCTGATCACCTCCGTGCCAGCTGGGATCATCTGTAGCTTCTCCTTCTGGCCGGGCTCCAAGTGGAATGCCGAGTGGAACCAAGCCACCATGTCTGGTGTGTGGAGGTATTTTTCAAACATTGCAGCGTTATTGAGGGCTACGTTACTTTGCTTTGCTCACAGACAGCATTGTGCTCAGAAACACAGAGCTACCCCTAATCAGCCCAGAACTGTGTATGGTATTTGTTTGGAAGCATGGTTTAGTTGATGGAGACGATAGCCAGGTTTCCATTCAACTGAATGAGCTTCTTAAAGAACTTTTTTCCATTGAAAATTCAGCTCAAGAATATGCACATCTGCATGTGTTTCCATCAACCATGTAATGCAAATAAAAACAAACATTAGCCTAATAAAGTGACATGTTCCTTTTCATTTATAAAGATGGTTCAAGTCAGTTTTCAATAAATGTTAAGAAAAAAAAAAGAAAGAAAAAAAATTCTGCAGCACATATCGGCCATCAGCTGACCCTGACTGTTAAACAACGGCATCGGCTATAGCAGAACCCATATTGGTTGATCTCTGCTACTAATTGCAGAATCACAGTTTCATCTGAAATTCTGTCTCTGTGAATCTTGAAACCATCTCCCAGTGCTCGACGGTCACTGCTCTTAACTTGAATTCTGACGGCGTTTGTGTCACCTGCTCCAAATCGATCAATTCTGTTAGACAAATAGACTCTGGCTGTACATGCATTATTTTTTTCAGGTCAAATGGCTGAACTTACCTCCAGTGCCCTAAACAAGCCAGGGTGTCACAAGCATGTGATACATTTCTCTGCAGTAAAAACAAAGGTGCTCTTTCTGTCTTTGTTTTTCTGACTCAGAAATGTGTGCGTTGTCGACTCCCATGGGTTCAGAATTTTTTACTGCCTTTTGAACACTCACAACCAAAACCATCAACTTTATTGGATCATCTCACTCCCATCTCAGCTTGTGAAGATAGTTAATACAGATTGCTCACCCCATCCGCACCCTTCTGCTAGTGTTCAATATTCCAGGACATAATCTGCTGTTAAGCCTTTTCTTCGTCTTAACTGACTTCTGACTTCCTTACTTTTCTATGTTGATCTAAACTTCTTTAAGTAAACCATAAAACGTAGTTTTGGATCTTAACACTGCACCATTACCGCTCCATTAAGCCAAAAGTCATTACTAGTAAGTAGGTAAACAAGGAAGTGAGTATATAAGATTGCACGTGAAGATGCACTAACTGAGTATGAAAATGCAATTTTGAAAGCTAAAACATTATATTATTTTCTTTAATTACAAAATTGAAAAAATATCATAGTAATATTATCACTTGCCAATGTTTATTATCAATTCAGTTTGAGAAGGATAAGTGATAATAATGACTTATCTAACAAGGTAATCCAACTAAATTATTTTAATACAAGTTCCCAAAATAAATTTTCTGTGTTAATTAAATCATCAAATTCATTGTCATGTTTACTTGATCCAGTTCCAACTCATTTACTTAAAGATTTACTTCAAGACATTATCGAGCCTTTAATTACTTTAATAAAGTAATCCTTTCAGTCAGGATTTGGACCCAACCACAATACTTGAAACGGCATTAAATGTTATGTCCACTGATAATGGGTGTGTTGCTTTTCTTGTTTGATTAGATCTTTGACACTGTTGATCACAACATTTTACTTGATAGGCTTGAAAATATTGAGTTATTTTGAGGGATAAACAGCTGGACTCTAGTAGAACCATCTCAAGAAGTATCAGAAGGAAATGGACAGCATGCGAGTTAAATTTGAGCAAAGGACCTGAATACTTATGGCCATGGGATATTTCTTTTTTTCTTTTTTTAATACATTTGCAAATGTTTTATGCCAAGATGTTGAGTGTACATTAATCAGAAATAAAATTAACTTTTTTATTTTAGCAAAAGGCTGCAATGAAACAAAGAGGGAAATTTTAAAGGTAGTACTGTAGGTAATCAACATGTTACGATTTATATAGCCAGCAAGTGTGTCTAAATGTTTAAGACATTTGAGTTCTAAATCCTGAGTTTCTATAGAATTAAGGGCCAAAATTTGTAGTTAATAATAAGCAGGTAAAATGGTCAATCGCTGATGTTCTTCAGCTTTCTGAGTGATCTCATAGCTGTAATTAGTTTGGCAGGATTGAGATGCAGCCTGCACTTGGCCAGTCTCTCTCAACAAATCAATTTTGAGGAAAGTCTAAGGAGGAGTGAAGGGGAAGTAATGAGAATTTTTTTTACTGTATATATTTTTTAGAAATAATACATTGATTGTATTTTTTGCATCATTTTATTCGTATGCTCTTGGTCATGTTTTCTTTTTTACTTTATCTTTAGGATTAGGATTTACCCTTTTTTCCATTACTGTGTCATGACTGTGTGTGATATGACTTTCTGGCTGATCTCCAATTCATTCTTCAGTTTGGTAGAACAGAGGTGATTGACAACACATTAAACCCAGACTTTGTCAGAAAGTTCATCCTTGACTACTTCTTTGAGGAGAAGCAGAACCTTCGATTTGACTTGTAAGTCTTTTATTGTTACATGTATTGTGTATATCTTGTTGGCAGTTAATGACTGTTATGTAATGACTCTCCTTATACTGTGAACAGCCTAACAACATAGTCTTAGTCTCAGGCAAAGCCAACATCATTCCTCACATTAAACAATTTTGTATTTCAGGATAAACATTTTTACAGAGTGGACATCTGAGACAGGCACAAGAACATAAACAAAATTACATTATTTAAAAAGCTCAAAATTGTACCAGTGAACATATTATCAGGCTAATTATCTCAGACAAAACAGCATCAGGTAACATGCCACTAAATCACTATTGGGAAAATGACCTTAGACATAGTGGCATTAGGTAATGGACAACAAGGTATTAGGTTACATTGTTTCAAACTCTTACATTGTTTTGTCAAAAGCATATCAATTAATAAACCTTAATCTAAAAGTATTTTACCGGACACTGCCCAAGGTTATTATACCTCGTCTAAGGCTATTTTTACTGGTGTACAATTGGTGTCCCATGGACATTGTATTTTTCAATCTGTGCAATTGTTATATTTTCCTAAGAACCAATAGCAGAAATGTGGGTCCATATGTTATAACTGTCATAATTGTTTTTCTTTTGGTTCCTCTTATTAGGGGTTGGCAAAACAGACCTGCATTAATGACTTGATAAAGTTTCTACACTTGACACAACCCTTGTTTTTTTAATGGGGTTACATTTATGAACTTTATGCATTCTAGTGGCTAGATCCCTAAGGACAATTCAGTGTCTCCAGTTGGCCTGGTGGCATGTTATTGGATTCTGGGACTCATGTAGACACATGGTATACATGCAAACTCTGCACAAAAAGGACCTGGAGTGTCCTATTCAAGGGTCTAACCCAAGACTTCCAGCTGTGAGGTTACAGTGCTAACCACTAAAACACTGTACTGCCCTGAGCATGAACTGTAAATTTTATCATCTTACAGTTTTTCTTTTAATTTAAAATGATTATTGCAGGTTGGGGTAAGCAGGCAGAATGTTAAACTGATATTCTATCCATTGATGGTTTTTTTGTCAGTTAATCATATTGCACATTTTATTTTACCCTGGCTCATTGCACACTTAAAAGACTTAAAAGCAGCTTTGAAATGTTGCTAAAGGTGTACTCTTTAATATCGAGATAGAGGGCTTATCTGTCAAGGCACACTGTCTGATGTCTTTGTCCACGAAGAAAGACCTCATGCTTCATTGAAATGTCAATTAAAGCGCCCACGCACGCACACACATGCATGCATGCACACACACACACACACACACACACACAGGTAATGGGCATAAAATTAGAATATCATGAAAAATTCAGAATATAAATATCAGAATCTAGAATATTGTGAAAAGGTTAAATATTGAATACACCTGGTGCCACATCAGCTAGTTAACTCACCTGGAAAGGCCATTAAACTGTCTCTCAGTCTAGTTCTATAGTCTACATAAACATATGGAAGACTGCTGACTTGACACATAGCTCGGTGTCCAACCACATCGAAAGAGAAGCGAAGGAAAGGAAAACCTGGGCTAAGGACAAAAAGAACTGAACTGCTGCTAAGTGGTCCAAAGAAGACTGTTTGGGGTGTCATGTCATTTGCTGGTGTTGGTCCATTGTGGTTTCTGAGGTCCTGCTGCTGACCAACTTTATGGAGATGCAGATTTCATTTTACAACAGGACTAAGCTACAAGCTACAAAGCTACAAGTACCTGGTTTAAGCACCATGGTATCCCTGTTCTTAATTAGCCACCAAACTTGCCTGACCTTAACCCCATAGAAAATGTATAGGCTATTGTGAAGAGGAACATGCAATATGCCAGACAGAACAATTCAGAATAGTTGATGGCCACTATCAGAGCAACACAGTGCCACAGACTGATCGACTCCATGCCACGCCACAATGCTGCAGTAATCTAGGCAGTACATGGGACATACTTGAATGTTCCAACATGACAACGATCCAAAACACAAGGCTACAGCAGACCAAAGTGAAGGTTCTGTAGTGAATATATGTCAAGTCAAGTCAATTTATTTGTATAACGCTTTTTACAATAGACATTGTCACAAAGCAGCTTTACAGAGTTTAGGACAACAAGACTAAGAACCAAACCCCCCCTGTTGAGCAAGCCAGTTGGCGACTGTGGCAAGGAAAATCTCCCTAAAATTACACGAAGAAACCTTGAAACCTTGGAGGAACCAGGCTCAGCAGGGTATATATATACACACACTATATAAACATTGGAATGGAAAAGTTGATTTCCATAATTCCATTACAAAAGTTAAACTTTCATAGATTACAGATTCAGGACCCACAATTTAAATGATTATAAGTATTTATTTGTTTATTTTTACATAATTTGGGCTTCCAGCCTATATCACCCACGAAAACAGAAAACAAAAAATTAGGATCAAATCAATCAAAATATGGTACTTGCCTAACGATATCTCAATCGTCAATACTTGGTTTGGAATCCCTTTGCTTTAATCACTGCCTCAATGTGATGTGGCATTGAGGCAATTAGCCTGTGGCATTGCCTGGTAGTTATGGAAGCTCAGATTTCCTTGATGCTTGCTGTCAGCTCTTTGTTGTTTGGTCTGGTGGCCCTCGTTTTTCTCATGAGATTACCCCATAGATTCTAAAAAGGGTTTAAGTCCGGCAAGTTGGCTGGCCAGTCAAGCAATGTGATTGAATGGGCATCAAACCAGGCTTTGGTGCTTCTGGCAGCATTGGCAGGGGCCAGATCCTGCTAAAACATGAAATTGGTATCTCCATACAGATCTTCAGTAGAAGGAATCATGAAGTCTTCTAAAACATTCTGGTACACTGTGGCAGCGAAAGTTTACCAACACCTGCACCAGACATTGCACCCCAATCATGACTATGGATATTTCACACTGGACCTCAAGCAGTTTGGGTTCTGTTCCTCACCCGTCTTCCTCCAAACCCTTGGACCTTGATTCCTGAATGAAATGCTGGCCCTTGGCCCAGCTTCCTAAGTTGGCTATGGTTCAGAAGTGGCTTGACCCAAGGAACTCGACAGTTGCAGTCCCATCTCCCGGATGCGCCTGAATGTGGTGGTTTTTGAAGCTGTGACTCCTGCCTTCACAGTATTCTATTTTTTTGAAATCCTGTTTTCATGGGCTTTATGAGCTGGATGGCCAAATTATCTAAAAATAAACAAATAAATACTTTAAATTGTTTAAATTGTAGGCCCTGAATATATAATCTATGAAAGTATATATATATATGGGTGTTTGGTGTTTATTTATCTTTCTTTATATTGTATTTTTTTATATTTCAGATATGATGTTGACTCTAAAAGTCCAGATTTATCGAAACATGTGAGTATATCTTACTTGAACCATTGGATTCATGAAATAAAACATTACCAAAATTAACTTAAATACGGTACTTGATATAAAAATACATCGCATGCACATTGGCCATTTAGTATATATATATATATCATACTCAAATCTCATCACTCAAATCTCTAAAAGCTTGTTTTCTTCTGGAACAACATTCCACAATGTTATTGCATATTTTGCCTTTTGTATACCTGATGGCAATGTGACAACAATAAAAGAAAAGACTGGAGACCAGAATGAAACTTAACAGATGCTGTATTCTTATCACATTGGATTAGCAGTCACATCACGTATTCTATGAATCAAAAGGTACGATACTACACCGTCAGGACAATCTCAAATAGCAAATACACAACATATCCCTCCCCCTTTACTTTTAATGTCCCCATTATTGTAAATAAAACATTCTATAATAACATTGTTAATAAACGTCATGGCTATTAAATTTCCTGAAATTCAGAGAGAGGCAAGACCACCTCAGTCTGGACTGAAACCATGGGAATTATTCTGCCCCAATGTTGTGTGAGTTAGTCAATAAACTATAATGTCAGTTTATCAGGAGGTAATCTGTGCAAATGTTTGTCCCATTGTCTGTTGTAGTGGACTGCATGGGACCTGGTTTTGGTATAATGTTTGGAGTAGGCATCTGAGTAGGCATTAAAGTGTCTGGAACATTGTCTACTACTGCAGGTTGGTTCAGAGGTTTTGCTGGTGAGTGGTGTTGATCTTGGCCAAACCCCAGTTCCAAAAACAGTGGATGTCACAGAGTGCGAGATATCACCCCATCCAGATGTGTGGATCAGTTGATCCACATGTCTTTTCCAGATGAGATGGTCCCGGGTTTCCACTGTGTAGGATACTGGGTTTATTTTTTGCCATGATTGCTGGTTTCCATTCAACACCAGTAGTGTAGTTTCAGGCTAGAACTCCCCAGCTGTAAACTTTATGAATTAAAGTTTTGCCCATCTGTCCATTTGAGTTGTCTGTTTTAGACGTACAACCTCTTTTGGGGTCTCAGCAGGTCAAAACGTATACGGAGATGTCTTTTAAACATACATGAGGCAGGAGACACCTGGGTTGTAGCATGAGGTGTGTTTTAATAGGACAACAGAAAAGCTTTGAGATGTTGGTTGAGTGACTGTGTGTTTGAAGAAGAATTGAGAGCTTGCTTCATATTATGTACAAATCTTTCAGCAAGGCCATTTGTGGCTGGGTGATACGGGGCAGACTTAAAATGCTGTATACCATTCTCTTGCATAAATGTCTCAATCTCCTCAGACACTAGCTGTGGCCTGTTATCACTAACAAGTTGTTGTGGGAGGCAAAAAACATCTAAAGATGGACCATAACGCTTCTTTTGTTTTATCTGAAGATGTCCTTTTCATAATTGTGACTACTGGCCATTTGCTATGTGTGTCCACCACCACTAACATATGTTTTCCAGTGGTCCATCAAAGTCTATCTGGACCTGCTGCCATGGTTCTTCTGGCAAGTCCCAAAGATGTAGTTGTGCAAAATGTGGTACATGTCTCAACTTCTGCCAGTCAGAACAATCTTTTTCCTCTATAGCTGTGTTTAAGCCTGGCCACCAGAAATAGCTGCATGCAGTTTCTTTCATTCATACCACACCAGAGTGGCCAGTATGAAGCTCAGTTAGCACTTTGTCTTTTAGTTTTGAATGCCTTCCCTCCAATAATGCTTAAAAATGTTGGCACAATAACATAGACCCAATGAGGCCTGTAGAGGGAGCCGGAAATGCTGAGGGAAGACTGGCTAGTGACAACTGCTGCTTCCTCTGGGTCCTAGTACCCACTGGATGGGGTGCGACAATTGGCACAGCCTTTTTGCGGTCCTCGAACGGCGGCTACCGATTTGGGTCTGCCCCTAGCATCCAGTGATGCTGCGTACCTCTGGCCTCTCAGCCATATGCCCCAAAACTCAGTTGGGCCCGGGTTTTTTTTTGTAGAGCCACCTTTTGTGGCAGTTACAGCTGCAAGTCGCTTTGGATAGGTCTCTATGAGCTTGCCACATCTTTCCACTGGGATTTTTGCTCAATCCTTAGGGCAAAACTGCTCCACCTCCTTCAATGAACAGCAATCTTCAAGTCTGATCACAGACTCTTGAATTCAGGTCTGGGCATTTACAAAACCATTCGAATACATTTAAACGATTTCCCTTAAACCACTAGAGTGTTGCTTCAGCAGAGAACCTCAGTCACAGTCTCAAATCACTGACAGACCGAAATGGGTTTTGCTCAAGAGTATCACTGTATTTAGCACCACCCACCTTCCCCATTACTTGGACCAGTCCCTGCTGCTGAAACACATTCCCACAGCATTATGCTGCCATCACCATGTTTCACTGTCAAATGGTATTTTTGGGGTGATGAGATGTGCTGGTTTTGCACCAGAAATAGCATTTACCTTTACTGCTCTACAACTTTGTTCAACTTTATATATATAATTGTATAATAAAAAATAACCTATCCAGATAAATCGTGTCATCCGGATAGAGTGAATTTGATTATGGTCAGATGAGAAGTATAAACATATGCCATTCCAACACCCTATTGGTTTGAATGTGAGATATCACACCTGTACATGTCACATCACACTCAGGCAAAGATTTACCAGATGTATGTAGCCTAGTATCAGGATATCCATTGCAGAGACTCAAATGAACACAAATGAATTCTCTCTCTGACACAGACACACACGTCAAACTCACTCAAACAATCCTGGCAAAGATGTTTTGTGTTCTACAAAACATTTAAGCTTGATGTTGTGAAGGAATTGTAGCTGAAACTACTAAACTTCTAAGTTCTAAAAAAAGAAATGAAATGTTTTTTTCTGCATCTCATTACTGTCAACTTGACTGGCACATGTCTTCATTTACACTTTTGAATTTCATCTTTCTTCATTCTGATTTGAATGTTATAAATTTTTACAATGATTTTGTCCTTTGGTCTTGGTATGGGCATTGTTTTGTTTGTGTCTTTGTGTTGTGTACATGCTTTTCTCTGTTGTTAACATGGCTGCCTGTCCTCTTCTCTGTATCTTTGTATGTCTACCCCATCCACCTTCCAATATATTTGTTCCATCTTTCCACTGCCTTTACAGGATTTTCTTGGACAGATGTTCTGCACCTTGGGTGAAATTGTGGGCTCACCAGCTAGTCGACTGGAAAAAACTCTAGGGTGAGTAAGATATCACTAAATAGTCATAAAGGATGTTCTTCTGAATTTGGCATTGTAAAATTTTGTGCTTGTATATATAGTGTCTTATAACTGCGGTGCGGTGTGCAAAAGTATTGAGTCAAAACTTTGTGGAACCACCTTTTCCTGCAATTACAGCTGCAAGTCTTTAAGGCAATGCCTCCACCAGCTTTGCACATCTAGGGAGTGACATCTTTCTTCTTCGCAAAACAGCTCAAGCTCAGTCAGATTAGATGGAGACCATTTGTGAACAGAAGTTTTCAGATCTTGCCACAAATTCTCGATTGGGTTTAGGTCTGGACTGGGCCATTCTAACACAGGAATATGTTTTGTTTCATCCATTCCATTGTATCCCTGGCTTTTTGTTTGGAGGCATTGTCCTGCTGGGAGGTGAACCTCTGTCCCAGTCTCAAGGTTTTCTCCAACAGGTTTTCTTCCAAGCTTGCCCAGTATTTGGCTCCACCCATCTACCCATCAACTCTGACCAACTTCCCTGTCCCTGCTGAAGTGAAGCAGACCCAGAGCATGATGCTGCCACAGCCATATCTGACAGTGGGGATGGTGTGTTCAGCAGTGTTAATTCTCTGCCACACATAGCATTTTGCCCAAAAAGCTGAATTTTGGTCTCATCTGAACAAAGAACCTTGTTCCATGTGTTAAATGTGTCCCCAACATGGCTTCTGGCAAAACGCAAATTTTTATGGTTTTCTTTTAACAATGGCTTTCTTCTTGCCACTCTCCCATAAAGACCACATTTGTGTAATGCATGACTAATAGTTGTCCTGTAGACAGATTCCCCCACCTGAGACGTGGATCTCTGCATTTCGTCCAGAGTCACAATGGGCCTCTTGGCTGCATCTCTGATCAGTGCTCTCCTTCTTCGGTCTGTAAGTTTAGGTAGACGGCCATGTCTTGGTAGGTTTACAGTTGTGCCATATTCTTTCTATTTTAAGATAATGGATTGAACAGTGCTCCGTGAGATGTTCAAAGCTTTGGAAATCTTTTTATAGCTTAAGCCTAACTTCTCCACAACCTTATTCCTGACCTGTCGGGTGTGTTCTTTGGACTTCATGATGCTGTTTACTTTTTTACAAAATTATCTTAACCAATCTCTGATGCTGCCACAGTAGATTACACACAGGTGGACCATTTTTAGACATTAGCAGTCATCAGGCAACTGGTTGCACTCAGAGAAAACACTGAATACATTTGCACACCACACTTTTCAGTTTTTTATTTGTAAACATTTTTTTGAATCATGTTTAATTTTTTTCCCACTTGGTCTTTCACATAAAATTCCAATGAAATATAATAGTTTGTTGTTGTAATGTGACGAAATATGGGAAAGTTCAAATATGGAAACAGTGTATCACAAAAGTTAGTACACCCCTTGCATTTCTGCAGATATTAAAGTATATCTTTTCATGGGACAACACTGAGAAAATGATACTTTGACACAATGAAAAGTAGTCTGTGTGCAGCTTATATGACGTTGTAAATAAATTCTTCCCTCAAAATAACTCAATGTACAGCCATTACTGTCTAAACCACCGGCAACACCCCTAAGAGACTGCACCCCTAAATGTCCAAACTGAGCACTGCATGTCATCTTCTCTCCAAAATGTCATGTGACTCGTTGGTGTTATCAGGTCTCACGTGTGCATAGGGAGCAGGTTTGTTCAATTTTGTAGTACAGTTCTCACACTCATACTGGTCACTGAAAGTTCCAACATGGCACCTCATGGCTAAGAACTCTTTGAGGATCTTAAAAGACGAAATGTTGAGCTACATGAAGATGGCCAAGGCACTTAAACTGAGCTGCA
>JAYDZF010000007.1:13009735-13021503 GCA_034509105.1 Microcambeva barbata | reverse complement strand
ATGCGAAATTTAACAGGTAGCCAGTGTAGCAATGATAGAACAGGGGTAATATGATCAAACTTTTTAGTTCTAGTTAGTGCTGCTGCATTTTGTCCAGGGTGTTACTGTGTGCCTTGCACCCGTTAAAGAGATGATTGGAATAAGTTAATAAAATGATCTTAACTGAAACATACTTTATGTGCTTGAGACATTTCATGCTTGATTAAATTAATTTCTTGATATACCTCCCTGCCCTTCAGACATACAACACATTAGAAAAAATCTGAACAGCAGTGATCTCTATCCCACACAAAGGACTGCATAAAAACCCTCATTAATATGCAACTTTGGCAAGTCCTTACCAATATCTACACTTTCGTATAATTTACACTTCTAGGTTTAAAGCATTAATGCAGAGACGTACATTAGACTTTTAGTGCACAAAATGATAACTTTAGGATGTTTTCCAAGGACCATCATGCATTTTTATGAAGCCAGTGCAAAACCACATGCTACACACAAAAAATAGGGTTCCCGTTCTTGTATGGCCTAATAGGAGTCCTGACCTCTACCCGAAAGAGAATTCTGAAATGCAAAAATCACATCCACAGTTGCACACTTTAAGACGTGTAAAGAAGTGTGACAAAATCACACCAAAAACACTTAATCACTTGAACTTACAAATTAAATAAAGTTGACCAAACAAATTATGGCTTTCTTCTGGGCCATTATGACCTTGATTAAATCAGCTAATGAAACTGAAACTGGACTGAACAGGTACCACTTCATAGCTAGTACAGGGACAAAAGCACAATGCAAAGTTTGATTATTAGATCCAAATGCCAAATGCCAACACACTCATTCCATTAATAAAGTCAAAATATCCCCTTGGAGTAAAACAACAGATGATGTAGTAAAAAAACAGTAAAGAGTTTTACAGTGTAGCTGTCAACTTGGCACCCCTAACTAGTACGGCATAACTAAATGGGAGAGCAACAAGGGTGTAATAAGGTCATGAAGACTTTCACAGGACATCAGTGCCCACCTCACCAGCTCACCAGTCATCAAACAAGAGTGATCAGCCAACAGAAGCAGAGCAACAGCAACCCAACATCCCAGATTACCAGAAGTTACAATAAACAACCCCTAATCTCATTCGGACATTTCATTATTTTTCCTGCTTTAATTAATTTGCCTGCTATGACAGCTCATGATTACACATGAGTTAACAGTAGTTTGCTTGTTCATTTTTTAAGCTTTAAACATAATGCTTTACACTTATATTATTATATTCTTGTCGAGATGGGTACTTCAGTTATGCATGATTCATAAGTTTAATATCAAACATCACACTGGGCAATAATAGTTTAAAGCAGGCTGGCTGAGTTACTGAGAGGGGGAGTGGCTATTTTGGTTATCACATCATGAACATTGTCATTGTTATTGACCAGACTAAACCATGCACTCCATAGAGCTGAGAAACTGGTCCAAGTCGAAGGGAAGATAGATGGTGCAAAATACATGGACATTCTTCAGCAATACCTGTTTCAGTCTGTCAGTGATTTGAGACTGGGATGGAGGTTCACCTTCCAACAGGACAATGACCCAAAGGATACTGCTAAAGCCACACTAGATTGGTTTAAGGGGAAATGTGTAAATATGTTGAAATGGTCTAGTCAAAGCCCAGAACTTAATCGATTTGAGAATTTGTGGTCAGACTTGAAGATTGCTGTTCTCCAGTGGAAACTATCTAACTTGAAGGAGGTGGAGAAGTTTTGCCATGAGGAATGGACAAAATCCCAGTGGCCAGATGTGGTAAGCTCATAGAGAATTATCCAAAGTGACTTGCAGCTGTAATTTCTGCAAAAGGTGGCTCTACAGTGTATTGCATTTAGGGGGTAAAAGTTATGCTTCACAATAAAAGGCATGCTCTGTAAATGAAATTATGTCAACGGGGGTCAATATTTTTGCAAGGCACTGTGGACCACCAGAACAGTTGGTCTTTGGAGAGGAGGGAGGGGGCTGTAGGGTGAGCATTGCAGACATTGAGTTGGTGAGAGGGAACCCCTTGTGCCAATCTCAGTGTAAATAATTGCAAAAATGATCACATTTTATTAAAATGTACGTTATCTATATTGATGTGTTGCATCGCACTGCATAAAATCATTTTCTTTAGTCTGGGAGAAAATGTTTATTTATACCATAACTATTGATACAACCCAAATCTAACTCAGGAGACTTTCATTTATACATCAGTTTTGTCACAAATGTTTCTTTACAGTTTCTTAGAGGAAATAGCATCATCTTAATGAGGTTTAAAGTGTAAAAACTGAGAATCTGGTTTCAGACACTGATAATGTCATAGTTTGATGGAATTTTAACAACAATTTGGTTACAATATCAAGAGACACATTTACTCATTACTCAAGGTTAATGAAGGTTAGTATTGAACACACTCATGAGCTCACTCATTTTTGTTTCGCCAATTAACCACACTTGCATGTGAATGGACTGTGGGGGAAAACCGGAGCACCTGAAGTAGTCCCACACTGACACGGTGAGAAAAATGGAAACTCCATAACGGGATCAAACCCAGGTCCTTCTCGCTGTTTGGTACTTAGCTGGCAAGCCACCCAAATGTCATAGTAACACTGTAAAATTAACACTGTTAGTTTAGTTTGTATTACTTTAACTTTTAATCTCTTTAACAGTAAATGTAAAAAAATAGTTTTATGGCTTTTCAATACTTAAATGACCTGTATAAAATAAATGTAATAAATCTTAAACTTTATAACATGAGCACACTAGAATTATTATGAAAAGAAATGAATTTACAATCCAGTAGTTAAACAACAGTGTATAAATCATTGGCTCTTTGAAAGGGTACAATTTCAAAACACAGGTTCAAAACAACATTATTGCAACAATATGCTATTCATAAATCATTTAAAAAATCTAATTATTAATAAATTCACTATGGATTTATTTATGGTAGTATTCAATGCTTTGATGTCTATGATGTATGTGTGGGGGGATGCTTTATAAAATAATGGCACTCCTGCTATTTTGATTGAATTTACTGGTGAAGTACACATTCTAGAAGCTGTTTGGCCAACTCTAAAAATGTAAAAATGTAAAAATAACATTAAGATACTGTCACGTTTGGTGGGCTAAGATGGACAGATGGGGGTGGACACATGTGTAGGAAATTTGTAAATAATAACAAAGAACAGAGCAAAGGTAGCAAAGCTAAACACCATCTAAGCTGGCCACAATCTGACCACATTCATGGTGAGCTCAGAACAAATGAAACAAACAAAAGCAAAACAAAACAGGGCAAAGTCTGACAGAATGTGACTAATTCTAAACAACTAATAAAACTAACTGCGGAGATGGGCTTTGCATGCAAGTAAGTGCACACAGAGGAGCACAGAAAAGGGCTGCATGACAGAAACATTAAATTTAAGGGGTACTAATTAGTTTGGTAACTACATATGATGTGTCATAAGACAGAGTTAGTGCTGAAAATATTACTTACCTTTTTTATGAATTGGCACATACAGAAGTACTCTCCTTTTCTTTTCTTTATTTTATGCTGCAGTAAATTTAATTTGCAGAGTAACACAGTCTTGCTTACAGTGGAACAGCATAGACCATCCGAATCTTCCAACTCACTTGAATTTAAACCAATCTTTTCGCAGACTGCTGCAAAAGAATAAAACAACAGATTAATTACAGCAGTCAATCATCACTAAATTTAGCATTTCCCCTGAAGTAACAAACCTAAATGAAATGGTCATAATTACATTTTAAACACTATATAATATTAAAACACAAATGTCAGATTTCACTTTAAGTTTCCGAGATTCAGGCCAATCTGAATGAATTTACTGCAAAGAAATAAAAAAGAGATAATTTAAAGAGAAAAGTCTTCAGCCCTAAATATACTTTGTGAACAATTCAAAAACAATCACAAAGCTTTACATTTGAACGATGTCTGCGCAACTACAGAAAGAGCTTCATACACGTTTCTGTCTCGTGTAATATTTCTGGAGAGATGCCGAGCAGAAATATAGTCACAAACTTTAGGCCTATTTTAATTAACAACTCCAGCATACGGAGTAAATTGTATTCTGGGTGAGAGTTAAAAACACTTATTTTAATGTAAACAAAAGCTATCTGATGTATTTCATCTTGAAAACTCGTCTGTATTTAAAATTAGTTGGTTTTGTTCCAGAATGTCAACATCATTCCACATTATCTATTTCAAACGCGTCGTTACTGGGAAATGAATGCTCATTGGCTGCAACGAGTGTCAATCTTTTCCGCATTACACAGTTGACACACCCCTCAATTTGCAAGCTATGAATGGTGCTGTCAGCTAGGACTGGATGAGACTGTGGCACAATCAACTTCCCTCAAATTCGACTAAATATCTCAATTTATTCTCTGGAACTACCCGTCAACAGTTCGCCGTTATGATAAACATGCCCTGCGTTTCAGCTGAAGATTTGTTGGGGGAACGGAGAGCGGGGTCATTGTGACATTGCTTATATGCTGTGCATGGCTCATTGTTCTGGTACCGGACGCTAAGATGATGTTGAGTCGACTAATGAGCGGCAGCGTCAGAAACCTGGAGCGTGAATTCAGCTGTACTGTCCGGCTGCTGGACGACACCGAATACACCTGCACCATCCAGGTCAGTCAGTGCTTACCATCTGCTTTCTCCTTTTACATTTCCACATTTGCAGCATTGCAGCGCTGATAAGTCTAAAGTGATGCAACGCACGCCTTTGTTCAGAACGCGCAGTACTCTAGGCGCAAAACCACGTAATTCTCACCAGCCATTCCAGCTGTGCCATCTGTTCTGTTATGGAATCATTTGAGGACATGAGGCGAATGTGCTTGTTAGACCTATGTTTTTTCTCTTTTGAGTGGTCAGTCCAATTATGCCTTTTCTCCAGTCACGTTCCATGGTTGCTGCACATCAGCATGTACCTATCTGCGTGTTTAAACCAAGCCTCTGTTCAATGTCTGTGAGAAGTTTGGATTGGTTTGCCAAGCTGTCGTTTAGGAGGTCTGGTTCTCCAGCAATGTCCAGGGCGAATACCTTTAGTGGTATTACTGTTTCATGGTGGTCTGGAAGCCAGATAGTTACAAAGATAATCATTGTAGAAAATAAATTATTAAAAAATAATTTATCCTACTGTTGAAGTAGAAAACGATTCTATACTCTTGTGTGTGCATGGCAGTCTGACACAAAACTGGGTACAGTTTCTAGCAAAACCTTATGTGTTATTCTGTTTGAAATAGAATCTTTAATGTTTTTGTAGGAATTCAGGACCTTCACAGTCTATTTGTTTTCATGATTTCTTACTAATGAAATCTTAAGATGTTAGCCTCAGAGATTACTGTTTTTGTATTGATCTCATAAAAATATAAATGAAAAATTAAGGGCAAAAAAATTTATAAACAACAACAAAAATAAATACTAAAAGCTATTTGACTTCTTTTGAACAATTGCATCTAATGAATCCTTTCTGCTTTTTCTTGTACTGGACTATGTGCACAAGTAAGAAGAAAAAAACAGAGACAAAACATCCTAACCTTAGCGTCTGATTCGAACAGGACCTAATTCTGTATTGACTAGTTGATGTTTGATGTTGAAGTAATGTGGGTTTAGAACCAATGGAAGTAAAGGATTCTACGGCTGACTGCTGTTGGGAAACAGGATTGATTTTGAGGCCTGGGAGTTGGAGTAATGCTAAGTGTGCACATTTGCACAGCACATTTTCAGGGCATTAAACAGTGGACAGCACTGCTCGGGTGACTTAACAGAGAAATGGCTGGAAATTAACATATTTTTAGAAATGTTCCATTAAAGCAAACTGAGTTTAGATTGGGACAACAGTTGAAAATGACCTGAAACATAGGCACATAAAATCACTGGCAGGGCTTTTGGACAAGTCTCCTTCCAAAGCCAATACTTCTCATTGAACATATGTGGAAGGATCTAAAGAAGACAATGTAGAAATTGTCACATACATTTGCACTACTTGGAAAGAGACACTAAACTTAATACTCCCTTAATGATAACCAGACAGGTGTCCCATTTATTTAGATACCTGACATGGTCTAAAACACTTGTACATTAAACATACGCTGTCATTGATAGCAGACAAGCACATTAGATCAGAGTGCTGTTAATTTTATTTTCATTGAATAAAAAAAGCAAAAGTTCAAACAGCGTACAATGGGATGAGTATCCGAATTCCAAAATAAAAACCAACCCAAGTTTGCCGGAAACCCTTACTATTCCATGTAAACCACTGATATCCTCTGCATTTTTAAAAATGCATTTTAGTGATTAATTATAAAATTTTGTAACATATATATTAACTAAAATTCATAATTTACTGTATGTACAAATAGAAGTAACATCAGTACAATGTTATGAGCTGGTCTAGGGTAAGTAGTGTAATGTAATGGAAATAGCTACAAAAAAGTGTTTTTTGCTTAAAAGAAAACAGGACAATACGATTCTATTGAAGTTTATATTAATGAGTGCAAAGATATGACATCCAAAGAAACAGCAATCATGAAAAACTTTAAATATAAGTTGAGAGTTTACTGTAATATATACACTAAGCAGTTACAAAACTGTACAATTTACTTTTCACAAATAGATAAAATTTATGAATTATTAGTACAATTAATTTTAGCTCATCCTTTCACTGTGTCTCTGTTCTGTAAAATTAGAGAATGGATCACAGTTTCAATTTACATAGATTATGGAGTGGCGGCTGTCTTAACAACCATCAGTGTGGCTGATCCAAAGGCAGAGAAGGAAGTTAAGGATTAGAAACTGTAGATGTTTATTTACTCTGGAGCTCACTTCAAAGTGCACTTAAAAGTGTGTAGCCTTAAATACTCCTGACTTTTGTAAAATCTCTGTGTTCATGCATGCTGTTGTTAATAAAGCAGTTTTGTTAGAAATAAAACCTTATCTGAAAAAACGGCATTCAAACACTGGTCTGTGTTTCAGCTAAAAACATTTTAGCAACTCCATTACATTATTACCACTTAACCCACACATTTTCTGATTTCCGTGAATTGCAGGGGTTTCTGAGAGCTGTTTTTAGTTAGGTTCCAAGGGGGAAATCTGTGAAAGAGTCCACAAACCCTAAACCATGAATTTGTTGGGGTTCATTGTATTTACAGTTTATCACCTTTTTCCATTGGTCTGAATGGCATGACTATGGTAACTTAGGATGCAAAACCTAATATAATAATAACCTGACACCCAGCATTTTTTGTTACATGTTCATGTATTGACGGCTTGCAATCGGTTGAGCTCTTTTTGGCCAACTAGTGAGGAACCCTGCCCTAATAACTAGTATTTCCCTCTTTGACAAACATGACCTTGGTTTTTCTAGTCTTAGTCTCTTAGGTTTTGTGTTATCTCAGTAACTACAAAGCATTTGAAGAGAATTTACACTTCCAGGCAAATTTATTTGCCAGATCTATTTATTTGGTTTCTCTACGTAACCAATGTACACTGTGGCACTGACTGTATCATGTATATTGTTTTAATTCTCAGGTTGCTTTAAGATGTAATAAGTTTGTTTTTGTGGTTTAGATAAACGCAGTACTTTTTCCTGGTAATGCCCATCCAGATTTTACATTCCAGGCACATGCGTTGTGTGTGACGCAGATTCCTCTCAGTGCTGCATTCAGGAAAGAGTCTTAATTAGAGGTAAAGGCTACAGATTTGAATTTTCCACTTGGAATGTGTGTTTTGTTGTGTAAATGTATGCAGACTTGCTCTTCTCTTAGATTACAGTTTTTAATCCATCAGTAGGCCTTGTCTTGACCATCACTAAATATGTAACCCCTGAGCACTGAATGACTTTCAAGGTCATCTTGTCATCTTGAACTGCTTTCTGTACAGAATGTGTGCGTTTACATGATCAGAAAAGTCACCACATTCTGGTCTTGTGGTCTACAGTGCCTTGCAACAGTATTCACCGCATCCCTGATGATCACATGGAGCAGCATTAAATCCATTATAATCAAATGGAAAGAACATGGTACCACAACAAACCTGCCAAGAGAGGACCATCCGCCAAATCTCTCAGACCGGGCAAAAAGGGCATTAATGAGAGAGGCAGCACAGAGACCACAGGTAACCCTGAGGGAACTGCAGAGTTCCCAAGCAGAGACTGGAGTTTCTGTCCATATGACAATAATAAACTGTATAGTACATAGAGCTGGGCTTTATGGAAAAGTGGCCAGACAAAAGCTTTTACTTACAGACAAAATTGGAAGGCTCAATTTGAGTGTGCCAAAAGGCATTTGGGAGACTACCCAAATTTATGGAGGAAGGTACTCCGGTCAAATGAGACCAGAATTAAACTTTTCAGCCATCAAGGAAAATGTTATGTCTGGCACAAAACTAATACATCTCACCATCCCAAAAACACTATCCCCACAGTAATATAAGGTGGTGGTTGCATCATGTTGTGGGTATGTTTTTCCTTAGCAGGGACTGGGAAACAGGTCTGAGTCGAGTTAAAGATTGATGGTGATAAATACAGGAATATTTTTGAGCAAAACCTGTTTCTGTCTGTCAGTTATTTGAGACTGGGGCAGAGGTTCACCTTCCGACATGACAATGATCCAAAGCATATTGCTAAAGCAATACTCAAGTGGTTTAAGGTGGGGGAAATTAATGTATTGGAATGGGCTAGTAAAGTCCAGACCTTAATCCAATTGAGAATCTGTGGTCAGACTTGAAGATTGCTGAAAATCATCTAACTTGAAGGAGCTGAGGCAGTTTTGCATTGAGGAATGGGTAAAAATCCCAGTGGCAAGATGTGGCAAGCTCATAGAGACTTCTGTAATTACCGCAAAAAGTGGCTCTGCAATGTACAGATTTACTTTGTGGCATTTACAGCTAGGTGAAATTTTCACATCACACAAGAAATTCCAAGACTCAAGTCTGTTCTCTCTGAAGCAGGGGGGGGGGGGTGGGGGGGGTTTCCACTACTCTGAGCTTCATAACACATTAGTGGCACCCAGTGGCCAAAACTCAAAGTGCTTTGTGAATCTCAGGGGGTCCTTATTGTGGATTTGTGCATTAAAATATGATTTTTGTGGTTTTAATATAAGCAACGGACAAAACTAAATTGTGTATATACATGCATGGTTTGGCAGAATACTTTGTAGTTGAATAATGTAATTTATTGTTTATAATAATAAAATAATGTGTGCACTACTGAACCATATTTATTAATGGGATAATCCCAATAAACTAATAAATGTAAATAGATAAACATCTTAAACCAGATTTTCCTGGTAAGACTAAAAACGTAATGAATTAGTCATTTATAAGCAAGTTTTCATTGCCATTATGAGAAAATATTTCTATACTTTGTACATCATTTTGGATTTGAACCCCTGTATTCATAATTTAATCTATATTCTGAAGCAATTCCTTGTCCACATGAGCCACTAAGGACTGATGTAATGTTTGCTACATAAATGCATTGAAATACACATTCTCGCTCATCTTGAACAAACCTTGAAGTACATACCAGGATTTGACACGGTAAATCCCCATTTGATTTTCATATTTGAAGTTTTCTAAAAAGAAAATTGTCTCATTCTCGTAAACCAAATATCTTGTCTGGTTACACTCTTTAATTCTGTACTTCTGACTAGCTCATATCAGCAATGTGTCTTAATGTTGGTCCTTCAAAATGGTATTTGGCAGACTGGATTTTAACAGAAATATCTATTAGGCTGTTATATGTGTGAGCAAAAACATGTTACCTTCAATAAATTTATGTCAATTCTATTTAAATTGGTAACATGAATGAAAGGATCACTTTTTCATGTTTTTTTTTACTTTTTCATAATTCATGTAATTACTTGTATACCTAAGTAGACTAGCATATGTAAGTAGACACCATTGAGATTATATTCAGTATATTCATATCGGTATGGCAGCTTAGTGCATCATTGAGCTCCCACTGTTACAGGACGTCTATTACACTTGGTTCCTAAAGATGGCTGTAGTACTAAAACAATTTCAGTTAAGTTAGATAGATCTTCAGTGCTTATTGTGGCTACCCCTTCTGCAAGCCCTGATCCCTGGGCATGTGCGCTGCCAACTAACGACTGATGCATTGCCAGTAACAGCAAAGGTTACGTGCAGAAAACCAATAGTTGTTTTGTTTGTGCTTATACAAACAAAAAAATTAAAACCGATGACTTTCGGATAATATCTCACCTGCAGCCTGTTTGGTCAGACTCTGTGACTGCAAACGCGCATCAAATTCAGATTCTGTAACCACTGTATGTTCAGCTGCATTTACTAATGTTATGAGCTGAACCAAATCAGAGCCGTTATGTTATTCATGAGTGTTTTATTAATTAAAAAGCACACAATTGTAATGAAAGCATAACACATAATAAAAGCATATTGAATTTGCTGTTGGTCAAACTAGAATGTAGAACTCACTGCCTTATATAACTCGGAAGGTCAATTGAATATGAAACTGACATTGCCACAATTAATAGAAGTGCTTTAAAAACACATGGAACATACAAATTCCCACTAATGTTGAATATTAAACTAACTTTACAGCAGTTTCCTATTTTCCATGGCTTAAATATCTACGTAACATATTCGGAATAATTATCTGTTAAATGTTCATGCTTCATATCGTTTAATTAAACAACAAACTCACCAGTCTGTGAAGCCCTGTTTGAAGATAACGTCCATAACATAAAGTATGCAGAACATTGTTCTTATGCACTTTTCCGAACTCAGTGTAGTTTTCTTATTGAATGATAAGCTTGAAAAATGTTTTTAATTAGATCTATCTCATTTGCAGCCCCCATTTGAAGTTAACTTGCCAGACCTGCTCAGATATAGCACCATTATTTTGTTTTTCTGGATGTAAGACAATGTTGTTGGGCACCTTCCAGCCAATGTCTTCACTCTTCCAGTGCCAGTTTGATGGCCAGGAGCTCACGATTGCCAATGCCATAGTTGCATTTGGCTGCGGAGAGCTTACGGGTGAGGAACATGCAAAGGTGGAGCTTGTTGTCTGGGCCAGTTCCCTGGAAGCACCTCTCTGATCTCCGAGTTGGAGGCATCAACCTTGAAAACTGTCTGATGTATTGTGCTCAGGATGCATACATTTTATTTACTTCTCCAGCTCTCAGAACCTTAGTGGGAAAATCTTTCAGACTGTGCCTGTGTACAAGGGGGCATGGATGTTCTTTTTTGGAAAAGAAATTGTTCGGCTTCACCAAATGCATGATGATATTGTCTGATAACCACCAGCTGACCTAGTTTCATCTTACATTTGGTAGGGAATGGCATTCAAAATTTACTTTGTTTCAACTTGAGTGGCCATCCATAATGTTTTTCAAGTTTCAAGTTCTATTTGTGACAAACATAGTCATAAATGGTACAACCATTTATGTGAAATGGTTTTTATGACTGCTCAGGCAACATTATAAAACAAAATATACATTTATATTAAAATATAGTATAAAATAAGAAACTACAAAACTTAATATAACTATACCAATATAATATACAAATAGAAACAACAGAAAATATAAAATGACCAGTGTAAGCTGTCCAGAGTGGAGTTCAAAGTGTATAGTGCAGGGGTGGGCAAACTTTTTGGCTCTGGGGCCACATTGACTTTTAAAATTTGACTGACGGGCCGGGTCAGCACAAGATACGATACATATAAAAAACTGCATTT
>JAYDZF010000007.1:12985017-13009635 GCA_034509105.1 Microcambeva barbata | reverse complement strand
TATATATATTATTTCAATTCACCAACTTTGTGCAACTGCAGCACATACAATTCAGATTAAAACATTTAAACACATGATACAAGTTTTTTATTGGAAACTTTTCATTTTAATGTCTCATTGTACTGTAAAATGAAAGCATCATACAAATAAGCACATGCAGTTCAAAAAGAAATAATACACTCAATTTACAAACCAAAATGTACAAGTCACAAACCCTGGATCCAGCAAAAGAACCCCAGACCATCACACTTCCTCCTCCATGTGTGACAGTTGACATCACACTATCCTTTCATTTACACAGCAGTGAATTAAGATCCTGTGTGATGAACCAAATTTTGATTTATCAGTCCATAATACTTTCTTCTAGTCTTCAGAGTCAGATATTCTTCAGTAGTCCAATGGAGGTGTTTCATGGTGTTCATTTCAAATTTAGATTGATTTTCGTCATACTTTTTCATGACAAACCTCTTTTCATGAAGAAAACGAGACGATACTTACATTAAAACTACATAAAAAGATTTTTAAAAATTATGACAGTTCGTTGACACTTTAGTTATTAAATAATAACAAGATGAAAACATGGACGACATCCCATCAGAGCTGATTTAGTTTTTTGGAAGGGCAGGAGATGTTAGGAAGAGATCCACTCATAAGTAACACGGAAAAACTACGCTTGCACAAATTTGATCTAAACACGGGAAGACCAGTCTAGTCTGAACCCGGGAAGACCAGACTAGTCTCTAGATCTGAGGGACAGGAGAGCTGATAAATGAACAAATTTCTTTTTTGATATTGTGAAAAACAAGATCCTGTATGAAAGGTTACATTAGCGCGATGTTCTTTACTTAAAATCAATTGAACCAAATAAATATTTTGTACCTTGTGGTCACACTGATAGCTCAGAGAAAGCAGCCTGATGGCATTACAGCAAATATACTTTCTTCTTAAATGTTGTTGGGCATTTTAGCTGTTAAAATAATAAAACTGTGAATTACTAAATTACTAGATTAGCAGTTTTGTTATATGTTTGGAGCTGGCCTCTTCTGCTTCCAACATGACCACTTCCAACAAGGTCCATAAAGACATGGATGGCAGAGTCTGGTGTGGATGAACTTGACTGGCCTTGCACCCTATGGATTAGGAATGGGATGTCACTTAAGCTCATATGTGAATCAAGGAAGGTGAGCAAATACTTTTGGCAATAAAATGAGTCTGAAATGTACAATATTTTTCATTTGAGTTAGTCAAGAACAACTTGAATTGCAATAAAAAACTTTAAAAAACTGAAAAATTTGGGGTGTTCTAAAACTTTTGACTTATATGTCATAATATGTCATTTTATACACAAAATCTGCGATGTAACTAAATCTCAAAATAGCTAGTAATCAAATGGCATTCAGCTTTCAACTGATCCTCCAATCATCTTGCATGGAGTCTAGACACACCCACAGCTCCATGGCATTTCTTGAGGACTTATGAAGCAATGGGGAAAAAAAACTTATATGCAGTCCCTTTTAAGTGAATATATGCTCAGCTTCTATAGGCAAATGCCTTGACGCTGCACAAAGATATGTTTTAAGTTAACAATCGAGTTAGTTGATATCTGATAAGTATCTGATTCTGAACAAACCCGTCTTCAAGATGTGTTCTAACGCATATGAAGTCAATGAAATGTTAACACACGTGTATATATTTGACCATTTAATTGTATATTTCATTATATATTTTTAGTGAACCTGTGTTCAGAACTCAGAAGCCAACACACACACACACAGAGATGGGATAAATAACCAGTATTTTTTTAGCAATAATCGTATGGAAAGAGTATATAGAGCAGCGATTGGTAATGGCAGGGAATGAATGGCAGTCAATGGGCAGAGGATGCAGGGGGTCCAGGCAGAACATCCAAGAGTTAAGTGCAACAGATGAAGGAATGGAAATCCAATCATGGATGCAAGCGGTGTAGGAACACCAAAAGGTGGACACCAGGTACTGACCAGACAGAGGCAGAAGTTAAAGGATGCAGGTGGAGCTTGGTCCAGCAGGGGAGGGCTTGAGGATGAGATGGGACAGCCGCAGAATGCATGAGCCCAAACTTGGATGTGAATGATGGCAAGTAGCGGAGCGACTGCGATCGATACCAGATTGTGAATCTATGGGGGAGAGACAGATATGGCAGTGGCTCGGTTGCGAGGAGGGTGGAGGCAGAATCGGAGGAGTGAATGGTGGAACATGGCAGGCCGGAGGAGAACAGGAACTACATGAGCACTGACTGAGTAGCCATTTCGCCATCTGGATGTAGGACAGATTTTTTGGTCCGTCCAGAAGACAAAAGGTAGCTCTGTGCCTGCTAGGCAGTTCCAACAGTCATCCAGCTTACTGTCTAGGAGCTTGTGGTTCCCGATAATTCCGCTTTGCCACAGTGAGTGTGTGTGAAAAGAAGCTGCAAAGATGTAACTTATTGTTGAAGACGGTGCACTGGGAAAAGATGACCCCCACTCAGAGAGTCAGAGGTGTCAACCTCGATCATGAACTGGACCTTCGGGTCAGTCTGGCCTAGGACTGGGGCCAAGGAGAAATACTCCTTAAGCTTGTCCATGGTGTCTTGGGCTTGCTGGGACCAGGCAAAAGGGACTTTTGATGAGGTGAGGCAGGTGAGGGGCATAACCCAGGAAAAGCTGGAGCTCATTGTGGGTGGATGGAGGGGGCCAATCACATACCGGGATCTTACTAGGATCTTCCTGGATCTTTCCGGGACAGATGAACCCCCAGGAGGCGACAGGATGAGATAGGACCAACCGTAAATGAGAGACATGCTCGTCTACGGACTGTGAAAAGATGAGGATGTATTTGAGGTAGACAAACAAGAAATGGTTTAGAAAGTTTCAGTATGTTGTTGACCAGTGCTTGGAATACAGCTGGTGCATCTCTGAGGTCGAAGGGAAGGACCAGGCGAAGTGACCTAGGCGAAGGGACCTAGAAGTGACCCATCTTCCATTTGTCATCTTCACAAATTCGCATTAGGCAGTGAGAGGGAGGGGTTATCGATTACAGATGGTAAGGTTCAGGTTGTATGGGGAGGCCCTCAATTTGGACAGGCAGGGGACCGGATTGAGGCATGCTGAGGTTAGGTGACGCCTTAAGCAGGATACTTGGATAATGGGATGCAATCACTCGGTACACTCTTTCACCCAGCTGGGCCAAAAGCTGTTGGTTGGCTTTGACAAGGGTCTTGAACAGGTTTTTGTGTTGGTGATCTTAACCGTGAGTTTGTGGGCCCAGCTGATGCTCCAGAGCCCTTGAGTCATCTGGGTTTGGGTTGGATGGTTCCTTGCTGGCCAGATGATTCTGTAAGGGAACCTGCGTTCGGAACCCAAAAGCTAACATACACAGAGATGGGATATATAACCAGTGTTTATTGAGCAATAATCTTATGGCAAAAGTAGATAGAGCAGTGATGGTAATGGCAGGGAATGAATGGTGGTCAATGAACAATACTGAATGTGCTGTGAAAATGAACCGGGACCTTGACTAGATGATCTGGGCAGCGCGAACTGAAGAGGGAGAAGGGGGTCCAGGCTGATCTTCAGAGGAACAAGGTTAATGTGTGTCTTTTAGTGACCCTGTTCACTTTGCAACAAAATTTTTGATGGTTTTGTGATCATGTCCCAATATCTTAGCAACTTTCAGAGTGCTGCATCCCTCTGAGAGACCTTTGGTATTTTTTGACGTAGTCAGTTAAATCTCTTTTTGGCACATTTTACCTAAATAAAGATGCTGCCTAATAATTGTGCATACCTTGATATAGGGCAGGGGTGGCCAGCCCGTCAGAGACCAAGAGCCACTTTTTTACTGTGTTACAGCAAAGAGCCACATCATACACATGGGCACACTTAAACATCACAGCTGTTTGTGTGAGTGCGCCCTAAGAGCCACAGGAAACTAGGCAAAGAGACGCATGAGGCTCGGGAGCCGCGGGTTGGCCACCCCTGATATAGGGTGTTCACCTTCTTAGGCAACACCCACCCTCATTACACAGATACACCTGCTAGGCTTAAATCCATTTAGCATTTAAGTTTATCCATCTTGAAGTAAGAAGTACACATAAGAATGACACTATGGTAAAAAAAAACTTGCCTAATACTTTTATTTTAATCATTATGATTCAAACATTTTTATGGGGTTGAGGTCTGGAGACTGGCTAGTACCTTGAAATGCTTTTTACTGAGCCACTCCTCTGTTGCCTGAGTGGTGTTTGGGATCATCGTCGTGCTGGAAGACCCAGTCATGTTCCATCTTAAATGCTCTCACTGATTGGAAGGTGGTTTTGGCTTAAAATGTCACTATAAATGACCCCATTCATTCTTCCTTTAACACAGATCAGCCACCCTGTCCCTTTTGCAGAAAAAACAGCCCCAAAGCATGATGTTTCCACCCCCATGCTTCACATAAGGTATGGTGTTTTTTCTCAGCATTCTTCTTCCTGAGTTGAGTTTTTACCAAAAAGTTTTTTTTGGTTTGATCTGACCTCATGGTATTCTCCCAATCCTCAATACTCATCAGCCATATGCTCTCAGATCGAGTGAGATTATCAATGGTCCTCTGTCTTCTTTGTATTCCATGTTCTTACAATTGCTCCCACATTTGATTTATTCAACCTGTTTGAAGTTACATGTCTTTGAGAGCCAGGAATCTTGCTTGTTTGTGGGTGACTAAATACATATTTTTCAACATAATTTCTCATAGTTGAAGTGTACCTATGATAAAAATTACAGGCTTACTTTAAATAGGAGAACTTGCACACTCAGTAGCTGACTAAACACTTTTTGGCCCTACTGTATGTGCGACTTGTCATGCCAGCAACTTTGTAAGCTATTATTTGTAAGCTTTGTATTACTTTTTCAAATTTGTTTGGTGCTTCCTTTCAAAATCTAATCAGACAATTTTGTGGCGTTAAAGGAGATGTGGCCTTTGAAGATGTTTTTGAGTTTCTGAAGCACTTCCCTTGCAGATACTGTATGATAGTTATTGAGCTGTTGTCAACATTTTTTTTACCAGCTTTTACTGATTTCCTACATAGAATCTTACCAGCTGTGGTGGGTTTACATTTCACTCAGTTTTTATATTAATCATATTATATTATAAAATATTATATTGATTGATACTCTATATGTTTTTCAGCTATTTATAATGATAGGATTATTAGGACTGAGAACATAAAATGTTAAGCCGACCACACCGGAAGCCAGGCTTTGGTTCAATGGCGGGGTCGGTACTGTAACATTTAGACTATTCCCACACCTTTGCATGTCATTTAATATAATTTTGCCTTGATAATGATGACGTACTTCCTTAGTTTGGTTTGAACTAAAACATATTGTTACAGCTACTGAGGTGCTACTATTCTAAACAAAGCTGGCTGCCTCTGTATGTAAATCCAAAAGTAGCACATATAAACACCTTGCAAGGCAAGTGCTAATCATCTAAATACTTAGTAAATTCAGCAGTTTGTCCAGTTTTTACAAACCAAAACTATGCACAGTTCTCAAAATGTGAAACTGTCACAGAATTTTTGCTGTTGATTTCAGTTAAACATAACATGTATTGTAATATAACCCCAATATTTAGATATGCTTAAAGTGTTTAGTAAAATACTTTAGTAAATAGGTTCAGTTTACTCATGTAAAATTGAAATAAAAAATATTCCACTCACTACCCATGAGTTAGGATTTGTTAGTATTTCCAGTAATGTATTAGAACCTTAATCCCCTAATATGTTTTATCAGTACAAAACAAATCTCAAAATTGCAAAATGACTCAAAACCAAGTACTCTAATTCCTTATTAATAAAAGAGCTTGGTTTTGAGTAAGCTGAATCTTTTAGCAAATTTAGATTTGTTGTGTATTTTGATAAAGTACAAGATGATTAAAGTTGAGCAGGCATTTACAGTTATTTTATTTACATAACCCATTCTGTTTTTCATCTTTGCAAAGTCAAACAACAATAACAAATGTTTTAAATGTTATTCTACTTTTGCAACATGCTTACTAAAACCCACACACCAGTCCCTCTCAAAAATCAGTATTTGTTGTTGTTTTATTCCAGAGGGACTCCAAGGGTCAGTATCTATTTGATTTGATCTGTCACCATCTAAACCTTTTAGAGCGGGACTACTTTGGCATCAGATATGTGGACCCAGACAAGCAAAGGGTAAGCAAGTAATCAATTGTGTTATAAACTCTTGTAGCAGTTCCCATAAATAATCATTTATTTAAAGGATTGTGCAGGTCAGCACGGATCAATTAATATTTAAATATTTTGTCTGTCACACAACTTAACTAACTTGCAATAAAATTATGTGGTTAGCATGCTTAAAGCATGGCTAATAAGTTAAGGGTTTATTGAGTATTGTTTGCACCAGTATATTATTCAAATCTCTGTCCTCATCTTCGCTCTCACTACGGGAGTGAATTTTATTGTCAGTCCAGAATAAGGCACTTCTGTCAAATAATTAAGGCTTAAAAATACTAATACTTGTATTAGCATTAAAATACCCCAATACAAACCTTTGTAGATGAAGCGGTTCGTAAAATGTCAAGTTAAACATGAAGTTATAATCCTAGTAAACAAACAAACAAATATGTTTTGCCATGGTATTCAGCATACTATTTTTAGATTTCACTGAGATTGTCACATGTCTCTTCTATGATTTGTTATAAAAGTAAATACATTTGCTAACTATGCAATCTACAAGAAACCATATTCTGAATTGTAATTATTTATAAAAGTGTTTTATTATATTTACAGCACTGGTTGGAGTTTACCAAGTCAGTTGCCAAGCAAATGAAATGTAAGTTTTCACTAATTGTAGTACATGTTTTAAGATAAATATTAGATAAATTTAAGAAAGACATGCTGCTTAGACTGGAGAAAAAATTATTTATTCAGCATGTAGCTTTTAAGTAATTATTTAAGTATTTAATTATTTAAACACAATCTATTGAATGTTTTTGTCTTTATGAAAATGTTTCAGAAATAAAGAACAGACTGTCAGCAACACTAAGAAAAAATATCTTTTCACAGCCCAGCCCCCGTTTACCATGTGTTTGCGAGTCAAATTTTACCCCCCAGAGCCTGCTTTCCTTAGGGAGGAAATTACCAGGTAAGAATCACAAACCATGTTTATATTATTATTTATAAGAGCCAACTTGTTATTATCTGCTATATAATTACAGTTTTGCTGGTTGGTTCAGATTTGTTTTGATAGCATAAGGGTAATTTTAACACTGTATTGATAGTGCTTATTTAGAATGCAACTGTTGGGAAACAAACAGGAGCGTCGAGCACCACCACTAACACGGAAGTCGAGCATGAACGTCTCCCGTTGTCTAGCGACCATAGCACTGCCTCTGTTACACTTGCAGCTCATTCATGATGCTGATTACCAGACCTTTTTATGCATCCATTCCCTGCATTTCCTTGCCAGAGAATTTTGAGTGTTAAATGCTGAAATTCTCAGCCTAAATAACATTGCTATATTGAAGTATAGTATATTCTTGAATGTTATCTGCCATGACTTCTTGCCTCCGTCCGAATGTTTTCCATGCTGTCGGATCAGTATTTCCGCCAGTGTTTCCTTGCCATGTGCTGCCGAGTTATCCTCACCTGTACCCTCTGAGTTCAACAGGACCAGACTCACTCACCTCGCTTATCCAACTGGACTCCTTCCACCTTTCTCTGCCATTAGCTTGTGGTAACACTTTTTATGGGAGGATGTTTGAAGATGTGTAATGTTAGGTGAGGTGAGGTAATTAAGGTAAGGGATAGCTATATCTCAGGACAAAAGTTAAAAGTAGACATTAGTAATAGTCTGTACTGATATATGTATAATTAAAAATAGAAGTATAAAAATGATTTACATTTTTAAATTTTTTTAAATTGCATTGAAATCTGAACAAATAACACATGATTATGTGTATTTTAAAGCAAGTGTTTTTGTGTTCCACTGGGAGCAGTGCTGGTTGTAATGTCTAACAGCAGCAGCAGGGAAGCACCTGTTGTATTGCTTCTTAACACACTTAGGGTTAAGTAACACTGAAGGAGTTGTTCAGTGCTGCCGGAGTCTCATGCATGTGGTGGAAGTCGTTGTCCAGCATGGATGTCAGCTTGGCTTGCATACTCCTGTATACCACCACCTGCACTGGGTCTATGGGGTTTCACAGGACAAAGCTGGCTTTTTGAAGTTTTTTCATGTCTGAGGTACAGATGCTGCTGCCCAAGCATACCACTCCAGAGACCACCACTGTGTCAAAAAGGTACTCAGGAGTGCCCCTGCACTCCAAAAGATCCCAGTTTCCTTAGTTGACTTTTACCTTTTTTCAAAGTAATAATGTGTTATTGTTATTTGGGCTAGGGGTAGTGGACCATGACCTGATGAGTGCTTTGTGAAGGTGGCTTAAAAAGTCGACTAATGTATGGATTGATTGACTAACACGACCGGCTCGGCTTAACCGATTTACTGGCAGGACCTGACTTGGCTGAAGCAGGCCTTTGGTTGGGACCGGCCAAAAATGAACTGGAACCCTGGATGGAACCTGAGCCGGTGGAAACTGGATCGGACTTCCAGACAGAACCAGAGCTGACAAAAAATGTAAGTTACCCCTGAATTGAACCAAAGTCAACAAAAACTGGAACACGCAAAACTGGAGGCGCTTGAAACGGAATTGGACCTCAGATGGAACCGGAACCAGTGGAAACTTGATCAGACCACCAGTGGAACTGCAGCCGGCGGAAACTGGATTGGACTCCCAAACGGAAACACATCAATCAGAAAACCTTACTTGACAGGATCCGATCCAGTTTCTGTCTGCCTCGTTTCTATCTGAGGGTCCAATCCAGATTCCTTCGACCCACCAGACAGGCCCGTTTCCCTAGCCGGGCGACCATTTGCTGATTCGTCAGCGAAGTCAGCCAAGGATAGTGCTGATCCAACCAGGTGGATCCAAAGCTGGCGGAAACTGGAATGGACCCCCATTCAGAAACTGTGACATTGGAAACTGAATGGGATGTGCTCTGTGAAGGTGGGTTGCAGTGTAGAAGCAGACTTGAAATAATGCAGATTTGAACCTTGTCTTGATGAATGTTGTGTGACAGTGGTTTATAGTTCAGAAGCGGACTTGAAAGAGCACAGACTTGGACAAGAGTGATGTAATCCCAACCATGGCTTGTAGCAATTCACAGGACTGCCACCATTTATTTGTTTTTTCCCCATGTTTCCCCATGGCTCTGTAGACACCAGTCCACCATGTTCTGAATCAGCTGTCTATTATTTGTAACTATACCTGGATTTAATTGGCATATGACTGTTCTAAAGTAATAAAAGCTAAAATAATGCTAAAATAAGTGCTGTTCTCAAATTTGATAATGGGCAGAAAACAAAAGGAGCAGCAGGAAATCTTGCATTATGAAATGTTCTATTTGAACTGTGTGGTGGTGATTTCATCAAGGTTGGCATAAAGTGGTAACTGAAGACCTATCATGACTTTCCTCGGTGGATTCTCCTTGTATAGCCATTCATGATGTGGCCAATAAAACGTACAATTCATTTTGTATATTTGTTCATGCTCCTTTAGCAATGGGAAATCCCTTAAACACTAATTAGTTGCAATTAAAAGTTGCAAGTAGTTTTAAATGCGATTTGTAACACTTAGTTTTTATGGGAGGTTGCTTGAAGATGTGTGAGGTTAGTTGAGGTGAGGTAATTCATATTGTTGGGATAGCGAAGGGATAGCAAGTACAAATTATAAAACATAGACATTAATAATACAGTGTGGATAAAGGTTCAGTGTTAATACATGCATTCTCTGCCCTCAGCGAGAAATGTCCTAGCTCATGCTGTTTTCCTCCCAGTATCTCAGTGTGGGCACATAAAAAGTGCACATGATTCAATGTGAATAGATTTTTTGTGTAGATTCTTAGTCTATTTTACCACTGACCTTATCCTGGTCAGGGTTGCAGTATGTCTTCTTGACATATTGCCAGTTTATCACAGAACATGCGAGGATGCACACACACACTTGCTAAACTCACTGGGAATCAAACCCAAGCCTTCTTGCTATGATGTTACTATGCTCACAATATGCTGATGCTCTGAAATACCAGAAACTGAAAATTACTTCAGTTACACTATAAATTTACATTTGTGTATAATCATATATGTTTGAAACCAAGTAGATAAATAATTAATATTTGTATTGGGTTAGCCATGTTTGTTTAGAGCGCTATTTATATTACCTAGACAGCATATCGAGATATAAGCAGCACCATGCAGTTTATCAAAAGAAAGTTTTTATGCTGCAGATCAGCTGATGTGAAACATTAATTTGAACTTAGAATGCAGGATAAACCATGTCTTTCTTCCATTGTGGTAAGTAAATCTAAGCTTCTTCTACACGGCTTATTTCTGTTTAATTAATTCAAAATAAAAACAAACCATCATTTAGTGGGTTGTTACAACCTTCGTCACAGAAACATACCTTATTATATCTAAACGGGAGCTAGTTCAATATTATTTTATAGTCACCAGATATTAAATTAATTTTCTGTTTACATAACTCTTTCCCGTGGGGACCCGGGATAGAATAGGTCCTCAGCCCCCTCTGGCTGTTCACAAGAGGCGAACAAATGAGGCGCCCCGTTTGCCGTAGGGTGCGACCCGTGTCTGTGGAGGAAGGGGTCCTGGTGCTTGAGGGGAGTGGTGGGTGCGGCCACCATATTTCCAACACAGTACTTTGGCCCCGACTTCACATAGACGGGAGGTTGGAGTGGCCCACTCTAATCAATCGGCTGGTCAGGACATGCCCTAGGTTGTATCTCATATGAGATCCCTAGAAGGCGCTGGCTTAGGGTCAATCAATTGCTAAAAACATCTAGTTCATCGAGTATATTATCCTTATAACCCTGGTATGCAACCATTGAATATCCGCGGCTCTGCATATCCCCGATTGGGACTCTGAGGTGGGTGGGGAATAAGGATAATGAACCATAAAGCATATAACCATGGATACTAAACACACCCCCAAACGAAAGTGAATGGACTACAAACATGAACAAGGACCGGCAACGCACGTAAACTCTGGACCAGGTGACAACTGGCCCAGATTCATGCTAATGGAATCAACCGAAGATGACATGGCACTGACTAAGCTATCACCTTTTGCCATCCAAAAGGGTATAATGGAAATAGCAGGGACTGTAAAGGATGCGAAGAAACTACCGCCAGACCAAATATTGGTCGAATGCATCAAAGTTCAAACCGAAAACTTGATGAAAACAAAAACTTTTGCCAATATAAACGTAAAAGCCTTTCCTCACCCTACCCTCAATAGCAGCAAAGGAGTTATCTGCTGCCGAGATCTAGAAGGCATGAGTGAGGAAGAGATAACTAAGGAACTGAGCTCGCAAGATGTAACAAACGTAATAAGAATCATAATCAGGAGACAGGAAAGAACAATTGAAACCAATACGTACATCTTAAACTTCAATTGAACCCCCCCCAACCCATCCCCCCAAAAAAAACTCTTAATAGGTTACCTAAGAATAGACGTCCGTCCGACATATATATCCCAAACCCGGTGAGATGCTACAAATGCCAAAAATTTGGACATGGGTCAACCGGATGCAGGAACACTGTAACGTGCTGCAACTGCGGAGAAGAGGGACATGAAACGCCATGCACCAATAAAGCAAAGTGTAGAAACTGTGGAGGCCCACATGCTGCCTCTGAGAAAAGGAGTCTGGCTAAAGGAAAAAGAAATTCAAAAAATCAAGCACACAAACAAGATCAGCCATGCAGAAGCAAGGAAACAAATCTCCGATACCCCAAGCTTCAAATTCACCAAAACCTTTGCATAAGTAATAAAAACACAAACAAGCAGCTGTCAAACAGACTACACATGGCTAAACAGGGATAAACCAAAAATAATAAACCCTAGCAAAGATACAACACACACAAAACCCAAAACCATAGCTACACAGAGCACAAACACAACCCCACAAAGGATGGCAGAAAATCCAAAGCCACAAGAAGAAACCGGAAGCAAAAATGAAAAAACGCAAAAAACCACAAACCCTCCAAACTACTTAGCACCTCAAAAGATAACAAACAAAAAAGAGAAACAACTAAAGACATAGAAATGAAAGAAGAGGGATGTTGCAGACACCACAGTTCATCCCCGAAAAGTAGAAGTAGATCTTGACCAAACACACCCAAACCAAAATGACAAGCACAATAATACAATGGAACTGTAGAGGACTCAAAGCAAACTTTAATGAAGTACAACGACTAGCGCTACTCATAAACCCATCGATCATCTGTCTCCAGGAAACCCAAACGACCTCAAACAACAACATACAACTAAAAGCCTTCACAGCATACCACAAACCAGGACCAAACATCGGCAGACCAAGTGGCGGGACCGCAATATACATAAAAAGCAACACCCCCCACAATCACATCATGCTCAACACCAACCTACAAGCAACGACGATCAGAACATCAAACATCATATACAAAAACATATATATGCACTATATGCACAATCTATATCCCCCCAAACACCACCCCAAAACAAACAGAACTTGACAACCTGATCGTACAACTGCCAAACCCATTCATCTTACTATGGGATTTCAATAGCCACAACACAATGGGGGGAAGTCAAAACACAAGCAAAAAAGGTAAAATAAACAACCTCTGTCTAATGAACACACCAGGACATACATACCTCCACCCAGGACATGGAACATACACAACAATCGACCTGACAATATGCAAACTGGAATTATATACCAAATTCTCATAGAAGATATGGGATGACCTATGTGGCAGTGATCACTTCCCCATTCTTCTAAAACCCCACCCAGTAGACACACCACAAAGGTGGAAAATAAACAAAGCAGACTGGTTAGCCTTCCAAAACCAATGTAAGGAGAACCTGAAGGAGATTCCCCATGAAACCGAAGACCCCATACATTAGGATAAATCGCCGACGCAAACATAGCAAAACAACATGAGGAAAAAAGAAAAGAAGTCCTTGGTTCAATGACTAATGCAGACAGGCAATTAAAACACGGAAAAAAGCGGAAAGAAAATTCAACAAACACCCTACAACAGAAAACCTCAACAATTTACGGACAACCAGAGCAATAGCCAGAAGAACAATAAATCAATCCAAAAGACAAAGCTGGAACTTCTTTACAAACAACATAAATACAAACACACCTGTAAACCAAATATGGAACACGATTCGGAAAATGGAAAATAGAAGCACACAACCACGAATCCAATACCTAAAAAGCCAACAGGAAACAGACAACAACGAAGAAGAAATAGCAGATTTATTAGCCAAAGACTTTTGAAAACATATCATCAAACAAAAACTACAATAACAAATTCCAAAGAATCCGACAACACAAAGAAGCAAATGAAATAAACTTCCAGACAAACAACAATGAACCATACAACCAAGCCTTCACACCGGACGAACTACATTACTCCCTCCAGAAATCTCACAACACCGCAACAGGCCCGGACAACATACACTACGAAATGCTGAGGAAACTACTCCCCACATCAACAACACTACTATTACAAATATACAACAACATATGAAAAACCGGAAACATCCCACCAAAATGGAAACAGGCAATTGTAATAACCATCCCCAAACCCAGAAAAAAACTATAGACCAATAGCCCTGACAAGCTGCTTGAGCAAAACACTGGAAAGAATGGTAAACAACCGACTAGTATGGTATATAGAGAATAACAATATCCTGAGCAAATTTCAAATGAGCTTCTGTAGGATGGATAACCTCGTAAGACTGGAAACGTATATAAGAGCAGCTTTCATACATAACGAATACACAGCATTCATCTTCTTTGACCTCGATAAAGCCTTCAACACCACCTGGAGATACGGAATATTACAAGACATACAGCAAATATTCTTTAGGGTCCTCCGGACCCTAAAGAAAAAGAAGGTTGAGACGTGTATGCAGAATGACACGAGTTTATAAAATATAATTAACTAAAAACAGCGGCATAAAAATATTTAAAGAAATAAAAGATAATAATAAACACAGCCCTCGTGGCAGCTGGCCGCTGTAGGAGACGAGTGTAGCCCGGGGTTCGAACCGCGGACTCCCGGAGCTGCGTCGTGCGCGATGGAAGAGCGCCACCGCTCCCGTGATAGTCCGCGGCATCGATGGTGTGTTCCGCCGATGGTGGACAGACATTTCAAAGTTCGAATAAACAATACCCTCTCCAAAGAACACATACAAGAAACAGGAGTCCCCCAAGGATGCATACTCTCATTAACCCTTTTCAATCTTAAAACGAGCAAAATCCTAAATGAGATACCATTGTACATATTCTGCAGTTTGTATGTAGATGACCTATGTATCGAACACATAATCCAACCCTGCATCAATAAAATACACAACGAAACGAAAATGGCTTCAAAGCATCAAAAAATAAAACCTCCTCCATCCACTTCTGACAAAAAAGGAAACTACACCCAGATCCGAACCTCCTCCTAGACGGAGCACCCATAAAAACATCAAAAACAGTACAATACTTGGGTATAACACTGGACGACAAATTAACGTTCATCCCACACGTCAAGGCACTAAAAGAAAAAACACTCAGGAAATTAAAAATACTAAAAGTACTATCTAGCACTAAATGGGGAGCAGAATACACCACACTTCTGCGAGTTTACAGAACAGTAATTGGATCGAAACTATGGCTGCTTCATATACAGGTCAGCCAGGAAGTCATACACAAACAGCCTAAACGCAATATACCACCTAGGGATCAGAATTGCCCTAGGAGTGTACCGCACATCTATCCAAAGCCTATATACAGAAGCACAAGAACCATCACTGGAACTCAGACGAACCAAACTAGCACTTCAGTATATAGTTAGAACTATGAACAACCCAAAGAACCCAGTAAACAAAGCCATACACCCACTACCCCCTCCAACCCAACATAACAGACAAAAGAAAATACAACCACTCGGAACACGGATCATACCACACATAGAAGAAGTGAAGATAAACCCAAATTCAGTTGCTCAGAACCCAAACAACACTATCCCCCATGGAAAACCAAAAAAACAAAAATCATACTAGACCTCGCCAAAAGAAAGAAAGAAACAACGCACCCAAACACCTACATAAATGACTTCCTCAAGATCAAAGAAAAGTATCCGCACCACTACGAAATTTATACAGATGGATCCAAAACTTCAGACCAGACCACAGCAGCCATATACACAAGGACATACACAGAACAAGTCAAACTACCCCAATATTCAATATACAGCGCAGAAGCCCATGCCATACTCATAGCACTAAAACACACTGAAACAGAACATAAATGGAAAACACTGATCTGCACAGACTCCAAATCATGCCTCAAAGCCATACAAGCATACACATCAGACCACCCCATAATCAATAAAATACAATGGATAATACACATACTAACAGAACAAGGATATGACATACAGCTATGCTGGATACCAGGCCATAACAGAATAACCGGAAACGAAAAAGCAGACCAAATAGCCAGGACAGGAAAAAATATAATAAACATAAAAATACCTCCAACAGATCTAAAAGCATCAATAAACCTCTACATCAAAAGGAAAAGACAAAATGAATGGAACACCCAACAAAATAACAAACTGCACGAAATACACCCAGACACCAACACCAATCCAAGATCCCACCAGGGACGACGCATAGACCAGGTCGTACACGCAAGATGCAGAATAAAACATATTCTAATAGAATGCCCAAAATACACCAGAGAGAGAGAACAAGCTAACATACCAGATAACCTTAAAGAAGCACTTACACACAACAATACAAAAAGACTCCTCATGTTCCTAGCTACCATAAGAATGAAAATGAACATATAATAGGAAACAAAAAAATAAAGACCGAAACGTAGTACACTGTATTGCCAGTAAATGACACCCACGTGCCCAAACATGGCATTTGACTTTCTATCCTGTATAATCAGTGTTTGGTAATGTGTTTCTATTCTGTATAATCTGTGTTTTTTAATGTAAGTATCTTAAAAAATCAAGAGTGCCCACTATAGTATCCAATTAACCTACTTGTACTATGAAGTACTCATTTGAACGGGAGGGTTGTAGATATAAAAAGCAACATATATGTAGGCCAGTAATTGACTTGGATACAGCAATAGCCATTTAGATGCTGTCACCTAGAGAGATTTCAGAGGATGTAATTGCTTGACCTAAGCCTAAAGGTTGAAATGGCCTACTTTGGGCAAGTAAGCACATCTTAAAATATAAGAAAAATTAAATAAGATGAGGTTCACTGATTTGATAAAAAAAATTTCTCTGAAAAAATTTATGTAATTTTACTGTTCATCTTGATTTTCATTTATTAAAGATAAAAAATTGGTAGTAATAGTAACAACCAAATGTCTTGATGAGTCTTGTACAGTGCAGGCTGCCAGAAGTCTCTGGGCTGGTAACATCATGGCTGGATACCCAGTTTCACTAAGAATACTCAAATGGTAAAAGGAGAAGCATTCTGACCCTATACTGGGGCAGGCGGCCATGCTCGGGGGAGCACAGGACATGTGAAAACATGCCCTCTAGGATGCACTGAAGCATCTCGTTCAGCCTTTAGTAATCGACTCGCAGGAGCTCCTCCACAGATGGTCATGAGTGAGCTCTGTGATGCTTAAGGCCAGCTCATTGAGTGACTGGCCCAAGGTCACCCCTCCTAAGATTGCAGCGCATCTTCTTTGGCTGCACAATCCAATGTGTCTTGGTTTGGCCATGCCAGATGAGACAAAAGAACAAAACCTAAAGCCAGAATCAAATGAACGAGACCTGGTCTGCTGGGTGAGCACTAGCCGCACATGCCCCTCGCCACAGCAACCTCACCACACTCACCACATCAAGGGGGCTTCAAGGTCTGCAGCTGCGTTAAACACAAAAGGTAATTAATTAATAAAAAAATAGATCAGTACTCACGGGAGTGAGTGACATACAGCACATTTTCTATTTCATCAGTTTTTCAAAGCGAAAAAATCGCAAAACAATCGAACAAATGCAGTGTCTATGATTTTACGTCATTTTACGTTCAGATTTTTACCCCAAAACCTCATTTAGGCCCCCTTTTTTTCAATTTTTTTAGTTGTGCATATCAGGATTGATGAGACATATTCAGAAATATAGAGTTTGTGGGCTCTTATTAAAGTGTAGTGCCCAAGAATGGCGTCCATCAACTTACACATACATACATACATACATATACGGACATACCGAGTACAATAGCACCTTGCACACTGCACTGCCGCCATGACTGCCAGTGCACTGGGCTGTTTGTGGGTGGTCATGTGTGGCTGCATAACCAACAATTATCTGAATCATCTGTCTGTGGAGAGGAACCAATGTGGCCAGGCAGCAGGGAAAGTCTTTGGACGAAGTACTCCTGCAGGCATCGCAGGAGAGGCTGGTGCAAGATGACGGCTTCAGACGGGCACTTACCACCATGCGGACTCCATCTGACCCTAACCAAAGCTGATTGTACCTTTTTGAAACTTTAACTTGGACCCAAAAGATACTTTCATTGGTGCAGACATCCCAACAGGAGCCTTGGAAGCACAATGCACTGGCTGCATCCGGCGTAAGTAGAGTATTTCTGGGAGTAAGCGGTTATCTTTAATGAGCCTGATGAGCTCAAGGCAAAGGGACACAATCTATAATGCTGACCATGCTGTGACAAGCTCGTGCGCAACCATCGGCACATGCAAAAGTGAGCACACCCCTCACATTTCTGCAGATATTTAAGTATATATTTTCATGGGACAACAGTAACAAAATTAAACTTTGACATAATGAAAAGTAGTCTGTGTGCAGCTTACATAACAGTGTAAATTTATTCTTCCCTCAAAATAACTCAATATACAGCCATTAATGTCTAAACCACTGGCAATAAAAGTGAGTACACCCTTTAGTGAAAGTTCCTGAAGTGTCAATATTTTGTGTGGCCACCATTATTTTCCAGAACTGCTTTAACTCTCATGGGCATGGAGTTTACCAGAGTTTCACAGCATGCCACTGGAATGCTTTTCCACTCCTCCATGGCGGATCTGGCGGATATTTGAGACTTTGTGCTCCTCCACCTTCCACTTGAGGATCTCCCAAAGATGGTCTATTTGGTTTAGGTCTGGAGACATGCTTGGCCAGTCCATCACCTTTACCCTCAGCATATTCAATAAAGCAGTGGTCATCTTAGAGGTGTGTTTGGGGGTCATTAGCTTGCTGGAACACTGCCCTGAGACCCAGTTTCTGGAGTGAGGGGATCATGTTCTGCTTCAGTATTTCACAGTACATATTAAAGTTAATGTGTCCCTCAATGAAATGTAACTCCCCAACACCTGCTGCACTAATGCAGCCCACCACCATGCTTGACTCTAGGTATGACACACTTATCTTTTTACTCCTTACCTGATTGCCACCACACATGCTTGAGACCATCTGAACCATATGACATGGTTCCAGTAATCCGTGTTCTTTGTTGACATGTCTTCAAACTGTTTACTGGCTTCCTTGTGTACCGACTTCAGAAGAGGCTTCCTTCTGGGGTGACACACAGACTACTTTTCATTGTGTCAAAGTGTCATTTTATCAGTGTTGTCCCATGAAAATATATACTTAAATACCTGCAGAAATCTGAGGGGCGTACTCAATTTTGTGATACACTGTGTATATATTATACAGTGGGGAAAATAAGTATTTGAACACCCTTTGCAAGTTCTCCCAGTTAGAAATCATGGAGGGTTCTGAAATTTTCATCTTGAGAGGATGTCCACTGAGAGACATAATCTTAAAAAAATCTGAATCACAATGTATGATTTTTTAATAATTTATTTTGTGTGTTACTGGTGCAATTAAGTATTTGAACACCTGCCAATCAGTTTGAGGTTATTAAAAAATGGCAGAAGCTAAACATGACTGTCATTCTCCCTCGGACTGGGGCTCCATGCAAGATCTCACCTTGTGGCTTATCAATGATCTTAAGAAAGGTGAGGAATCAGTCCAGAACTACGCGGGAGGAGCTGGTCAATGACCTGAAGAGATCTGGCACCACTGTTTCCAAGGTTACTGTGGGTAATACACTTAGAAGTCATAGTCGAAAGTCATGCATGGCACGGAAGGTTCCCTTGGCCATGACCATTTGGATGACCCGGAGGTGTAATGGGAAAACATTCTGTACTCGGATGAGATGTTTTTGTCTTAATTCATCTCAAGTCTACCCTTTGCAGCTTCAGCTCTTCTGGGAATGCTGGAGGGACAGTGGTAGCCTAGTGGGTAGAGTTTTGGACCATCAACCAGAGATTGGCAGTTCAAATCCTGACCCTGTTAGGCAGCCACTGTTGGGTCCTTGAGCAAGACCCTTAACCCTCACTGCTCCAGGGGCGCTCTACGATGGCTGACCCTGCGCTCTGACCCCAGGGATTTTCAACCATTCCTCCAGAAGCGCATTTGTGAGGTCACATACTGATTTTGGACAAGAAATCCTGGCTCTCAGTCTCCGCTAATTTATCTCAAAGGTGTTCTAGCAAGTTGAGGTCAAGTTCATCCACACCAGTTCTCACAAAGTTGGGAACATGGAATTGTTCAAAATGTCTTGCTATGCTGAAACAGTCAGAGTTCATTTCACTGGAACTAATGGGCCAAGCCCTCTCCACCAAACTTTACACTTGGCACAATGCAGTCAGACAAATACCTTTCTCCTGGCAATATACTATACTATACTACTATAGTATACTTCTCATTTTCTCTATATTCTGTAATATATCATTATAACATCCAATTTGCCTTCCTGTATCCCCATTAAAGACTAGATATTTTATATGGATTTGATAGTATTTGTTTTGTCCCTTTTAGATAACAGTTGAATACATAATAAATACTACCGTATTTTCCGGACTATAAGCCGATACTTTTTTCCCACGCTTTGAACCATGCAGCTTATGCAAAGGTGCGGCTTTTCGGTAGGGCGTGCAAAAACTAGACAGGTGGAAAGTCAAAGTGTGACGAAGAAAGTGCTAATTTTTATTTAGCACAAGCTCATGCAGGCAGAAGGCATGACAGAGAAATTATTTTCAAACCCACTCACTCAACTCCATACCCACTCATCATGGAAAGCGTACGAAGAAGTTAATATGATGCTGCTTTTAAGTTGAAGGCCATCTATCTGGCTGTACAGGAAAGGAATAGAGCTGCTGCACGTAAGCTTGGCGTGAATTCTTCCCGCTGCCATCTCCAGTGCCGAACCATGGATTCATTCAAAGCCAAAAGAGCAGAAAGGCTTTAACTTTTCTTTTTTTAACTGTTTAGTAAAAGTGCTGATCAAACAAACCTACTGTATTACAGGCACCGTTCAGAAACTACCGGTAATCAGTTATGTAAATAAACAAATCTATCTAATATATTTCTATCTATCCAATATATATTGGACTGTAAATGACAAAACGAATTGATACAAAACATCATCAACAATATAATGTTGGAGATTTGAAGACGAAAGCCATATCTTGACAGCCAAATCACATGTTAAAACATGATTTTATCTAACGGGTAAATTGAATGGCTTGCATAGTCGTTTATTGTACTGCCAACTTTAGTCACATATATAGAACATTAGACAAAATGGTCAGACGTTTATACTACCAATGGACTTGGTAAAAAAAAAGAAAATGTTTAAAAAAAGTGCAAATGACACCTGAATGATCATTTTTAAACCTTCAAAACAAGAATAAAAAATAGATGGAACAAATCAACCAGTTGCAAAGTTAATCGAATGTATATATTTATTCAAACTCTAGAGACGACCTTGAGTGATCATACTTTGGAATATTTAAGAATAAGTTTTTAGGTTTTTAGTCAGTTTTCATAATTTACATGTACACTGTCTGAATGCCTTCATTTATTTTTAGTGTTACCATGGGTATTTTGTCTAAATTGTCTAAGTTTTGTTTAAATGTTCTCTGTGAATTATCATCAATGTCTTTAAAAAAGAGTTTGATTTACAGACACAGTAGGCATTTCTAAAGTACAGTCATATAAATAAGGAAGGAGAAATTGTAAATGTTTAAATGAGTCTGTATTTGTTGTATTAGGATCTAGAAGCCGGATCTGGGCTAACCTGTTAGAGGGTTGTTACACATCTGTAAAATGACTGATGTGAAGATCCCTGTCTGTCTGACACCCTACCCTTGTTGTTTTGCACACAACTTTCATTTATTTATATGCCTTGTTTCTGGTTTCACCACCTGTGTGTGAGAAGTTGATGTTTGAGTTATTATTATTATTATTTTTTATTATTATTTAGTGTCTAATTGTTTGTGTCTAATTACATTAGAAGTTTCTTTTACATTAACCAAGAAAAAATCATTAAATGGACTGAGCACAAATGTTTATAATCTAGAATAAAAATTGTGTACATTTACAAACACACCACTTTTACAATATTGAAATTGAAAAACGTGGTCACATTTCAACAACCGAGCACAAATGTTTATAATCTAGAATAAAAAGTGTGTACACTTACAAACACACCACTTTTACAATATTGAAATTGAAAAACTTTTCACACATTTTAACTTGTTGGTTAAATCCTTAACGGTCTGCCATGCTTGCTGCAATCTGCATAGCTATATATTTTCTTTCTTGGTACAAAAACCCTTTTTATTTTTATTTTACTGTCTAATTGTTAGTGTATATCTAAATCATATGTTTCTTTTACATTACACTAGAAGAACATCAATAAATGGACTGAGCACAAATGTTTGTCATCTTAAACGTACAAACTTTTATACATTTCAACAATGTCGTTTTTACAATTTGAACTTGTTGGTTAAAATGCTTGCCATGCTTACTACCAATTGCTTTTTGGTTTCATCACACTAGAAATAACAGTTGGTGCAACTGTAGAATGTCTAAGAATGAGACCAGTCATAGAAAATCATTAGCAGGGGAATGTTTAAAATGTAATACCATTATTTTGAATACACTTTAACATTAACTTATTTAGATTCTTTGTTTCTGACAAACCCTACACTGTGTAACTTAGTTACCATAAAACGCTTTGTGGTTAAAGCCAGAACTAAAGTATCTGGCTGTGGATGGGTTTGCATGTACAGACATTCCACAACACCCCCATATGTCATAAACCATTGTAGAAATGGATGGTGGTTTACAAATTTAAACTAGCTGTTTAAATACTTAAATGTTTTGTCATGCTTGCTGCCATTTGCTTACCTATATCTTGTTACCATAAACCTTTTTGTTTTTAAGGCCAGAACTAACATATATGGCTGGGGATGGGCTCACGTGCAGAAATTCCACAACCCCACAAGTGTCATAAACCATTGGAGACATGGATGTGGTATTTACAGCCATACCACACACCTCTCTCTTTTGAAAATGGGGGTATGTGCCTGCACAGGGGAGGGGTATGTCTCTGTCAGGGTGTGGGGTCATAAATCATGATACACCTAATTGCATCTTTTTTGTCATAAAGTGTCTGATAAATACTTGTTTATACTATGTTGGGTTGGGTCAGTAGTTTTCCACTGAACAGCCTATTCTATCTGAAAAAAAACGAATCTGAGGGTGACTATGACCCTGACCTTGACCATCCAGTAGGTGTCTTGAATAGTCAATATGTGCATTTTAATATTGAAACCATATTTTAGGGAATTCAAATTTGTATTCTGTTGTGTAAAAAAAAACCTTTGTATTGTGTTTGCAGATATCTTGTCTTCCTACAGATCAAGAGAGATCTCTATCATGGTCGGCTTCTTTGTAAGACATCCGATGCAGCTGTACTGGCAGCTTACATTTTGCAGGGTAAGCTAGAAGAGTCTAACAAGAGCCCATGAAACGTCTATGTATTAAAATGATTCAACAAAAGATAATTTATGTACAAATTTACAACTGTATTGGCATTTTAAAACCTTTCATGTGCAAAACATCATCTAACAGTTCAGCTTTCAACTAACTTGCCCTGTTGGTTGACTACCTGAATTGAGACAACTATGCCAATAGCATCTAACTTTAAGTAGGTGAAATGACCCATTTAATGCATTAACAAAATTATGTTGTGCAGTAAATAGTATGTTAATCCAACTACAGCCTTTAGGACTATATACTGTCTTATAATAAACAACCATAACTGGCAGAATGACAGGAATATTCCATTAACTTTGAACCCCAATGTATTTCAACCCATCAAAACCCAAACATCCAAAAAGGGTAGTGACCACCCAATAAAATTAACCAATCTGTATAAGATGAAAGACTACTAGGACATAAATAGGAAGAAAAATAAAAATCCAGACTTACAAAATACATTTAATGTAATAATGGCAGCGTTTATGACAAAGATGAGGATAATATTTTTTTGTTGTGGGCTGTATATAAATGCACTTACCCTTGTTTACCCTTTTTACTGTAAAAAAGTTTTGCAATGAAACTGTGGCTGGGTTATTATTCTGACCATGTACAGATTTAAATGCCAAACGAAGTATTTTGTAATGTTTGTGAAATTGAACTAGTGGCGTAATGGAAAAAGCAACACAGCAGGTGTGCCTGCGTGCATGGGTTCTATTCCCAGGCTGGTCTCACAAATACAAAAGGCACATGAAGGTTGAGATTTGATGACTAGCAGGATTGTACAGGAAATAGCTTATAGCAAAAATTAATCTTCCGCTATGTATCTACTAAAGACCAGTCAGTGGTTAAAAAACCCAGTTAATATTATTTGCAATTATCATTAGCACTATAATAATTAATGCAAACACAATAATGTTTGAGCTGTTACCTTTCTGTAGTGTTTGGGGTGATGGTGGTTTTGAATTGAAACCGTTTGGCAGAGATAATATATTTTAAACCCACATGTTTTAATAAAGTTTTGTCATGACATGAGAGTACACACATTTTTTTGTTTTGTTTTTTTCTCAAAAGTCATTCATTGTTATCACTTTAATTTTCTGACATGGTTCCAGCTGAGATTGGAGACTATGACCCAGGGAAACATCCTGAAGGTTACAGTTCCAAGTTCCAGTTCTTCCCCAAGCACTCAGAGAAGCTTGAACGAAGGATTGCAGAGATTCACAAGACAGAACTCATGTAAGGTTTTTCATTTCACACAATAATAGTTTATGAGAATTCAGAACTATTTATACCATGTATTCAGAAATGCATGCACCTAGGTGGGTTATACAGTAAGAAAAGTAAAGTGCTTTGAATATTAAATGCAGGAAGTTGCATGAATATCTTTCATCCAAAAATGAGTCATTTTAATTCACTGGCTATCTCATTCACACTGGACGTTTTTAAACACTCTTTTTCACACTGTGCTTTACACATAGTGGAATTTGTCCTTACATTTTAGCCTAATCCATGCAGTGAAACACATACAGGGGTTGGACAATGAAGCTGAAACACCTGTCATTTTAGTGTGGGAGGTTTCATGGCTAAATTGGACCAG
>JAYDZF010000007.1:12970271-12984917 GCA_034509105.1 Microcambeva barbata | reverse complement strand
TAGCCGCTCCGTGCTAAAAGCCGCAGTGTTCAAAGTGCAGGAAAAAAGTAGCGGCTTATAGGCCGGAATTTACGGTACCTTATTTTAGAAATATTACGTAAATAAAAGAAAGCAACTCTAGTAATATTATTAATATGAGTATCAAATGAGAGATCGGAATCTTTTTACACCAGAGCTGGGAGTGTGTTCAGGTTTAAGATCAAGTTATAACTTTTCTGTTGTTATCTTAGGTCCGACAAGTAATACCTCTGTTTTGTCTGAATTAAGTAAAAGAAAGTTACAGGACATCTAGTTTTTATATCATTTACACAATCTTCAAACTTACTGATTGTGTTCATTTTGTTAGTTTGGCTGATATATACAGCTGTTTGTCGCCTGGATAGTGGTGAAAATTAATGCCGTTTTTTACAAATTATTTGACCTAAAGGAAGCATATAGAGTCTAAATAGGAGAGGTCCGAAAACTGACCCCTGTCGAACACCAAATTTAACATTTGTATTTTGTGATCATTTATTATTAACATAGACAAATTGAGAGTGAATGAGTGAATAAGAAATGAACCAAGATAGGGCAAGTCCATTAGGACCTACTGCAACTTCTAGCCTATCAAGTGAAACGTTATGATCAACATTGTGAAACAATGCATAGTAGTAAAACAAGAAAAGACACATTATTAACACATTCATTATCAGTGGACATTGATAAGTCTTTTAAAACCCTTATTAATGCAGTTTCAGTACTGTGGTTGGGTCTAAATCCTGACTGAAAATTTTCATGAATACTGTTTTCATGTAAATAAGAACATTAATGTTTACTACTACTTTTTCTATAATCTTGGAGACAAATTGAAGGTTTGAAATCGGCCCATAATGAGACAGAATGTGTGGTTCGAGATTAGTTTTCTTAATAAAAGGTTTAATAACAGCACATTTGAACAATTTGGGTACATAACTAAGGCGAAGTGACTCATTTATTAAAGTAAAGGCTCTATAATGTATGGAAGTAAATCTTTAAGTAAACGAGTTGGAACTGGGTCAAGTAAACAATGTTTTTGATTATTTAATTAGTGCAGATAATTCATTTTGGGAAATTGGATTAAAAGAATTTAGTTGAATTAAAAGAATTTAAGTCATTATCACTTATGCTGCTCAAACTGACTTCAACATTGGAAAGTGACACACTGACTTTGAAATCATATTTTTTTTTATCTTGTCATTAAAGAATTTAAAAAACTAATTGCTGATGCATTTGGGTGGTATATTTGTTTCCATTTCACCAGCATTTTTGGTTAGTTTAGACACTATCTCGAAAAGGAATCTATGATTATTTATATTTCTTTCTATCAAGGAAGTAAAATATAATGATTGTGCATTTTTACACTCAATAAGTGAATATTTGCATGCAATCTTATACACTTATACTTATTCCACTGGTCTGCCACTTGCGTTCTCACTTTTATGCTGCTTGTTTAAGTTTATGTGCTAGTTTAGTGTGTGCTTATTCAAGTTCAAAGTTCAAAGAGTTTATTGTCATTGCACAGTACAGAAAGAGGTTTCCGTGTACAATGAAAGTCTTTCTTTGCTCCTTGCCAAGAATGCCAATAAACAAAATACACTAAAGCTAGAAAATAAAATTAAGAATTTACAACAATATCTACAAAAGAAATTACAGTAGTGTGTGATATGGATATTTACATTAACTGGAGCAATGGAATGTAGTTCAAGTGCAAAGTGTGCAATAATACAGTTATGTACATTTAATATGAAAAAGTGAACATGTGCAACATGGTAATGCAGCTGGTCAGGAGACTCTCTATGACACAGCTGTAGAAGTTGCTGAGGATTCCGGGAGACATCCCAAACTTCCTTAGTCTCCTCAGGAAGTAGAGCCACTGTTGAGCCTTTTTGACCAGCTTTGTTGTATTTAGTGTCCATGTGAGGTCCTCACTGATGTGGACACCCAGGTATTTGAAGCTGCTCACCCTCTCCACTTCAAGCTCCCGGATGAACAGTGGCTGATGAGGTCGCCTCCCCTTCCTCATGTCCACTATTAGCTCCTTCATCTTGTCCGTGTTGAGGTTATTGTCCTCACACCATGACACCAGCCTGGTCTCCTCCATCTCCATCAGTGATGCGTCCCATCACTGCGGTGTCATCAGCGAACTTAAGGATGATGTTATTCTTGTGGGAGGCGACACAGTCATGGGTGAACAGGGTGTAAAGGATGGGGCTGAGGACACATCCCTGTGGGGTGCCGGTGTAGGTGGTGATGCTGGCTGAAGTCCTGTTACCAATCCTTACAGACTGGGGCCGGCCAGTCAGGATGTCCAGGAGCCAGTCGCAGAGGGAGGGGTGCAAGCTGAGTGTGGACAGTTTGTGGGTGAGTTTGTGGGGGATGACCATGTTGAAGGCGGAGCTGTAATCCACAAAGAGCATCCTGATGTAGGAGTCTTTGTTTTCCAGGTGGGAGAGGGAGTAGTGAAGGGCAGCATCTGAGGTGGATCTGTTGTGACGGTAGGCATACTGCAGTGAGTCCAGGGTGTCCTGTATGCTACACTGTATGTGGGTCAGAACCACTCTCTCAAAGCACTTCATAATGATCGGAGTGAGTGCTATTGGCCTGTAGCACTCACTATTGCTATTGGCCTGTAGTCATTCATTCAGGCTCTTCTTGGGGAGGGGGACGATGTGGTCTTGTAGCAGGTGGGAATGACGCTCTGGCTTAGGGAGTGATTTGAAAATGGTCTTCCTCAGTCTGTACTTTGCAGCTTTGTACTCAGTCTCATTGCCTGATCTGAATGCAAGAGAGCGAGCACGCAGCATGTGACGTACCTGATTGTGGACCCAGGGTTTCTGGTTGGTGAACCTCTTCACCTGTATGGTGGGCACGATGTTATCCACACACGCGCTGATGTAACCAGACACATGCTCAGCATAGTCCTGTATGTTGATTAAAGAGTCCTCTAAAGTGGCTGCAGCTTCAAATACATCCCAGTCTGTTGTAGCAAAACAGTCCTGCAGGATGCCCTTAGTCTCTGGAGTCCATAATCTCACTGTTTTGGTTGTGGGGGTTGTCTGTTTCAGTCTCTACCTGTAGGCTCGGTAGAGGAATAGGGAGATATGGTCCGAGTGTCCAAAGTGGGGGCGGGGTGCAGCCTTGTATGCATTGCGCACATTGTTGTACACATGATCCATTGTGTTTTTATTACAGATAGGAATTTCCATATGTTAGTAATAATTGTGTAATACAGTCTATAAATTGCACTGATTAAAATCACCACCTGATTAAAATCTGCCTCAGGATGAGCCGTCTCCAGCGTGCTGATGATGTCATGGAGTTTGCCAAATGCTGCTGTGGAGTTAGCACGCAGGTGAATGTAAATCGTGGATAAAAACACAGCAGAAAATTCCCATGGAAGATAGTAGGGATGGCATTTTAACACTAAGAACTCCACGTCGGGTGAGCAGTGCTGATAAACTGTCTGTATGTCTCTACACCACGCATTGTTTACAAACACACACAGACACACCTCCCCCTGTAGCCTTGTCGGAGGCAGCCATCCTCTGTGAGCGGAGTGGGTCTCGAGCTGAACTGTGCTGTCCGGAACTTTGTCTGAGAGCCAAGTTTTGGTGAAAATTAAAGCGTAACACTCTCTAATTTCCCGCTGTGATGTAATCCTTGCTCTCAAATCGTCCAGTTTGTTTTCCAGAGAGCGCAAGTTAGCTAACAAGAGGCTAGGCACCGGTGGTCAGCTAGCGCAAGCCTTTAGCCTAGCATGGAGCCCTCCCCTCTTGCCCCGCTTGCGTCACTGTCTCTGAAGCGCTCTCCTGGGATCAGCACACACTGGTAGTTCTCGGTCAGGATCTATGGTTTTGGGAGCGAACAATGAGTTGCAGCTCCGGTGAAAAAAAGTCTTTAAAACCACAGTTATCTTGTGATCCAATGTCCAGTAAAGTTTGTCTGTCGTAAGTTAGCAGTGCAAGACATATATGCTGAAGCGAGCAAACACGTCTGCCTTGGGGGCGCCATGAGATAAATTGATATTATATCATGGAGCAAGCTTTTCTTCCTAATCAGTTGAGTTTTAATTTGAGCTACTCTGTCTAAGGTTGTGCGGAATATAGGCTCAAAGTCTTTAGTTGCCTGATCTAGGTATTTAGGTTCTAACGGTAGTCTAGCTGTTGTTAATAATGGTAAGTTGTTTAAGATTGCTGCTAAGAATCAAACGCAATTTTAAGAGGGTCTGACATTTTCCTAATGAATGTTGAAGTCTCTAACAATGAAAGCCTGCTGATAAGACTAGTTTGGAAAATCTGTAAATTCATGGAAAGAAAATGTGTGCACCAAGACTTATATGTTATAATTTAATTTACAAATAAACTTTTACCTGCAAGTGATCTAATCTTCAGTAGTCCTAATCTTAGTTTTTATGCTAATTTGTATTATTTTTATTAAGTTATTGCGACAAACTTTTTGATACTGTTTTGTCTTATAACTGCCACAAAAAATCGACAATGTTCTTGGACAAAAATCGACAATGTTCTCCGGGTCACGTCTGGTGGTGATTCACAATTGGTTAAGCCCGTTTGTCTGTATCTGCCACTACACTATCACGGTATAATCCGTCTTCTATACTACGAGAAATGCGAGCAGCACTCTCCTGTGTCGCGTGCAACCATCTCACTTCAAAAGATCAGGGCTTCACTAAAAAGTAGACCAGTTATCTACAAAAACTATATTGTTTTCCAAGCACCATTTATACAGCTTTCAATTCAGTGACAATAACCTACTGTAGGTTTCGCCACTGGTCTTTTAGATTTGCCCTGATGTCAGGCGCCATGGCCCCTGGAATACAGGTGACTATAGTCGCTGGAGTCTCCTATAACCAGAGCACTTACTTAAACAGGCTTCTCAGCGGGTGTATCACTGAGGAGGGAGAACCTGTTCGACATCTGCAGGTGAAAAGTTCAGTGCTTTGCTCTATCAGAACTTTGCTTGGACATCACCCAGTCGCCCCGCTGTGAGGACTCTAATGCTGGAGTCTGGAGTTCCACCTCAGGACTAGTGGCATTCGGGTCTGCTACAGTAGTAACTAAACACTCACTAGTACTAGTTTGTTCTTCGAATGCGCCCTTCTAACACTGAAATCTTCTCCGTCAGACTAACTACCAGCCTAAACTTATCACTAGTGATGGAGAGAGAATAACTGAACATGGAACACAAGAATATAATGCTGCTGGAGCCATGATAGTAATAAAATTATACTTAGCTTTAGATGAGGTGTTGGAAGTTTCCGGGGCACGCTGAAGGCAGTTTCAAAAGATGTCTTTAATTCCAAAAATGCATTAATGCATATATACTGTATATATAGTGAGGAAAATAGATATTTGAACACCATGCAACATTGCAAGTTCTCCCACTTAGAAATCATGGAGGGGTCTGAAATTTTCATCTTAGGTGCATGTCCACTATGAGAGACATAATGAAAAAAAAATCCAGAAATCACAATGTATGATTTTTTAATAATATATTTGTGTGTTATGGCTGCAAATAAGTACTTGAACACCTGCCAATCAGCAAAGATTCTGTCCCTCAAAGACCTGTTAGTCTGCCTCTAGTCCACCTCCACTAAACATATTATTCTAAATTAGAAGCACCTGTTTGAGGTCGTTAGCTGCATAAAGACACCAGTCCATCACACACAATCAGTAAGTCTCCAACTGCTAACATGGCTAACACCAAAGAGCTGCCCAAAGACACCAGAGACAAAATTGTAGACCTCCACAAGTCTGGCAAGGTCTACGGGGCAATTGCCAAGCAGCTTGGTGAAAAAAGATCAACTGTTGGAGCAATTATTAGAAAATGGAAGAAGCTAAACATGGCAGGGTGTTCAAATACTTATTATTACTTAAAGCCCAACTAAACAAAATACTATAAATACTAACACTCAGTACTAATTACTAGCGCAAAATTAACTTTTAGTTTTGTAGACTAGAATGATTTATCGTAGGAGCGACTAACTACGCTACAAACAGCATGTACACACCACCAGAAATCACTAGTATACAAACTATCCACAAAATTCTTATTTGCTCTGACATGCACTGTGAGCTGTGAGGTCATATATAGACAGGTGTATCTTCAAAAAACTACTATAAACACATCTCTTCACCAAGCACTTACACTGATTAACATACTTGAAGTAAGAAAGAAAAAAAAGTATTGGGTGGTGGTGTGTGTGTGTGTGTGGGGGGGTGTTCTGACAATTTTCAGCAGTGTTTGTAACTTTAAACCATTGTTTTACATTAACTAGAGTACGGTAATGTATACTATTGAAGAAAATGTACTTCAAATAAAGGAGATTGCATCATTGACTTCAATTAAAAGCTTCAAATGGAATCACAAGCTCCTTGAAAATTTCTGATACCTGAAAAAAGAGAAGCCACATACCAATTAACAACTAAACAATAACCAATCCTCAGGCCTTGAGTGGCTGGAAAAGGGGAGTTAGAGCCATGATTAGGATAGATGAGCTACAGGTGAAAGTAATTGCAACTGAGCTTGAGCTACGAGTGGTTTCTAGGTAACAGAGCCGCTCCAACTCATCTCCTAACATAGGGATACAAAAATGGATTTTTCCAAAGAATTGCACAGTACCAAACAAAAGTCACAGATTACGAGAAGCAGAAATTCTTGTGTGGAGGTTTATGCATTTAAAAAAATTGGAATGCAATATCTTTTCGACATATCTTAACAATGAATATTTCCACCACAGGAAAGACAAAATGTTCCAATATCCTTTAAAGCATTTCCACAAAGTATACAAAACATCACTTGAAAAAAATATTAAAAGATATAGGAAAATACATTAAATTGTTGAACACTTATTAGCCAGTGTGACATTCATTTGGTGAACCGCATGTATCAGCAACTGTTGCAGTCTGTGCAAACAATTTATCAATCGATTAATTTTTGTGTTGCTGTGATTAAAGGTAAAAATACTAATTTAAAATAGGTCTGCCACCTCAAAAATCCAGTGCAGTAAGATTTAAGCGTTGTGCGAAATTTGTAATAATCTCAAGATCTAGTTCAACAACTTGGTGAGAGAAATGCCTCCTATGCTACTCCTACAGGGCTTTAATTCATGTTCAAAATAAGTATGGTATTCTAGGGTAGGTACTGTGGATTAAAATGAGGTGTAGTCTATGGGGTTTTCATTAGAACAAAGGGGAGTTTTCACGTGCATTCTGTGCAAAATCATATTTAATCATGTTAACAAACATAACTTTAAATCGGTTGTCAATTATAGTGCATTACAAAGCACAGAAACATTACTAAGTATGTGTAACTTTGCTGTTCTTGTTCAGGGTTCATGACGGATGAGCAATTAATTTGGTGTTTTCCAATAGTGAAATTACATCACCAAAAGCAAGTGCAGGAGTGTGTGGACCTTTCTCAAACTATTCTTTCCTATGCAATCAAATAAGCGTATAGTTTCAGAGGGGCTCACCCAAAGTGATTGACACAAATATTAGTGCATCAAATAAAAAAGGTTGCTTTTATGCTGGAGTGTGTGGGCCTTTCCCAAACTGTTCCATCCTCATTAACACTCCACTACAGAGAGACATTCCATGAAGTCATGCTCCATGCTGTGAAGGGAGCTTCCAATTAAGGGGATGGGTCTAAATTCAGCAGTCAACGTGGGATCGCCTTCTTTCCTTTCAGGCAGAATGGGATTGGGGGTGTTAGTGTGGATCTATTAATTTCCAGCTAAGCAAATGAAAACATTTAGAAACAACATCAGGTCAGATTACACATGGTTTACCTGCTGATATCTGATTTGGCCATTTTTGCCCTGTTTGGTCATTTTGGCCCAGTATTGGTCGATACCGATACACGCGCCACATACATGCATTTTTCTACATACTTTGGCTGCAACATAGTCCAAGAAGAAGTTGACCAGGAGACCTGTTTACCCCTGTTTTGCATCACCTTTAATTTGAACAGCAATTCCTCATCATTTACAAACTGAGAACTGTTGTAGTGCTGGGAATACATGTATGTCAATATACAGTAGATTTAAAGCTTTACCTACATGACTCAGGACATTACAGTAATGTAGGTAACTAAAAAATCCAGCAATTTCCTGTAGATAAAGTCATGTAGGTAAAGCTTAAAATGTATCTTCTGTGTTTTCAATTTCACACAAGTAAAATACATTTAGCTACTTTTTTGTGAAACACTTTCAGAGTGGCTTCCCCAATGGTGGTTTAAAATGGTTGCACTTTGACCACAGCTTCCAAACAAGGCACTGTTCTTCAGCAAAGTTAAGCAGTGAGTAATGCTTGGAAGAGCTGAGGCTTAAACTAGGGGAGGTTTAAAATTCAGTGCTGGTGTGCTAGCCGAATATCCTGCTTTGAAACTTGGGTGTCTAGTTTTGCCTAATGTAAATAAGCTATTGTTGCTCACAGAAAGAGGTACAAATTTGAACACGTTTCCTATTTTACGGGTTCCGCTCACTACTGTTGTGTCGTCATTCTAACGATACGGTATGCACTGCTGCCCTCTGTCGGTGTTTTTTTTAACGAGGCTCACTGTCTGATAAATTAAACGCTATAACGAAATTATTGTCACGGCCTCATGTAATAGAATTATGAATAGTGGTGAAGGAGCAACATATAACAGTAAGTTTGTTCTGTGCTTTTGGCTCTGATTATGTTTTTATTTGTTTGTTTTTGCCATTTCTTTAGGGGCCAAACACCAGAAACCTCAGAGCGGAATTTTTTACAAAAAGCACAGATGCTGGAGACATATGGTGTTGATCCACATCCATGCAAGGTTCATATTAATATTTTTTCTTCAACATCCTCTCTAGTAGTTAAATCAAATTTATGACAGTTATTTTAGCAAATCAAGAATAGTTGGTGGGTGACACCAGACCCACCAGGACCCTACTTAAATAATAATAATAATAATAAATGAGCTTTTTACAGGTAATAATGTAGAAGAATTGTTTTAAGGTTGTTTTGCAACACAAATAAAATTTCTGGAAGCATGCTTTTAATCTCCATAAAACTCTCTGTGTTTGACAGGACGTGTCTGGAAATCCTGCTTTCCTTGCCTTTATTCCTTTTGGTTTTGTTGTGCTTCAAGGAAACAAGCGGGTCCATTTTCTCAAGTGGTGAGAAACAAATACAGACCTCTTACTTCAGTGACAATCAAGCCACATCCATAGAGTTTTACTCACTCACTCACACACACACACACACACAAAATTGTTCTCTTTTTGTTTCTCACTTGAGTGTGCATGTGTGAAAAGGCTATAATTTTCTTTCGGGTTTTTTCCCCTTCAAAATGATGGCGACAACCTGGCATTTGTTTGAATAACAAACCCCATTTAAAAAAATGTTGGGACATTTTGTAAAAGGAAATAAAATAGATTAATTTCTCCATTAAACTGTAAAGCTATGAAGAACATATTTCCACTGGTTTTATTGTTATGATTCACTGTATTTTGTACATACTAATTTTTAATGGTTTGGGAACTGAGAACATTAATTTGTTGCAGTTTTGAGAATTGTCCTTTGCTCATTTTTGCTTATAGTACCAAACTTTTACTGCTTAACAATTTGTGTTCACTGGGGTCTGATCTGGAGATCTGGATTGCAGGTCAGTCAACCACACTAGGTGTCTTTAAATGAATGAAGCATGTAGCATGTTTAGAATTAGGCTTATCATGGCCCTGGTGAAATTTTAATGGATAATATATGGAAAGACATTTCATGGGTTGTAACGTGTCTCTATAAAATCTCAATATACACAAAATGTTACCTGCACACCAGTGGTGGCTGCTGGTCTTTAAAAGAGGGAAGCTCATTATATCTTAAAATTTGTCTGTCGGGGAAAATGTGACTTGCAACTTGCAAATGCTGATCCAACTTGCAAATGGCCCGCAAGTTTTGAAGCAATAAAAAAGTTCCATGCAGTTCCATAAAATTAACAGATGCTCAGCTTGTGACGGTACCGACGTCTCAACCTTCCTTTTCTTTAGGGTCCGGAGGACCCCGCGTAACACAGCTCCTACAGGCAAATGTATTAACTTAATACCATGACACATGTTTGTTTATGCACCTTTTTCTGATGTGATCTGGATGGTTCTTTTACCAGAGATGTTGATGTTACAAAAAACAAACAAACAAAACCATGGTGATAAGATTTTTCTCGATGCAGTGGTGGACTGTGTTGAGCACTGTGTTGGGCATTTTTAACACAATAGCATAACACATTTCCATGTTGCTGTACAACAATGTAATATGTATTATGTTTAAGGTTTTTTTAACAAACATTCCACACTCCAGAGAAGAAGCCTTCTGAATTTTTTTTTTTTTTGCTCCCTGGTAGGTACATTAAATGTAACCAATAGTTAGAATCATGAGGGAGAGTATGGTGTTTCCTCAGTGGTTAATGCTTTTCCAGGATTTGATTCAATATTGGCTTAGTGTTTCACCCTACATCTGATGGGGGTTAGATCAGGCTCTGTCCAAAGCAGTGAAGGCCTTTTTGTTAAGGGGCGATCAGGTGAAGGAACCCAGACTTTGCACACCCACTCCCTCACACACACACAGAGGACACATAAATAATGGCAGGGAGAGGGCAGACATGGGCATAAGGTGGTATGGCAAAGAAACAGCAAAGGGCAAGGTAGGTGCAGACAGGACTGGAGAGAGCAGAAGAGAACAGGAACAAGATCTAGGCTAGATCTAGGAGTGGAGTGCAGCAGTAAGTGGTGCATGGATTCAGGATGTGGAGATGAACAGGATCCTTGACCTTGTGGCATGCAGAGGTGAGTGGTGTGAGGATACAGGATGCGGCGAAGAACAGAAACTAAAAACTTTGACCTGGCGACGTGCAGAGGTCAGTGGTGCGAGGATACAGGATGCGGCAAAGAAGAGGAACTGGACTTTGACAGTCCCCAATTATTTTATTTTTTAAATTATGATCTTTTAAACAATTATATATTAAACCATTGCATTGAAAATGGTCATTCTATGAGACTCAAAGAACGATCAGGGTTTAAATATCTCACAAAAAATATTTGAATCAGTCCAGTCCATTTCTGGAGGTTCATTGACGTTTTTGAAGCATCAATTATCTTAGTCACATGACAGTAAGGACTTGATGTAAGCTCTAATACACTGATTAGAATTAGTGAGTGTTACAAAAATGAACCAAGCTTTGAAGCCTGTGTGAATGTCCATCCCTACAAATTAAGTTATACTACACTAACTGTTTACTAAATATATATTCCCCGGACCAAAGGCGAACGCTAAGCTAATGCTAACACTAACTAAGCTAAATCTAAACAAGGGTAATGATGCATACAAGAACAAAACCTCAAGAGCATGAACCAACTTAAACAAGACACTAGGCATGAACAAGGAATTTACAGAATGAAGAATACAATGGGAAAAGACCAGAGCAAACGAGAAACCAGCGGCCAAATCAAAGTCTTCAGTTATGTGGGGAATATAACCTTTAAAGTGTTAGTCCCAGCATACTGCTTTACCAGAGCAGCTTGGAATAATTAAGTTGGAGGAGACCAATCAGGAAATGCTGCAGCAAAGGAGTACACAGACACTGGAGCTGTTACACACGTGTTTGCCATAAAGGACATGCATAATATTATTAGAACATTCCTTTGATACTAAATTGTCTGATTTACATGTGACACAACTTCTTATGTTCTCTAACAGGAATGAAGTGACCAAGTTAAAGTTTGAGGGAAAGACTTTTCATATATATGCAAATCAGAAAGAGGTAGGACCATGAATTACAGCAGTTATGATGAACACGGAGATGACTTTTGGGTGTCTTGTGATGCATGCTTAATATTTCCTGTTATTTTATTTACAGGACAAAAAAATCATCCTTACATATTTTGCACCAACACCAGAAGCTTGCAAACACTTGTGGAAATGTGGTGTGGAAAATCAGGCCTTCTACAAGTGAGTTAAGTTTCTTATTTAAATCTCAGTGTTAAGGAAAGTTCACCACATTTTCACCACATAGCTTTGTTAGACTGTTTGTTTTTAGTAACCTGCACGGAATTGGAACAAATTGATGTATGACGTAAATGTAATTCATTTTTATGTATTCCATTGATTGATGATATACGTTTCTAATTCAGCAATTAGTGCACTGCTTTTTAGAAGACATAATGCTTTTAAAGCAATCTAAAATTTCATATATGTGGTAAAGCTTCATGTTTAACACATTTTTAAGAGCCAACTAATTACAAAATGTTTAGATTTACTTCTTGTAGCTATATTGAAAAATCTCTTGGCGTTTAGTTATTGCACATATGATGCAGGAGTATGCATAATACATAAATGTTTGGAGTAAAAGCAGGGTTTCTGAAAGTCCTTTTTCACTAGTCACAGAGAGCCTAAGCTCAGTGGTCTCATGAGACTTTCTGTTTCCAGTCTAAGTTCAGACGATTGAACTTAGAGGCTAAATTCCAAAGAATGTTCTAAAAACATGAATCCTTTAAATTGTAATTATTCATAGCCACTCAGTATCCACCTTATAATTATTTAATATGATATAACACTCCTGTCTTGTTACGAGGCTACATGGTTGGCAAAAATGTTTTTTATTATTATTATTATTTGGGCCAGAGCCCCAGAGGTGCAAAAGTCTTTTGTGTAACCTAAAATTTCAAAAAATAGTTTTAAACGTTTTTGCCTCAAACTTATGATGCTTGCAAATTTTGGTAGGATGATGGATCTTAATAAATATGTACATATGAAATATGAGCTTTTAAAATCGCTTTCCAACAGGAAGTCAACCAAATTATCCTAAAACTGGATTGGAATAAAACTCCAGATGGGTGACGATAAATTGCAAAGAAATAGTCGATTGCTCAATGGCAGGCAATTAATTCACTTAAGACGTAGCACTGGACTAAACACAAACTTTAATGTGGTCAGGACACAGTAAATAAGAAATTTGACATTTAGTATGATCATATGGAACGGGCACCAACGAAACACCTCTGAACTTGTTTCATTTGTTCCTTTTTCTGAGAGGGAATTTCTCTCACACTTTACACCAAGTGACATACATCATACAGTACAGCATTTCAATCTAAAACAATTTTTTTAAAAAAAAGATAATGCCTAATCTAATGTTTTAGATGTCCTTTTTGTTGTTATTGTTTTTGTTTTTGCAGGTTGGAGAAGTCAAGTCAAGTACGCACTGTGTCCAGTAGCAACCTGTTTTTTAAGGGTAGCCGCTTCCGTTACAGGTAAGTGCATATAACAATACCAAGAAGACTGCTGGAAGTGCTATAAAAGTGCAATAAAAATACATTCTAACTGTAGCTAGCTATCACAGAAGCATATATGGTGTATGAGGTAAGATAGATTTTTCATTTACTTTTTTGACACGGTCCACAAAATGTTTGAATTGACAATTGTCATAATAATTTAAGTATTTGCAATTATGTTAATAATGTGTAGTTAACATAACATATAAACACTTCTCAGATCAAATCAGAAATATTCTGACAATGCAAAATATTTTAAAATGAAATGATGAAAGCTGCAGAAAAGTTATTTTCATTGCACAAAAGCTATCTGTACTGAATGGCAAAGGTTATAAAATATTTTGAAGATGCGAAAAGAGTGGAGGAAATCTATATTTGAGCCCTTGCTGATTTTGTAAGTTTGCCCACTGACAAAGATCTGAACATTCTATAATTTTAAGGGTAGGTTTATTTTAACAGAGATAGAATATCAACAAGAAAATCCAGAAAATTACATTGTATAAACAATATAAATTTAATTTCGTTTTGCTGAGTGAAATAAGTATTTGATCCCTCTAGCAAACAAGACCTAATACTTGGTGGCAAAACCCTTGTTGGCAAGCACATCAGTCAGATTTTTTTTGTAGTTGATGATGAGGTTTGCGCACATGTCAGGAGGAATTTTAGTCCACTCCTCTTTTCAGATGAGGTTATATTCAGATGAGAATAAGGATTTAAAGGCTGTCGCTTGGCAACTCAGACTTTCAGCTTCCTCCATAGGTTTTCTATGGGATTAAGGTCTGGAGATTGGCTAGGCCACTCCATGACCTTAATGTGGTTCTTTTTGAGCCACTCCTTTGTTGCCTTGGCTGTATGTTTTGGGTCATTGTCATGCTGGGAGACCCAGCCATGACCCATTTTTAATGTCCTGGCAGAGGGAAGGAGGTTGTCACTCAGTTATTATCTCCATTCATTCTCCCATTGATGCGGGGAAGTAGTACTGTGACCTTATCAGAGAAACACCCCCAAAACTTAATGTTTCACCCTCCATGCTTGACAGTGGGGACAGGGTTTTTTGGGTCATAGTCAGTGAGTCGAGTTAATGTCAAAGAGCTAATTTTTTTTTCTAATCTGACCACAGTACCTTCTCCCAATCACTCTCAGAATCATCCAAGTGCTCACTGGCAAACTTCAGATGGGCATGCACATGTGCCTTCTTGAGCAGGGGTACCTTGCGGCACTGCAGGATTTTAATTAATTACGGCGTAATGTGCTACCAATGGTTTTCTTGGTAACTGTGGTCCCAGCTGCCTCAAGATTTTTAACAACCCAGCCCCCCC
>JAYDZF010000007.1:12933966-12955832 GCA_034509105.1 Microcambeva barbata | reverse complement strand
TATTACAATTAAAATTAAACAAAAATATTTAATAATGTAGATTTTGCATATTTTGGCTTTTGTCCTTTATGATGAGATCACATGTAAGATGTCCTATCAATTCTTCCTACTTGTCTGATATGATTGTGCATACATGCTATGTGGGAAGTTTGGTCTTCGTAGACAGTGTCAAATCTAGCCAGATCATCGAAGCATCCAAAAGCATGAAATTAACAGGCTGTCTGACATCTGGGTCAAACCACTCTTGGGCCATATTTATCATTTATCTTGGAATTTTAGCTCTGCTGAAAACATCACTGAAAAACTGAGGTGTAATACTTAATCCTAAGAGTCAGAGCTGTTTTACAACACTACTATGCCAGATTGCAACAATAGCTCCACACAGAAAAGCACTTCAAAATCTACCAGATAGCATGAGAACCTGCACATAATCTTTAAACCTTCTTTCACCAAAGTGGGTTTTTCCCTGTCAATGCCAAACAAAATCCACTCAATGGGCAGAAAAGCGACCAATCTGGCAACATTGGAAATAGAAGGTTATTAAATTCAGAATTCGGATTAAATAGTCGGATTAAATTTCAGAAATTTTTGGCATTTAAGACTTTAACCACTTATCCTAATTATGGTCAGGTAGGGGTGCTGGAGTCTGTACAAGCTCTTCAACTGGAACCAGGCACACTGTCACACCCTGGATGGGGTGCCAACCCATCACAGTTTCATTATGTAGAGAAAAAAATATTGTGCTAAAATCTCTGATAAACAATGTTAAAATCCAACCTGAGATGCTACTGTCGATTGATAGGGATATCCCAGTTGACCACAGTGACCTATAGCAACATTTGCCCCCCATGAGAACTGTGCTTTCAAATCAATCACATCTCTGTGTGTGTGCAACAAATGTTAACATGGTAGTATTTTTTCTTTTACACTTTACTGTGTAATCTGCATAGTGTTAATATAGAAATAAGACAATTTTATTATTTATAGCACAGTTTTTGTGTACTGGGGTTATTTTGCCCTTCCCCTGCTATAAAGTCTCAAGTCAACTACTGCAAAAATATGTTAATTGGCAATGTTGTTTTGTTTTAAACTATTCATGTATTATTTTAGTTTACAGACCCTCCACTTGAATTATTTCCCTTCCAACCAAAACACTTACAATTCAAGTAAATTCAGCCCTCCACTTTGTTTGATCAAAAGTAATTTCCAGAATAAAAATGCATGTGTACTGCTTAGAATGCCTTTTTGTCTTTTAGAAGTTAGTTTGAAAAATGCTTATATATGTTAGTCTTTACTGATTACAGAGCCTGACACATCCACAAAGAGATAAGAGTTTCATTTTCTTACCAGCTTGTTGACCAGTTAGTGAACTAAATACACTGTAGGGACATATAAAGACTTTGTTTAGGCTATTTATGATACAGTAAATAAAGTGTGAGCCCTTAAGGTTTGAGAGAATGGCATACACCTGCCATGTGCTGCTGGTGTCTTCCTGTAATATTAATACCCAGCCCTCTGAAAATAGCTGAAAGCTTGCTGTCCATTTAAGTCATTGGCCATATGACGACAGAGAGTTCAGATCATGTTGTATAGGCCCTCTTTGGAAACACCCTCTGCCTCCTCTCGCAAAGCACCAGTAACTGTACACATAGACAAGCCTAAAGGCCTTGAGAAATCAAGAGGGTTGGTACCTACACCAACTCGCTAAAAAGAAGTAAAACCAGGATTCTTGTCTTTTGAGGCTGGAGCTATGGTGAAGTGTTTGATCCGCATCAGCACCAGAGTGAATGTGCACCTGCGCATGATCAATCACTGCTACAGGGATGTAAAGGTGCGGGTGCTAAGCTTGGGGCCACGGCTGCTTGGGAAGGCCCTCGGTGTACTGCCACTTTATCCAGCACTCAGTGGCCAACAGGAGCAACTGCGGGCATCACCTCTGCCTGCAATGTTACAGCCATATGTACTCCCCAGCACAAGCTCAGGTGCAGGCCTGTGTGCATGTTTGTATGTGGTTCTGTTTGGTTTTGATGTAGTGTTTTAGGTCACTGTATTTATTATGCCTTTTTATCCCAAAATGTATGGCTCATCATTTATTCATTTAGTTTTAAAATGCTCAGATGTTTTATTAGGATTTTATCAAAGTATCGGATTAAGGAGGAGTTTGAAATGTATGTTAGTACTTTTAAGAGCAGTAACTTTAGGTCTGGATACATTGTTGGTACAATTAAAATATTTTACCTTTCTAGGTTTTTTACGCCAAACAAATCCATTAATCTCTACATCCGTTATGTAGTAATTAATATTAAAAACTGATTGTATGCATATGCAGGATGAGAGGCTATGAAAGGGAGAAATGAACGTGAATGAGAGACAGATAGTGTTAAAAATAGAGAAAGAGGATAGCCCTACAGCTCAGTGATGCTTATAAAGTGTTTCATTGTGGTCTAGGCATACAGTGGCATAAAATAAGTTTTCTGTTGTGATCAGAGATTGTTATTATTGTTATATTATTGCTTCCAAAAGATATGTTACTGGCTTTATACAGGTGCTGGTCATAAAATTACAATATCATGAAAAAGTTGACATATTTCAGTAATTCCATTTAAAACATTATATGCATTCTTTACACACAGACTGATATATTTCAAATGTTTATTACAGTGACAACTTTGAAAATCCCAAATTCAGTATCTCAGACAATCTGAACATTACCTAAGACCAATACAAAAAAACGCATCTTGCTTTTCATAATAACCCATACATTTTCTATGGGGTTAACTGTGTACTGTACATGTGTAATGACAAATAAAGATCTCTATGTACATCATTTCTGTAAGTCGCTTTGGACAAAAGCGTCAGCCAAATGTAATGTAATGTAATGTAATGGTTAAGGTCAGGCGAGTTTGCTGGCCAATTAAGAACAGGTCCTTGAACCATTTTGTCTCTCACAGTGGACATGCAATGAAAATTTCAGACCCCTCCATGATTTCTAAGTGGGCGAACGCAGTAGCAGGGTGTTCAAATATTTCTTTTCCTCACTGTAATTAGGTACATGTTCACTAGCCTCTGTTTGTATTGCTATTATAATTGTATTGATATTTAATTGTTGATATTGGCTTAATGGCTAGCACTGTCGACTCACAGCGAGAAGGTCCAGGGTTCCATCCCTGAGTGGGACGATCTAGGTCCTTTCTGTGTCTGGACTGTGGGAGGAAACCGGAAACGCACGCAAAGACATGCTACCAGGTTAATTGGAGACACTGAATTGTCCTGTAGGTACCTGCAATAGAGTGGCGTCCCATCCAGGGTGTTACCATGTGCCTTGCGCCCGATGAAGAGCTGCGATAGGCTCAAGCACCCCTCCCCGACCCTAATTAGTATAAGGGATTAAAGACAATGAAGATGAAGGTTCCATATGCTTTATCCATCTTCAATTTGTTTTAATTTATAATGAAATATAAAGTCAGTGGGCCAACCAGTTACAACCTTGTTTAATTACTTTACTTATTAGTTAATTGAATGCTTGGAAGTTTCGGGATTGTAAGTCATATTTGAAAACCTAGAAAAGTAGAGGGACATTTATTTATAAAGACTTGGACTGGATTTGATTAAACACCTGGGAAAAGTCACAGGTGCAAGAGGACAGTGACTTAACTGGTTTAATCCTTGCTGTATTGTTGCTACCACTTACTGTTTGGCTGAAACACTTTTTAATCATGCAATATTTCATTCTATCATCTACTTGGTTGAATGACAGTAAAAGTTGACTTATGGTGAGTCTGACTAATAGTAAATTTTTAACTGAGGTTACCAGGACACCATACATAGTCTTATGTATGGACTAAAGTTGTGACACAAAATTGCAGCATACAGGGATCTAGGACTTTCATTTAACAGCTTGATAATTTCTTTTCTGTATTGTTTTCTGTTTCTCTACCAGGATTGGAATCTCTGCGGGATAGTGCACATTCTACACCTGTACGATCAGTCTCACATGGTGAGTCATTCATTTCCCGTTCCCACGGTCAGGTGAACGTGTGCAGTGATACTGCAGCTGTTATTGCGGAGGATGATTACAGCCCAGCAGACAGCGTTTTACCCACACCAGTGGCTGAGCTCATCCCAGAGCCTGCTGCTGTCGCTGTTCTTCATGTTAATGGTGCCCCTTGCAGCGTTGATGAGGCAAAGGATCCTGAGGCTGTCAGGGTGACAGTGAGACAACAAGGTGAACCAGGAACAACCATTGGGGCAGCGCTGGTAGTGCCGTCAAGTCTAACTGAGGCAGAGCCAGTTAACAAGTTTGTCTTGAGTGTTCTTCGTCTTCTGCTTGTCACTATCGGACTACTCTTTGTTTTGCTCCTTCTCCTGATTGTGCTTACAGAATCAGATCTGGATGTGGCATTTTTGCGTGACATCCGCCAGACACCTGAATTCGAACAGTTCCATTATGAATATTTTTGTCCCCTCAGACAGTGGTTTGCATGTAAGCTGCGTTTGGTGGGTGGCCTGCTAATTAACAAGTGAGAAGAAGAAAATGGAAGGGGGGGATCAAATAAAAGACAGGCTAAGGGGTAGAGGGCAGCAGATTGAACCCAACAATAAAATGAGGCTTCTTCTTTTCAGCCCTAGCCTCTTTGTCCATCTGTTCAGTTTATTTTTATTTTTATCAATTATTATTTTTGAATTTTGAAAGTCTATAATTATTTATTATTTAATGTTTATTATTTTTTAATGAAATATAAAAAAACTTGAAGCTGTTCATGCTGACTCCTTTTTAAAGCGATAAAATATATTTTGCAATGATCCAGCTTTCATTTGGTTACTTAGTTGGTTTAAACAGTTTAAGGTGGTCCAATAAGTTGTTAAAGGGAGGTAGGTATGAAATAAAAGAATAATGAAAGAGATTTGTGAAATTGATCAATTGTTAGTCAGTTGGTAATTCACTGCTCGCAATTCATCATAATAATGGAAGCAATTATCAAGTGAGGAGCAGTGTGAAATGTGTCATGTGGTTTAAATGTATGTACGTTGGACAAAGTCATCAGAGTGAGTGCTAATGGCTAATCAATAAAAATTTTTAAGAAATTGAAGTTTTGAATTATGGGGCAATAAGCTGTGAAGTTCAAATACATGTTTTTTTTATTTTTATTTAAGAATAGGAAAAGAACTAGTAATAGTGGTGTTCTTTGGTGAAACCTTGTAGTATCACAATCCAGTGCTCATGGGTAATCTTTTTAAAAAACCTAAAATACTAAAGATTTAATCAAGATGTGCTGTATTGTATGTACTTGTATTTGTTTACCTGCTCTTTAGTCATTTTCAGTTTCATATAAAATATGGTTTATTTGTAAATACAATTAAGCATGGATTTAATTCCATATCAACCCGGGTAGAACATTTGTAGTTACAATAATCATAAAAGACTTTTTGTACAAAAGTAGTTAATTTCCTAATATATTGACAGTTTTCCATGTATATTTTAACATAAGTGAAATGTTATTTTGTTATTGAAAATTAAATTTTACCCTTTTTTAGGAAAGATCTAGAATTTGTTGCTTTAGAAGTACAAGAGTTTTAATGCAGATCCACTGTTCATTTTCACCTGCTCTCACTCAGCCAGTAGTGAGCCTCTGTATTGTTTAACATGTGAATGTTACAGGCAATATGCATTTATATTTTGTCATCGTGATAAATTAAACTTATCGTTCCAAAGGCTTTAATTTTGTGTTTAAGTGATGAAATGTTTTTGTTTGTCTGTTTTCCCTCTCCTGTATGAGACACACAGAGAGCAATAAGGACTTCTAATGAAAAATTTGTCTATATAATCGCATTTACTTTAAAGCTGTATGAAATTTAATTGAGAAAAAAATTAAAAAGTAGTTAATGGTTAGCCAAAAGTAGTTCATGGTTAGCCACACAAACACAGAATCCACATTCTTTGTTGAAAATCGATTGATTCACGAAAATCATGCATCAGTTCACTGTTAGATGGTCAGCCAAAACATTATTCTTCATCTTCATGGTCTTAACCCCTTAATCCTTATTAGGGTCAGGGAGGGGTGCTGGAGCCTATCCCAGCTCATTACATTAATATAACATAAAAATAGAACTAACAAATTATAGAAAATTGATATATTGTATAACAAGTTAACTGTTTGTCCGTCTTGCTGCATTAAAAGCAGATATTCGATATCCTTGATTGGTCATCTGATACCTGCCAGTAAAGCATTGCAATTAAATGTTATGTTTAATGCTTTAAAATGTTTACTTTAGCTAACTATGAACTCATTTCTATAATAGTTACATCCCGTACCAAGAATCTGCTGTCCACATTAGCTCAAATTATGTCAGATTACATGTCATCAGGTCTCACAGAGGCAACTTGATAGCTTAATTTGAATTTGTGCCTCACAGCATTATTAAGCTTCAGGAATTAGATGATTCATCAGCGTTTATTAGCTGCAATGAGAAGACATTTTATGCAAAGGTTGTTGATGGTTTAGTGTGTTGCACCGGGGCCAAACAATGGCTACTTGGTGGTGGTGCTTGACCTGGCAACCTTATAATTAATATTCTAGTACCTTAAGTGCTGCTGCACTTTTGTTTGGCAGTAGAACAACAGATTTATCTGCCAGTGGAACACCAGCTTTTACCAGACCATTTGATCATACAACTGGGTTTGAGGATGAATTGCTGAACTAGTCAAACCTTTATAAGTAACATTTTTACCATATCCAAATCTGTAAAACACCATGGAACCATGAAGCTGCAAGATAAAGGGATTGGCACAAAATTAATACATACAGAACTTGTATAGCATTGTGTAGCCTGGTTGGTCCAGTCTCCATGCAGCTAATATAAACAATTCCATTCAACAAGCAATAATTTATTTTTAATTATTGAACCTGTATTCATTAATTGTTCCCCGCATTTACTTAATTGTCACAGTATATCCAGTCCAGTCAACTTCACCCCAGGACAGGCAGCATAAGCATTTGTGCAATTAAAGATACTTATTTGTCTGTGGCCACCACAAGCAAAACCATATTTTTTTCATTAATTAACTATTTCACAAAATAATTTCGCTGGTAGTTGCCACAGGCAATGCTTATTTATTTAGTTTGCACAGGTAAGTCTAACTCTGATGATGCATTCAAGTGTGCCATTGAGTGAATGACATGGCTGAATAAAGGCATCCTCCAAGCAAGATCACTGCCCTACAAAATGATCTTCAGTGAGCTTTTAACAGGTCATGCAGTTTGATTGGTATTTGCCAAAAAGATTTGGTGGCCAGTGTGCACAAACGTCATGGGTGTTGAAAGCTTTGATGCTACTGAAATATTATCATGAAAAATGACTAGTTGCAGATAATAACCCACCTGCTTGTATTTTACTTGTTCTGTCAATGCACAATTCACAAGCACATAGTGTGCTTGATCGAATCATACCTGAGGAAATGGATCTATTGTGTCAACATGAAAATGTCAAACTGTAATTGCAGTGTGCATTGTAATATGATTTTTTCAATACATTTTTACCTGGAAAGTTACAGTAGTTATTTTTATTTAGGAATGTATTTAAATCAATGTAAATTTGGAGTTAGCCCTTACATTGTGCTGGAAATCACTTGTTAGCTGGTTCAGGAGGCCTGCGGAGCACTGCATTAAAGAAACTTTTAAAACCGTTATAGTCTGAAGACGTTTATTCTTTGTCTCGGAGGAGTGCTGCATAGGTGGCAGGTAAAAACTCAAGTGATTTTACAATTGTAATCAGTCAATCAATGATTATTCTAAATTTGCAACATTTTACTTAACACTCATTTTTACAGTGATTTTTACAGCTACCCATCAGTTTACTATTCATATGTACAGTGGTCTTTGGAAATATGCATGGGCAGGATCCTTCGATTTTAGCTCTGCCTTAAAGGGTCATTGTGTACAGTTTTGGTGTAGTCATAGAATAATCAAATAAACAAACATGTGCTGGTCATAAAATTAGAATATTATCGAAAAGTTGATTTCATCTTCATTATCTTTCCCTTTATCCTAATTATGGTCGGGGAGGGATGCTGGAGCCCATCCCAGCTCTTCATTGGGCGCAAGGCACAAGGTAACATCCTGGATGGGGCGCCAGTTCACAGGTACCTACAGGACAATTCAGTGTCTCCAATCAACCTGGTAGCATGTCTTTGGACTGTGGGAGGAAACTGGAGTCCCCACACGAAAGGACCTAGATCACCCCACCCAGGGATCGAACTCAGGACCTTCTCGCTTTCAGGTAACAGTGCTACCCACTAAGCCACCGTGCTGCCCAGGGTAAAGTTGATTTATTTCTGTAATTCCATTCAAAAAGTGAAACTTGTATAATATATTCATTCATTACACACTTTTTAGTTAATTAGCTGATAGTGTGGCACCAGGTGTCTTCAATATTGAACCTTTTCACACTATTCTAATTGTCTGGGATACTGAAGTTATGCTTTTCATTAGTTGTCATTAATAATAATCAAAAATAAAAGAAATAAACATTTGAAATATATCAGTCTGTATGTAATGAATACAAACAATATACAAATAATAAAAAAATCACTTTTTGAATGGAATTACTGAAATGAATAATTTTTTTTAATGATATTCAAATTTTATGACCTCCACCTGTACATGCCAAACACGTTACCGTTTAATCCACTTCATTCCAAAATGTCTTTGCACTGTAGAACACCCTACATGAAACACGATAAACTGTTTCTCAGAGTTATTTGCAACATGCAATGAAAATATTAAAACCTGAAATAAACATAAAAATTAATTAACTCTGTGGTTTATTCTTACTGTTTAAAATAGCACACGTTGACATTTGACATTAGGCTTTATGTAACATACACATCTATACACTTAAGGAAATGAATGATTGTTGCAAAATTTCTTTTGGGCTTGAATTTAAAATAGATGATTTTAGCCCCATTTCTCATTCAAAAGCTCTACAGATAACCTCACGCTCCAATAGTGAAAAAGCAAACTCTTGCAATTTAACTGGTCTTTTAACTGGTGTTTTGATCTTGTGTGTATAGTACAAAGATACAAATTGGACACTGACTAGCAGGTTGAACTTTGATTTATGTAAATTAGTTTATTTTTAAAATATTTTGTATAAAACAAGCAATCATGAAACATATGGTTTCACTTAACACCATAAAAAAGCTACTGTACATTCATGAAAGATAATATATACTAGCAAAAAACATATATTAAAACCAGAGACTTTCTACAAAAACAAATTTTGACCAAAATTTAGGAAAAGAAAATACTGTGCTGGTGCAATCAGTTAATATGGGAGAAGGCAGGTTTGAGAAATGGGCGGGCAGCACTTTGGGGAATAGGAACACCCATGAAGCCTGGTTTTCTTCCTGCTGGAGCTGTGGAAGTTCGTCTAAAGCTTCGTTCTGTACCTCTTGGTCCTCCCTTATTTGAAGACCAGTTTGCACTGCAGAATGAAGAGAAATTAAATATTAATAGTTAGCAAAATGTTGCTAAATTTCACCTTTGCAATATATCTCATTACTTGTTCACTATTACCGTTACATAAACATCTGAATATGCCCATCAACAGACAGTGCTTCTTCAAGTTAAGATCTCAAACTTGCTTACCACACTCTAAAACCTAATTTGTTGGTAGCAGTGATAAGTGGGAGGGTCATCAACACATGTGTGGATCTGTAGCGGACTGTTCAATCTTTACTTTAAGAAAATATTGTTTCAACACACTTTATAATGTCTGAATAACCCTCTCCTCTCTTGCTGCTACTGACTTCCAACCCATGTAATTGCACAGCTACTCTATTCGAGAAACACCACTACACCCCATTGACTATACTATATGGGGACTAGGTCCTATGACATTTCTTCATCACCCCATCATTGACAATTTCTTTAACAACTGGTACTGTTCCTACAGTTGTTCATGAGGCATAAGTTATACCACTACTTAACTACCAACCTATCACTCTTGTGGCTTGCAAGTGTTCCTGGTAATTGTGTGCTGACATTTTTGGGCATGTTAAGAAATTTAGACATTAGTTTTTGCTGCTCACCATCACCCAGATGGAAAGTATTCATACCCTTTCAACTTTTCCATATTTTGTCGCATTACAACCACAAATTTATGTCATTGGAATTTAATGTGAAAGACCAACACAAAGTGGTATACAATTGTGAAGTGGAAAGAAAAGTATGCACGATTCAATTTTTGTTTTACAAATTAAAAACTGAGCAGTGTGGTGTGCAACCTGAGTGCAACCAATTGCATTCAGAAGTTGACTGCTAAGGATTAAAAAGGGTTCACTTGTGTGTAATCTAATCTCAATACAAATACAGCTGCTCCATGGTGGCAAGGAGAGGACCGATCAGAGATGCAGCCAAGAGTGGCAAGAAGAAAGCCATTGTTAAAATAAAACCATAATCCTGTTTGCAGTTTGCCAGAAGCCATGTTGGGGACACGGCTAACATATGGAACAAGGTGCTTTGGATAGATGAGACCAAAATTGAACTTTGGCCAAACTGCAAAACGCTGTGTGGCAAAGAATTAACACTGCACAACTTTGTGTTGGTCTTTCAAATTAAATTCATATGAAATATATTTATGTTTGTGGTTGTAATGTGACAAAATATGGAAAAGTTTAAAGGGTATGCACACTTTTCCAAGCTACTGTAAGTTAATATTGTGTGAGTGTACTTGAAACATGCTGCAAACCCCTAAACAGAGTGTTCCATGTGTAGGTGGTGGTTCTGGTCGTTTAACAGCCCTATAGGATGTGGTAGAAACAAGAAAAACTGATTGGATGTGAACAAAAAAACTAACCCTTTTACAAAATTATGGTTGTACCCCTTTCGTCTTTTGGGTTTCTTCAAAATTGCTGCTTTCTTTCTCTTCTCTCCTTGACATTTGCCATTTCCAAAATAAGCTGATGAACCTCCAATTTCATCGATACAATCTTCAAAATGATTGTGCATTGTGTCGATCCATTGTGAGCTCTCAGTTTGCTCCTCAACTTGAAGAGAAAAGAATGGATTCATGTTGTTACTTCATGCATTCATAGTAGAAATGTATATACAGTCGGGCAAAAAAGTAGTCATCCACTGATTGTGCAAGTGCTCCTACTTAGAAATATACCCATGACGAAAATTACATTAATCTCATCATTCTATGAGCGACAAAAAAAAGGGGAAAAAAACAGAAAATCACAGAGGTAAAACCTTTGTTGGCAATCATTTACAAATACATTCTTAAAAAAACATTTGTTGGCAATGACAAAGTATTGAGTTGAACTTTTGGTAAAAATTTTGTTATCAAACGTTTCCTGTAAGTCTTTACCAGTTGTGTACACACTGTAGCTGTTGCAACTGCTGTAGCTCTATGGGGTTGAGGTCTGGAGACTAGCTTGGCCACTCCAGGAGCTCAAAACGCGTTTTACCGAGCCACCCATTCATTGCTTGAACTGTGTTTGGGATCATTGTCATGCTGGAAGTCCCAGACACATCTTCAATGCTCTCACTGATGTTTTGGCTTAAAATATCACGATGCATGGCCCCGTTCATTCTTCCCTTAACACAAATCAGTCATCCTTTCCCCTTTGCTGAGTTACATCTGAAGAACACCATACCTACAGTAAAGCATCGAGGTGGAAACATCATTTAGCAGACACCTTTATCCTGGGGCCTTGCTCAAGGAGCCAACAGCAGCCACCTGGCAGGTGTTGAGGTTTGAAACGGTGACCTTTGGATTACCGGTCTTGTACCCCCTAACGACTAGGCTATGGCTGGCCCCACGAGATGAGATATTGCATGGATGGTTTGGACAGGTGTCTTTTTATAGATAACAAAATCAACCAGGTGCCAGTAATACAGGCAACCTGTGGAGGACAGAAGAGCTTTTTAAAGAAGTTTGTGGGTGACCAAATACTTATTCTCCACTAAAATAAATACTTTAAAAATCCTCTCATCTTTCTAAGTATGCGCTTTGAAGAGTTGAGTGGATGAAATCATACTAGGCTACCACTGTCCCGGTCTAAAATATTTTAGTCAGATATACTTGTTTTATTCTAACTAAACAAAAACTTAAGAGCACAGTACAGCAGTGTTTTGTAAGCCCGTACCAGGAAGCTGCCATTCAGAGTACTTCTGCAGCAGCTCAATGAGCTCAGCCCCATATTTCTCCAGCTTGTCCTCAGTCACACCATCAATCTGCAGAAGAACCTCTGGATCAGCAGACAGAGTCTCTGCACCCAAAAAAAAATTACTCTTCGCGACAAGAAAACTTAGAGTTTGGGAAATCCAAACTTTAAAATGAGGTGTTCCCTAGCTCACCAGCTATCTTTTTTAGAGTGGCCGTGGAAAAGATGTTGTAGTAGTGAAGACCAAAGACTTTGCCAAGTTTCTTGCACAGCTCATTAAGCTCCTCCAGACACTTTTTGACCATTTCCTCCCTCTTAGAAACACTCTTAGTTAAAGAACCTTTGTGCTTCCTGATGCTAGAAGCACTGTCTGTTTCATAGAATTCCACCTGCAAATCCATTGAAAAGAACAAATATGCTTTTAAAAGCAGAGAACACAAACTCCCTGTCGTGAATTTATGAAACACCACTGCAGATTCCAAATACTACCACTAGTCACAGTGCCTTTCACCAACAGTTATGAGAAAGAGGTTAAATGGGCACAGGAAGGCACATTTCACATCAACGAACATCCACATTATAACTATGACCCACTCTGCTGAATTAGCTCAACAAATAAGCCAAATATCTCTGTGCGCGCACACAGTCTACATGCTGAAATAGTACATGTATTTTTTTTTTAATTCTGCTTATAAATTTAAACCTCAACCAAATTGGTTGTAAAAATGTTTCATGACTAGGCTGCTTTCAAACCTTTGATTTATCTGAGTGGAACAAGACAATGACATAACAATAATTACTCCATATATTGTTCAATACAGGAAACAAATGATTAAGGGTTTATGATTTGAACATCAAGTTTAACTACTGGACATGTCAAACATCTCATTTGTTATCACTGAATTATATAATTTAGCAATACACGATAATACATGTCAGATTAAAAATTATATAAATGTACTCAATTACTGTATAAATGAGGCGATTTTGTAAGATATTAAAAGTGTTAAGGATTGATGACTTGGCTGTAGTTGTTTTAGACTTGAAAGAAGAACGTTCTGCTCGAGAATGGCACCATTGTTATAAAATCAGAATTATTTTTAGATTTACCATTGGTGGCAAAACTGGCATCAAAAACAAGGCAACCTAAACTTTTACCCAATTGTCCATTTTAAACAGTTCAAAATTACTTGGTGTTGATATATATTTTTATAGTTCAAACCTACTCATACCTGCATAATGCCGTTAAGGACATTCATGGATTTAGGACCAGCAGAAATGTAAGCCACAGCTTGCCCATTATTTGTGATGTACAAGTCCTCAATGAGAATGTTGTCCAGGACAAGCTTTTTGAAAAGTCTATCCGCATTATGTCTGGAGTATGCAGCTCCAACACCATACATACCGGTTTGAATTCTTGCACTTTTTGAACCTGTAGAGAAGTCTTGGTGAATCTTAGTGAATATTCAAATGACTATACATGGAATAAATCCTATCAATTAGTTCTCACCCAGGAAAATATCAACCAGCATGTTAAGAGTAAGTCTGTTCTGCTGGGAATTTCTGGCATATCTACCACCAACCTTCTGACAGTTTTGCTGCACAAACTGCACAATCTTCTTCACATCCTCAGTGACCAATCTGGATTTGTATTGCTGTAAGTACAAAAAGCAAAAAGACTTTGAGTGTAAATCAGGGAAATCTGCTAAATGCCATAAATGCAAAAGAGATAATTACACCCCAGGACCCCAAGTAAATCTAATCGTGTCCAGATAGGGCTATTGTTATAAAAGTTATGAAAGATTGAAACATAACAGCACAAAATGTGTAAGATGTATTGTGACATCAATAAATAAATAGTTTATCAAAATATGTTACTTTTGTATGTGTACAAGTATACATACTAAAGTGGTTCCAGTGGTGCAGTGTGCACCCATGTGGACACACATTTTAATGATATGGTGCCGTTTTTGTGAACATCATTTTTGAAATGATACCATTTTTATGTGTGGACACAGCATAAACAAGGAGATTGATGATGTAATAAGATTCTTACCTGTGGTCTGGCACAGTTATCACACATTACTTCAGGATGGTCCTTGCAGAAATTACTATTAAATGTGCACTCTCCAAAATATGCAAGAAGCTGAATTCTTCTACACTCCAACATATTTTCACAAAAATGTACCATGCTGTGCAAGTTATTAATGTGGGTTGCTTTAGAATGCAGGTTCCCATCCTTGTCCACTGAAAAAGAAATGATAAAAAATTTTCATAATTTAGTTTTATAAATCTGCAAGCATAATTAAATTTAATTCAAAATTTCCAATTTCAACTATGTCATATAACTGAAGTACTCCTGTAAACATGACATCAATACATCAAGATGAATGCTCTACAATTTACTGAATATTTCCATAAATAGTATATAAATTTCTCATTTTCAAACAAATACTGACAAATACACCATCCTCAGATGTGATCAGGGTTTCAAACAGTGGAAGACTAATTGGCTAAGCTAAACAGAGCAGAAGGGGAAAAATACATAAGTAAAACCGCATAAAGATCATTTATAATTGGCTATTTGCAAAATTGTGTTTTAAGTTAAATATATTATTATAAGTTCTATAGACTTAACGTGCACAAATACACTACCAAAAAGCTAGGCTCCAAATTCATGGTAGAGAATATGTAACTGTAGAAAATAAACTCCCACAATAAATGGAGTTTGTCAGATATAAATATTGCATTAATGTAAGCTTAGAATTTATGAAATGCATTCATCCATCCAATTAGTAGTATATCCTTCGTTTTCTTTCTTAATTTACTGAAATCAAACACACTTGATATGCAGGACCCTCTGATGAAGGGTGGGTAAAATGGGTAGGTAAAAGAAAAACTTACTTGCAATAAGCCTTTTTATACGAATGACATCTGTGTAAGAATAGAAAAGAACACAATGGGAGATCTCTCCATCTCTACCAGCTCTTCCCGACTCTTGATAGTAGCCTTCCACAGACTTGGGTAGACTGGCATGGATCACATAGCGCACATCAGGCTTGTCAATGCCCATGCCAAATGCAATGGTGGCACACATGACCTGGAGAACATTCATTACAGAAATATAGATGAAGCCATCTATAATTATTTATTAAATTTTTAACAACATGTTTTACACGTTTGGTTATATTTATGACAGACACAGTTATTAATTACTCAAAATACATAACTCAAAATACAAGTTTTATATTACACACATCCGTGGACAATTTAGTCTCTCCAATAAACCTGGCTGTATATTTATGGACTGTGGGAGGAAACCGGAGAAGCCAGAGGAAGCCCACACAGCCACGGTGAGAACATGCAAACTCCACAGAGAAAGAACCCGGACCTTATAATTTCTGACAAGCACTTTACTGACGGAGGTCTAGACTTATAAAACATCATAAATATCCCCTTTATTATTTTTTTTTATTATTACCTTTATTATTTATAAAATCCTTGAAGCATGGTACATTATTTTGTCTTATACTGACACTTTTTGGTAACAATGAACATAAAAAATGCAGAAGAAAAACTGCAGCATCCACACCTAAATCGGTGTACTGTTAACATGTCTGTAATGAGTAAGATAAACCCTTTCGGTTTTGAGCTTTCTTAGTCAAGGACTCTTTGACTTAATAAAATTATGGTCCTTGACATCATAAAAAAATGCACTTACTTGGCAACCATCTTGGTTGATCCATTTGTTCTGTACATACTCTCGATCACTGTCATTTAGCCCAGCATGATATGCCAGGGCTGCAATGCCAGCCCTCTGCAGACTATCGGCCATTGTGTCACAGTCATTGCGTGACAAGCAGTACACAATCCCAGATTCACCTTTAGGTAAGTTTTGTAATAGTAATCAACATAATGAAGACCAAAAACATGATTTTACAATGATTACATGCAAAACTATTAAGAAATCACACTCACGTGGATAATGTTTCTTTATCCAGTTAATGCAATCCTCATCAACCTTTTTGGGTTTTTTGGGTAATATGGAATATTTCAGATTATGTCTGTTGAAACTCATTGTAAATCTGTGGTAAAAGCACAGACACACACTCTTACATTTTAAAACCTGAACAAACAAACTAGGGTAGAACTTTACAAATCGTTAATAAGTGGGTAATAGTATGGTAATAAATTCGTAACGATGCATAAACGAAATGCCAATTTCCTAGTTGTTACTAAATAATAATACAGTAAAGTAATTACAGTGGTAACAATCAGAAAATAACTGGTTAAATAATGTTATGATATAAGTTGGATGCTTATTTTAAAGTTCTTTAAAATAAATTAAAATGTTAGCTGTTGTAGTGGTAATCAGTAATATAATGACATAATATTGTTAATCATTGTAATTACTGAACAATTGCCTGCAAGAGTTCTTCATAATATGATGAAAAACAATATAATAAACAAACGAGTAAAATTCTTTTGTATCGGTGCTATAAAATATTAATTTGCTTGTTTATACTTTATTTCTTACCCGTTTATAAATTATTGGTCAGACACAATTTGCTGTTACAGGTAGTATTATTAAGCACATAACTTATTAAATAAGTTATCTCACAATGGATGTCAGCTCATCATCTGAAACTCAACCCCAAGACTGATCTTCTAAAATAAACAACAGCTCTATCTCCAACCTTTGAGCTTGTCATCTCTCTTGCTGATTCCCAAATCATACCATCTGATAATGTGAAAAAGTCGTCTTTGAGTTGATCTGGATAACCAACCAAGCTTCTCTTAACCAACATGTCCCTTTCTCTTCGACAACATCAGAAAGATTTGTCCGTTTCTCTACAAGAAATCCGTTCAGATGCTTGTCCAGACTCCTAATCTCACGGCTAGACTACTGCAACTCCATTTTGGCTCGTGCTCCAATGTCCACTATTAAACCCCTGCAGCTAATCCAAAATGCGGCTGCCCATCTGGTGTAAAACAAACCTAAATAGTGCCACATAACCCCACCTCACTGGCTTCCTGTAGCTGCATGCATTCACTTTAAAATTCTGATACTCATATAGAAACCCAAAATAAAGCATTAAGATACCCACAGGACCTGATCAAACCCTGCACAGTACCACACAACCTCAGAGGCTCCAGTCTGGCCCGACTCGATCCTCCACCCAACACTCGAGGAAGGCAAGCATCCTCTCTGATTTGTACACAAGCGAAGCTTGTTCCACCACTTTGGTGCAAGAACAAAGTGTACAAATCATTTGTTCAGAACATTTGTTTTAGATAAAAGCATCTAAAAAGTTTATAATTTAAACTGGTAGAATCTTTTCAAAACAACTCCATGTTCTCTACTCTATAAAAAGCACTTTTGATGGCTGAAAGTTTTGAACATTCTAATAAAACTGTTTTGCACAGGAAGCAAAAATGACAAATTTGGTTGCTGTCCATTTCGGCAACTGGTTTTAATTGTCTGATCTTGCCTTGTTAAGGAGTCACGGTTTTATCGTAACTGATAACAGGAGCAATTTCATACAATGTTTTGGAGATTGCTGGACCAAACGTATTGCCATTTGGTTCTAAAAATAAGCAGTGCTACCTCGGTAGTGCTACCTAAATTTCTCCAATTTGCGTAAATTTAAACTCCAATACACAGATTTGCATGATCTTGAATCTGAATCTTATTTGTATGAATAAGGCATCTTTACTTCCACACTGAGCTAATTAAGTGCGTTATAAGATTTTTGCTACTTTTATGAGTACATTTACCATGGCATGAAAAAAGGCTTACACTTGAGGCCGAGTCATGGCCAGCTGGTTGAGAATATCCTTCTGGACTCTAGGTGTAGCAGTGGCAGTCAATGCCATGATTGGAACTTTGGGAAATTTCTTTCGCAGTTCATGCATCCGCTTGTAGTCTGGCCTAAAGTCATGACCCCACTACAAAGAACATTTTAATTCAATGTTTATACAATTTTACATAGTTAGGGTTGAAATATAAAAATCATGTTTAGAGTGTCCATGGATTGTCCAAATATGAAATAATTATTCACTAAAAGTAAAAATATCGTAAAAAATATTGCCTACCTGACTGACACAATGTGCCTCATCAATAACAAACCGAGCAAGCAGACCTCGTTCATACAAATTCTGTAGAGCAGATATCATTCTTCCACTCGCACAAATCTTGGATTAAAAAAACAGCAGCTAGCATAACCAAAAACATTCCGCTTGGTCTTTTTCATTAAATCTATTAACTTACCTTTTCAGGGGTGCAATAAAGCAGCTTGATTATTGGATCCTTCTTTGACAGTTGCATGTAAATACGTGCAGCTTCACTGTCACTTTTATCCCCAGATAAGCTGGTGGCAGGAACCTGAAAATGGGGAAAACATTTTAGTCAATAAAAGCGAATCCCTTTGTTATTCAAATCTCATACCAATACAAAAACTGCATACATCTAATGCGGTGAGTTTCTGAACCTGATCCACAATGAGCGACCGCAGAGGAGAGATCACCACAGTCACTCCAGCCGAGACACATGCAGGCAGCTGATAACAGAGACTTTTCCCCCCTCCTGCAAATAAACATTTTCTTTATATTAACTTGAAGTCTGGTTTGGCACATACATAGAGCTGTGTGTGTATTGTGCTATTGTTTTAATCAAAAGTGGAAATGCAGTAAATTGATTAATAACTGCACTTTGCCTTGAAAACATCATTATTAATAGATCAACATAAACAAACTCAGAGTAACTGGTGTAATAATTCTACAAAATTCCGAAGTGGCAATCAACATTTTTGAATTAAGGTTGAAACATATTTACAGAAAAAAAACAGCTGTATAAGAGGCTAAATACAATATGAGAACCTGCCAAACCTTGCTACAAAGCTGAGGTTGTGAAAGACAGTATAATGTTGCAGGTCATACACCATGACAACACTGAGCACAGCAACAAGACAAGGTCATACTGAATCAGCAAGAACACTCCCAGGCTAAGATTTCAAGATGTGTCTGGAGTGTTAAGATGGACTGTTCAAGCTTTTTTGTAGCAGCAAAGAAACACACAACATGAGGACTGTAGACAGAGAACTCTCCATCATGCAAAACGATCAGGGAGTCAATAATCACCATACATAAAAACTAGAGAGCATTCCTAAATCACTGACCACCTGGATAGCCAGCTGCTAAAGCAGAGATGATTTTAATAAGACATTGACTTATAAAGCAGGTTTTTCAAATGCACTACTTGGTATTACGTGAAGACCAATGTAATCGCTATCTAAGTTAGCATCATGCCATTAAAATCAATGGGATGAGATGGCACAAGCATGTCAACTAACTACATACAACCAGAAGTGGTTCCAAAATTAAAATTTTAATTTCAATAATAAAACCTAAATGTCCAATAGATAAGTTAAAGAAACGTCTGTAGGCAACCTGTAGGCATCAGTATAAACGTGTCTTCTCCCAGGAGAGTAGCATTTATAGCTTCTAGCTGATTAAATCTGAACTGGTGAAGACCAAACTTCTTGTGGAAAATCTTCATCATTTCTGGAGAGTGAGGAAAATTAAAGCCCCTGAAGCGGTAATGGGCTGGATTTTGTAATGAAAACTCTGTAGAAACATTAAATTAAAAGTTATATTACACTCGATAGACAGCACAAAGTAATATTTTTATAACCACTGACCTGGGGAAGGTGGTTTACTGGGTTTTACAACAGCAGTGAGAGTAGAAACACTCTTTTGTACACAGGAATTTGAGTTTCCTACATCACCCACTGACTTTGCTGGCACTGTGGAACTTCTGGTTGAAGTAACCGATTGTTCAAAGTAATCTGGGATATCAGTATCATTAAAGTCATCAATATCAAAGTCAACAGTATAGTCAAAGTCATTTGGTTCTTTGCTGACTGATGAATCAGTCAGACCGGATATGGTGTACGCAATGTTGTCATTTTGTTTCTTGACAGTCTTCACTGGATCCATCTGCTTCAATGTCTCTTCGTTTGACTCACTAGAGGACAATACCAAAGAACTCTGTCCAGACTGAAAGTTGCAGTGGTTCTTTCCCCTGCCTTGGCTCACAGCCGAGGTCAGTAAAGACTTAGTGCTCCAAATGCCTCCTGGCGTTTCTGTGACGCTTTGAATGCGGTCAGACTTTGCAAACATATTGCTTTCCAAAGATGTGACAGAGGCAACAGCCTTTCTGAACTGAATGTTGCCTTCTTTGTTTAAGATCAAATGGGATGTAAGACCCAAACAACTTCTGTCAATTGAACTTGACTGCGCAGTCCCTCTCCCATCTGAAACCAGTTTCTCTGAAGAAGCATCAGCAATAATCCTTTTCCTGTGAGTAAACCATTAAAATGATTGCACTTAAGTTTGTCATTAAATCAATTTAACTCAAGGCAATTGCATGCATTTGTTTTTTTACATTAATTAATAGGATAATTCTTAGTAATAAATGAATTTAGTACAAACCAAATTATTCACATACCTGTGAGCACGCTGTAAAAGCAGTTCTTTGCCACACGTCAAAGTTATGAGCTCATGCTCAGGAACAGTGTCCAACAAAGAGCAAATAGTCTCCATTACACAGGAGAGAGAATCATTAAACCCTTAACAGATAAATCAGTTTTAGCTAGATAAATCATGTTAATTCACCATAATGTTTAAACACTTACAAAACAGGTCTAAAAAAATCTTCAAACCTTTGAATCTTGAAGCCAGAACATCCTGTGTTCCAGAAAGGCTTGACATCGATGTTCTTTGGGGAGCAGCACAATTAAGGTTAATGATACGGTCCATTTTACTATGATCAGAAAACAATTTCTTAGAATTAATAAATGTGAGTTGGATCACTCACACACACAAAAATAAAGGGAACACAAAAAATAAAGGGAACACTTAAACACAACATTACTCCAAGTAAATCAAACTTCTGTGAAATTAATGTCCACTTAGGAAGCAACACTGACAATTTCACATGCTGTTTTTCAAATGGAATAGACCACCGGTGGAAATTATTGGCAATTAGCAAGACACACCCAATAACGAAGTGGTTCTGCAGGTGGGGACCACAGACCACTTCTCAGTACCTATGCTTTCTGGCTGATGTTTTGGTCACTTTTGAATGGTGGTGGTGCTTTCACACTCATGGTAGCATGAGACGGACTCTACAACCCACACAAGAGGTACGCAAGGAGATGTGGAGGAGGCTGTAGGAGGGCAACAACTCAGCAACAGGACCACTACCTCCGCCTTTGCATAAAGAGGAACAGGAGGAGGACTGCCAAAGCCCTGCAAAATGACCTCCAGGAGGCCACAAATGTGTGACACTATGAGGATGGTATGAAGGCCCAATGTCCACAGATAGGGGTTGTGCTCACAGCCAAACACCATGCTGGACGCTTGGCATTTGCCAAAGAACACCAGGATTGGCAAATTCACCACTGGTGCCCTGTGCTCATGAGGTTCTTATAGCGGACATAGTAAATTCTCATTTGATAAAAACTAGTTTACACTAGTTACTGTTTATCGACCACCTGGTCCTTACTCAGAATTATATGAATTTACAGATTCTTTCCAAACTGGTATTATCAACAGAACAGGCCTTAATTGTTGGTGACTTCAACATTCATTATGAAAATAAGTCTGATCCTCTTAAAATTGCGTTTGACTCAAT
>JAYDZF010000007.1:12915650-12926950 GCA_034509105.1 Microcambeva barbata | reverse complement strand
ATTTTCATAGTCATGAAAATAAAGAAAACTCTTTGAATGAGAAGGTGTGTCCAAACTTTTGGTCTGTACTGTATATAGGAACATATTGAATATTATATTAAATATTATTTTTATGATAACCTGTAAAATCGGTAAATGGCCCACAGTTTAGCCACAAGGCAACAGGACTCTGTACAGGATACTGTAAATTGGCTAAAAAGCTCTGAGGTGAGTATTAAACCTCTCTTATTGGGTAGTAAATATAACTTAAGTGTGTGTGTGTGTGTGTGTGTGTGTGCGCAAGCCCAGTAAATGCTTTGATAGGAGTCACACTACCCACTGAGCTATGGAAGGACACTGTTACACCTGAAATGTAGATATATTTTATTGGTGCTGTGCCGCAGGAGTGGCTTTTCAGTGTATAATTATGAAATCAAAGTGGTAGTATTTTAATGGTACATTGTAACCAAGTCACATGTGCTCCATTATTCTATGTCACTCTTTATTAATGGACAATATTAGAATATGTTGCTTGTACCTTTTTTTGTGTGTGTAGAGAGGGGAAGTTTTGTCTTCATGTACAGGTGATGGTGGAATAAAATCCAAGTCTCCCCCAAGCACAGCCTCAGTTTGACTGTCATCAATGTCAATGACATCTGAATCATTCCATTCGTTATCTTCTACAAATGAAAGAAAACAAACTAAAGCATACATTTAAAGTTACAATTGAAAGTGAAAATGAAGTCTTACAGTCAGTATTTAGCATTTACTTTTTGCATGTTTGTTAGCAGAGGTGTGGACTTAATTACTATTAAGTAAAGTGGTCATGGTCACTTGGTCTGTATTTAAAAATCTAATCTTAGTATAAAAAATTTAGTGTCCAGAACAAAAGTAGCACATTATTAAATCACTTGATTTAAGGCATACACACTACTGTGCATGGGCATGGTTTCCCGCCAAAGCCTGGTTTGTCTGTCAATTGTGATCGCTCTGAACCGTGCTCAGGCACATTGTTGTTAATCCATGCTCATATGAACATGACGTAAATGATGCAATGGCCATTTACATGATTCAAGTGTTCTTTACATTGTGAAATGTTATTCCAGACCGATGTGTTGTACACAATTCTGTATAAACCTTTTTGAAAAATCAGTTAGAAATACTAAAGTGTGTGTATAGTCCTTATTAAAACAAACATACTGTTTATTATTAGAAATAATTTCACGTTTCGCTCCATTGCAGAAGCAGATCATTGGGGGAGTGAGCAGGTGACAATCATTCTCAAACATAGCATAGTAAAGTGCGCCGTGTGAGTACCTCCCTACTTTGCTTTGGGCATGTGCTGAGGCACCCCCATGACCATAGTGAAGGGGGTAATATAAAGGGATTGTGAAAGGATTAAGGAAGGTCGATGGATTCTGACCCATTTGTGGAGCCAACCATCAGTGATGCGACATAAAATCTAAAAATATTTTAAATAGAAGCTTTGCATAAGGGCTGTATGGCACAAGACATTCCTGACTTGTGTTGTAAGGTCTTGGTTAAACTTATATTTTTTATTATTTTATATTAATTTATTTATCACTATTTATGGCAGAATATGTTATTTCCTCAGTCCTGGTATATTATAGCACAGATTTTTTATGACATGGTCAAGTTGATGTTTTAGTCCTGTATTTTGGCAACTTAATCAGTGTGCATGGTCCATGGACAACACACTAAATTGTTTCATTACTGAACAATCTGAAAAGATAATTTTATAATCTGAAATATCAAATAAAATATTAAAATTCTAAATTAATGTTTCCCTCAGTTTGGACTGCGGTTGCTTGAAATTAATTAAATTGCATATTTATCAGGTCACTGATTAAATATCCTCAACAAGTCAAGACAATTGGGATAATCTAGTAGCTACACTAATATGGTCATAATTTGATTAGCATGTTTAGTTAAGCTCTGTAAAGAACTATTTGTACCTGCTTTTATTTCTACATGCTGAATGTCAATATAGTCTTACTGTACAACAAAAAGTCATACCTATTTATAATGAGTTTTGTGTTTCCTTATGCAAACATTCACACCATATTTAAAGCTCAAGCAAGTATGTATTACATAATTGTGACAGACCTCAAACATACAAATACTCATTACTAGCAGCATAAAATGAAGAAACAGGGCCATTAATAGCTTAGTGGTTAGGGTGTAAGACCTGTAATCCGAAGATCACCGTTAAAGTTGCCACTAGTGGGGCCTTGATCGAGGTTCTTAACCCTCATTGGTCAGACTGTATACTGTAACAGTACCGTAATTCGCTTTGGAAAAAAAAGAGCATCAGCTAAATGCTGAAAATGTAAGAAAAACACTAACTTGTTGAACTTCTGTGAATCTCTTCAGCTTTGTCAGTGTGCTTGATGATGGAGACGACTGAATCATCCTCACTGTCACTCAGCACTTTTTTTTTTACCAAATCTTTTGTTGTCTTGAGCGGAGAGTAATCTGGTTCATGTAATCCAGACTGGGTACCAAACTGATCAGCAACATGAGTTTCCACAGCTTTTTTTGAAGATCCAGCAGATACCTTTACGAGCAAATCTTTATGTTTCACGTAGTCATTACACAAACTACTCAACACTTTTGTTGGAGTTTCAAAATCATCAAAGTCGTCCCAGTCGTCTAAGGACTTGCAAAAGGAGTCATCACCTCTGACCAAATCCACAGATTCAGTGCCATTGTTGTCTGTGCAGCTGCTTGCTGTTTTTGGCAATATTGAGATCAAAGGCAGTGCAGAATTCCGCTTGCTTACTGCAAATGGATTTGATAATTGGTTGACAGTCTTGGGCTTGGCTGGTGCAGTAGAGAAGGTAATTTTTGAAGATGGTTGATCTGGCTTGTTTGGAAATGGAGCTTTGGTTAAGTCATAACTGTGAGGAATATTTACATTCTAGTTTGAAAAGACATTTGAGACAATTACCTTGTTGGGAACTTCAGAATTGGAAATTATGGGTGTAGTCTTCTTTTTGAAGCAAAAGCCACTAAAAGAGGAGCAGGTAAGAAAAAGTATGCGTTTAAAAACAATGTAAAATGCCCCCTTCACATACGCAGTAATCTATATTTCAATTAAATATATACATATAGACAAAAATATGTTGATCTCCAAAATGTCAGTTATTTGGGAATGGGATGTCCAACAACTTGATGGTCCATTTAACTGTCCATGTTTGTTTTGTTGATCAAATGAAATGGTAAAATATAAATCAAACAGTTTAAGTTGCACCATTGCAAAAACTGCTGCATTACTTAATTGTCTTACCACAATTGAAAAAATTGCTATTATTAAACAGCATTCATACAGCACAACATAAAATACATCTAAACAAGACACTTTCTTTGCACCAAATAGGCATTGGATATAAAATCTAAAGGTTGAAGCTACTAAACACCATTAGGAGTATTGTAAAGAAGTTTCGATAATATTAAAATGATTACGCAATTTCTAAGGCTCTGAAACTTAATAAAAAAATTTATGAATAAAAAAGTTATTGTGGAGAAGTTTCAATGATATTAAAACAATTATGGAATGTCTAAGGCTCTATACTAAACAGAAGCCTATTTCTTAAAATGGGAAAACATAATGGTGAATATTTTCACATTAGTAAATAAAAAAGGACATTGGTTGGATAAAAAAGATCAGCGGTAAATAAGATGAATATGCATTTATAAAATATATACAAGGTGAAACAAGCAAACCAAGTGAAACATTCAAATTTGCCCTGTAACCACTGATTAAATGTAGCCTCAATTTGCATTCTACAAAATATCAATAGTAAAACGTTGTCGTGGTACTAGAAACATTAGATACCAGTCTAAGAAAAGGTCTGGAACGTTGAATATTGTTGAACTGTTGAATATTTAAAACGCGCGTTTGTATGTAAAGGCGTATGTAGTCCACTCCAAGGAGTGTAGGTGAAAGATAATTTAAGTGTACGTACCCGGCCTTTGGTTTGAAAAGCGACAGTTTGCTCTGTGCTGCTGAACTGTTGTGTCGCTCCAGGTGCTCTTTTAAATTGTTTTGTGGAAGAGACCGCATTGCGCATCTAAATAAACAAGGGTAAGCATAAAATAAAGTAACGGTGTAAACCAAACGCGGCTGTAACGCAAAAAAACAAACCCGCAGGTAAATAATATACTGCAGCTTTCTAGCAACAACGACTGAAGTTAACAGTCAAAACCGACGCTAGTACTTGTTAGTGTTTCTGTAGCCAAATATCATTGTTGCAAGACAAAACATGTAACCAACATTTTCTAATACAACGAATTCACTTGCAAATAACATCTATAATAAATAATTCCCTTAAATTTGCATTTGCTTAAAATCACCCTATACCACTTTGCGCTCTTTTTATCGCGGGTTTGCGACTCCCGCTCTGATTGGTAGTTTCTGACTAAAGTAACGCCATCTAGTGAGCTGGAGCCTCATCAAAGACATCGCAATAAATAAAAATAACAATAAAACAATATTTATTTTATTTTGTTTAATTTATAATTTGTATTTCATCTGATCCTCGATTTGTAATTTTGATCGTACACTAATAACTTTTCTTCTATTATGAATAAGCATAGCTGAATTATCATAATTGACAAAAAGCTGGAGCACTGTTGGTTAATGTCCAAGTATACATGAAATAACATAATGAAGAAAACACATCAGGAAAACTTATTTTATTTAATCACAATCCTGTTTTTACAGCTAAACAAGTTACTTTTTAGAAGAAAAAAACTGTTCAGCATTTAGGACTGACTACACTGGCTGACTACACACACACACACACACACACACACACACACACACACACACACACACACACGCATTTGGCATTCGTATTGCCAAAGCACACAAATGTTGATTACAAGAAATAAACAGATTTATATAAAACATTTACAGATATAAAAACTATACAATAAAAATTGAGTAAAATAAGGTAAATATAAAGTGGTGTATCAGTACACTGACTCAGGACCAGTTGGCTTTATGGCTTTATGATGATAAGATTGGGGCTCACTCTCTTTTAGATGTTTCCAAAAGAGGAAATCATCCTAATTCTGCCCTGCATGCATTGTTTGTTGTGTGTTCGTCTGTGTACCTTCTCGATACTTTTACAGAAGTCCCAATGTTTGTCCCAATTATTAAATTGATGGCGTGTGAGCAAACCACATACTCCACAGCCACATAGAGCAATTGGTTCAATTATTGATTCAAAGATTTTGAACCACATCTGAATAATTGGAATTTCTACAAATGTTTGTTTTTGTTGGCATAGAAGTCCCTGCAAGCTTTTTCTCTCAGTTCATTTATTGTCGGGTTAAAGTTACCGGTGTAAGAGTTTTCCTCAGATCTGGATCTTTTCTGGAATATCATGATTCTGGTCTTTTTGAGGTTGACTGTCAGGGCCAAGGTCTGGCAGTACTGCTGTAGCAGCTCCAGGTGGTCCTGGAGAGCCTGAGCGCTGGGGGACAGCAGGACCAGGTCGTCTGCATAGTCATGTAGGGTGAAACCAGACGTGGCTGAGCTCTCTAATATGGAGGCCAATTCATTAATATAGATACATGGATTTAATAAGATCAAAGGTTTTACCCCCTACAACCACTTTTAAAAGTTTATAAAATAATCCTTCATGCCAAATTGAATCAAAAGCTTTTTTTAAATAAAAAAATCAATGAAACAAGCAAATATTTTAGATTTACTTTAAGCTACACGTTTTTGGATCAGGATGTGTAGGGTGTAAATATGATCAGTTGTGCGATAGTTTGGTAAAAATCCAATCTGACTTTTACTCAGGACATTGTGTTCACACACACACACACACACACACACACTCTCTCTCTCTCTCTCTCTTTCTCAGTCCAGTTCAAACAATGGACAGTGCTTGATTGACAACCACCTAAGTGGAACATTGCCCTCCTAGAACAATTCTATTGATCTAGTAGATATCTATTTAACCCATACCCAACATTAATACGATAAAGAGTGATGTGTAAATAACTTCAGTAAATATAAGGGTTATTGATTATGTATTGATACTGACTATTTGTGAGTTGGCAGGAATGGGGGTTACCATATTTTCATTTTTAAAATATGTTGTTTGAACCACATGTACTTTTAATGGATGTTTTTAGCTTCTGAGACATACATTTACATAAAAATACCTTTCCCTCTAACTTTTTGGGATCTTTGGATATTAATAATCATTGTATGTACCAAATATTGGTCACTCAATATTGTGTCATTGTTTCTTTAGAATTGCTGCTAATTCACTGGTACATTTGTGTGGTTAAAATAAAATCAACCATCAAATAAAAAAATGATTTGTTAATACTCTTGGTTTGTTTTTTTAATTGATGAAAGTAGACATTGATCATTACACTTTAGAACTGTAACATGACAAGGTGAGAGACAGAGGGGTTCCCACATGTAGCGATGAACTGGTAACAGGTGAGGGTAATCATGATTGGGTATAAAAGGAGAATCTACACAATAGTCCATGTATGTGGCTCATAAATGTTAAATGGGACATACCGTCCTCGGCCCGTCCTCTGCTGTCCCGTAGGGGGTACCACTGTCTGCAGAATTTCCTACAGTTCAGTTCACTTCTTTAGACCCTTATCCTAATTATGGTCAAGGAAGGTACCTACAGGACAATTCATTGTCTCAAATCAACTTGGTAGCCTGTCTTTGGACTGTGGGAGGAAACCAGAGTACCCGGAGGAAATTCACATGGTCACGAGGAGAACATCTGCAGAAAGGACCTAAATCGCTCCACCCGGGGATCAAACCGATAGTGCTACCCACTAAGCCACCGTGCTTACCATTTCCAAGTACTGAATGAATCCCCTTGTTTGTAGTGTTGCAACCCTCATTAGGGTGACACGCAAGATAGTTTGACCTAATAACTACTGTAAATCATTTTTTATTGTTTTTCATATTATGTATTTTATCACACACTTCCAGAAATATTGGTGCCCTATTTTTATTTAGCAACTTTTGCTGCTTAATGGTTGTAGTAGTACAGGTGCTACTAATTATAAGACATATGACAAAACATGGATGACAGAATTTTGTATGGACAATTTTTACTTGCAGTGACTGTATTCCAATCCAATCATAATCAATGATTAAACCATCATGACATCTCATCAAACATTACTTTCTAATCATTATAAATACACATGGCTTGATCAGAGTGAAAAATACTGTTACAATAGCACCATTTTAATACTTAATTATATAAAAAATTTACTGGCTCCTAGTCTTATTGTCTACAACCCTCTATCCTTGGAATTTTGTTGTAAGTACTGATCACACTCCCCAACACATGTGAAGTGACATGCTGTATTTTTTTCATTCTGGTAAATGCTAGACATTTATTTTAGTAGCCAGCATGGTGCACTATGAGAGTCACTACAGCCTGCCCCCACTCTCACAAGGGATGCATGGCATTCTGAGAACACCAAAATGGCAGTGCTCATTCCTGTGAGCTCTAACAAGTACGCAGCATTGTACGTATACTAGCACTGAATACTTATAAGCAAGACATAGAATGAATACAACAGGCACGTTTTTGGCTCTGTGTTCAAGGTATTCTCTTTTAATGGACAGCTGTTGCCCATGACATGGTGCAGTAAGTACAAACATATCATACACATTACATTTAACTGACTTCCAAAATTAATAGGCAACATTAAAATAATTGGCTACCCATACTGTGTTTCAATCATACACACTCATCATTACTGAAATGCATAAACATAGTGTATGTGGTGAAAGTAGTAGTGGGGAGTAGGCATCAATATAACTCCCAGATTAGAATTTTGGCGTTGCCATTTGGCAGGGTGCCACCCTAGCCACTAGGATGCACAAACTGTTGCTCAGGCCCACATATATAGAACAATTGCAAAAAACGTGTGGCAACACCTTTCAAAAACCTCACCACAATATCATTGTTCTAATTTTTATTCAAGATAAGGACACTAATGGTCCATAAAATTATTAAATATGATCTACTGATTTTGTTAAAAACACACAAAGAGACCAAATCCCCCTGAGATAGAATATATTTATTAAACAAGAGGTAATCAGGAAACACAATTTATTTTCTGTTTTTCCTTTTCCTTGTTTCCTATCCTTTTTTAATACAAAACTGAAAATATTTCTCAAGCTGTGGAAATAAACATAAGGGAAAGATAATTCTCATTTTCTCATACCAGTGGGTATTGCTTAAATGTGTGTACAATATATTTTACTGGTTGATACATTGTTGCATGCTTGATGTTTGAGCATTTTGTGTGTTTGTAGACTGTACATAGTAAAAATACATACAAATATTCACATAATAAGCACTACATTACTATATTCCTGCGAAACATGAATGTAGTCAGGAATGCAGTATATGCAAAACATTTTATAGTCTACTTCTAGTTTATGGTTTTATAAACACAAAGAGATGTGCTTTATACTGGTACATTATAAGAAATGTGTAGGCTTGCATGTACAAAATCTACAGAATATGCATGTAACTGTCTTTTTTTCAGGTAATGATGCAGTATCCTGTATATTTTCTAGACCTACAAAAACATTTTTGTATGCTGCAGACAGAACAATTCATTTGTTTTGATCATATGCTTTAACAACATTGAATTTTACAAGATTATATACAGTCATGTTCCACAATCACTGGAACAGAAAGGGCATTAGATTGTCTGGTACCAATTGCTGGATATTCTGGCATGGACACCAAGTGCATTTGCAAAGTGGCCTCTAAAAACATAATAAGTAGCTCTCCTGTTTGACTGTTCTTGAATTTTGTATTTTTAGATGTTTGTTATGCTCTCAACAAGCTTAAAAAGTCTACATAATTACATAGTTTGCATGCCAGAGCAGAAAATAACCCAAAGAGGGATATGCTAGTCCTCCTAATCCACAAAAATATTAATATCAAATACTCACAGAGTGGAGATATCTAATATCTAATAATTCTATACCTGTATATTTTCTAAATAAAATCTGTATATTGACAGTAATTCAATTCAGTTTGATGACAAAATCCTTGGCTCACAATTATTATAACAAGTATAAAACTGATACAGGTGGTTTCTGTACAGTGGTATCTGGTTTCACATTGCTACATGTAATGTATAAGATTAGGTCCATGCATGTATTAATTTATTAGTTTATGGAATGTCTTTCAGTCAGATTGGGCATCTGAACAATTGCATTACTTTAGGTTTCAACAAAAACAATCAATGTTGAGGCTCCAAAAACAATTAAATTGATATAAAGTTTAGTTAGTATCATCTAAAAACAGTAAGATAGGCAGAAATGTCAAAAGGTATCAGTGGGTTAGTAATTTATGTAGAACCTATAATGCATTTAAATTTAACCATATTAATATTTTAACTAGCCCCATCTGGAGTGTATTACACGCTGTTATTTCTATAACCAGATTCATATCGCAGTATGTGACAAAATTCAACGAATCTTGGTTTGAGCTAGAGAAAGTGAACCTGAAGAATTGAGAGATTTTGTACATTTGAATCCAATAATTGCATTAACTATTATTTGAATTTGTTTTAGTTATAACTTCATTTTAAAACTATTTGAAATTTATAATTGGTGTGAGTTAGCTTAATAGACACATACATCATACTTACTTACTTACATAAGTAAGTATTCACCCCCATATCCCTTTACCTATTTTGTTACATTACGACCTGTGTTCAGTTTAGTTCAGTTTGTTTTCTTTAACCCTTTATCCTAATTAGGGTCAGGTAGGGGTGCTGGAGTCTATCCCAGCTCTTCAACGGGCACAAGGCACACAGTAACACATATAGACTTATCCAAAGTGACTTGCAGCTGTAATTGCTGCAAACGGTTGCTCTACAAAGTACTGACTTCAAGTGGGTGAATAGTTATGCACCCTGCTATTTTGTCCTATTTGTTGTCTGTTTCACAATAAAAAATATCAAATGTTCAAGTTGTAGGCATGGTCTGTAAATTAAATGATGCAAACCCTCAAACAATCAATCTTAATTCCAGGTTGTGAGTAGTATCTACAACTTCTGTTTACAATGTAAAACTGTTAACAACAAATTTACAGATACAGAAACAACATTATGTAACACATAACCTAAGACATGACACTTTTTATGAATACAGGATGAAATGTTGTTTCATTATCGTTTTGATCTTTTCAAAGGCCTTCATCTCAGTTTGGAACTTTAGGCTCAATTCTGAGTGAGGCTTCATACATGCTCTCTTCATCCATTACATTGCTACAGTCCAGCAGATACTGAGCTGCCTGAAAAAAAGTTAGAGAAAGTTACAAAATCACATATTGGCCATACATCACTGAGTTTTATTGCCAATTATAACTATGTAATTGTAATTATTATTTTAATAATTTAAGTAAATTTTTGAAAAAAAAAATATTACCATCGAAAAAAGGTCAAATACCTTAGGCTGATGATCAATCTTGTATGCTGTTTGTTGAAACTGCCGTATTTCTCTGATGATATGAGAGATCTTTTAATGACAAAAAAGAAAATGTTATAAGAATAATTATTATTGGTATGTAAAATAAAAAGAGTATGATCATCAAAAAGTGGCTGGATACACAAAAAAATTTAATAATTAAACCTATTAAACATCTGAAATAACCTCAATATGAAGAAAAATATTATTGTTTTCAAGTTGAGCACAACAAATTCTGTTGAGGTTTGGGTTGATTTATATTTTCTCTCTCAAAGCTGAACCTGAGCTAAAATTTGGACAATTATTGAAACCACTAACTTGTCTCACACTTGTACAATGCTTCTCAGCCGAGAAAACTGACCTGAGTGATCATGCTGTGAAGGTGCGCAAGCAATTCAGTGATGGTGAAATGCATAGATCAAATAATTCCAAAAAGAGCACCTTAAAATGTCCAAATACAATACTACTTTGCACCAGTAAACAATTCCCAAAATTTGCCCCCATATAAACACTTGTCCTATTTACAGTAGGGCAAAATATTTAGTATGCCACTGATAGTGCAAGTACTCCTACTTAGAAAGATTAGAGGGGTCTGTATTTTCAATCATAGGTACACTTCTACTATAAGACACAAAATTAGGAAAAACTGGATTTTATTTGTAAATGATGGTGGAAAATCAGTGTTTGGTCAATAATAAAAGTTAAGCTGTATACTTTGTAACATAACCTTTGTTGCCAATGACACACCCTCAATGTTATAGGGGTAATGCACAGTGAATATAACACTTATATATAT
>JAYDZF010000007.1:12902180-12915045 GCA_034509105.1 Microcambeva barbata | reverse complement strand
CTGCCCAGCTGCAAACTCGCAGTAAACTGGCAGTAGCAAGAACATATAAGAATCCTGTCATCTCACCCATAGGCCTAAATTTGAAACCAGGCCTCCAGTCAACAAGTCTATCCAGTGATGGTTGAATACAGAAACTGAACCACTGTTTCCCAGCTGTGTTGAAGCAGCATGAGAAGCCAGCCACATTGTCAATCTCCGCCAGGCATATCAGCCACATGAACAAATAACTATCTAACGAACTAAATAACTAACTAAATAACTAACTCCTAACTAACTAAATAAATAGCTGATATAACTGACGGGACATCCTAGATGCAGCAAGTAAAATGCCAGTCAGTGTGGGTTTGACAGATTGGCATTTCACAAAGGCATTATGTTTTGCATTAACGAAACACAATTAATAGTAGAATAAGAATTAAGGAAAACACCAATTTACCATTCTCATTTTGGAAAAGTTAACCAGATTGTCTTCAGTGTAGTTTGGTGTCCCCTCCTCAATGAATGCCAGGTCTGTGAGGTACATCCCCAAATACGGAACACATGGAGGATCACAACTAGCAACCACATAAATATTTAATCAGATAAAGTACATTTACATAATTGCCTATATATGTAAACAAGATAAATGGCTAAAGGAATTCATGCATATTATGTTTTGTGTACTTTTTTAAAGCTTCTCTCAGGTTCTTAAACCTTCCCTCAGAGGAGACCAGCTTCTGCAGCTTGTCAATAACAGTTTTTGTCTAAGGAATAAATCAAAATCCAGAATTAAAACCACATACAACTCGATTGAAAAATGTAACTTTTAAGAGATTAAAACTCAAACAAAAATGTTTCCTTTTTAAAAATAAATAAATAAAAATGCCCCATTCAGGGTGTAAAAATGTGCCCAGTCCAGGGTGTAACCATGTGCCTTGCCCCCACTGAAGAGCTAGGATAAGTACCCTTACCTAACCTAATTAGGATAAGGGGTTAAATAAATTGAACGAACTGAACTCATATTTAGGGTAAAGTGTAGTGCATAAAGTGCACAAGCCTCTGGAACATGAACGAGCAGGACATAACTGAAAGAGGTGGCCTTAAATAAATTCATTTCACACAAAAACCTAAGTTCTCTGGGCCTAAAGAGATAAAATAAAGACAGTGAAAACGTATTCTGTGGTCAGATGAGTAAACGTTTCAGCTTGTTTTTTAATAAATGAACATGGACATCAGATTATATGTTCCAAAGATGAAAAACAACATCCTAAAGAAAAAAAAAGCATTATCTGTGATGACATTGGCATATATTCAAAAAGTTTTATATTGATAATTGAAGAGTTGCATAATGTATTTTCTGAGGAATGTGGATATGTTTATCTACCTGTTTGGAGATTTTGAGCCAGGTCTTCTTAAGGCGGAATATAGCACTGCGATTTAGGGAGGAGGTGATCTCAAGAACGGCATTGTAGTTATGGAGACAGCGGCAGATGTCAGCTACTGCAACCCATTTCTCCATCACCGCCACACGAGTATTTACATCCTCACAGTGTAGGATCTCTGATGCAATTAGATTGCTTATCTTAAAATAAGAAAAGGACTATTATTGTGTCAATTTCTCTAAAGTGTAACCTACTAACATAATAATTAACCATTGTAATACACAAATAACACACAAATAATATAATAAAATACGTTAGGTTAGGTTTAAGGCTAGTTTTAATGCTTACGTTTTAACCGTACATTTTTGTGCTTTATTTGAATTGCATAATTTTCCAAATTCATGGTTACTATCTGGCATATTCAAGTGACTTCATCGTCAGATAATGAACAAAAACAAAATGTGTTATTGTAAATACAGAATGACCACAAAGGATATGTACATCATTAAAGTGTTTTGTGGTCTTCATGATGTAGGGTGTCTTTTCATTTTTGTCATTCTTCATCCAGCCTTGGCCAAAGAACTCCCTACAAAGAAAGTACTTCATTAATTAAGGAAAAATTGTGATCTGAAGTACATTATATCTAAAACACCCTCAACGTTTTTTTAATAATAAAAGTTAAATACAAACCAAAATCAGTTGAAACAGTATGTAGTCCTATCAACTAATAAAGCTGTAATTGTTGGATACTGTATTACTCATTATAAAAATAAAGCAAGAGCCACTTAATATTACATTTACATTGATATCAGGGTTACATATAGTTCCTAGAAAAAATCACAACATGCAGAAAAGAGCCTAGTGCACTAGCATTAGCCTAGTGGTTAGGGTACATGACTAGTAACACGAAGGATGCTGGTTCAAACCTCACCACTGTCAGGTTGATGCTGTTGGGCCCTTGAGCAAGGCCCTTAACCCTCATTACTCAGACTGTACACTGTAAAAAGTACTGTAAGTCGCTTTGGATAAAGGTGTCTGCTAAATTTGCAAAGGGTCGGCGAGAGTTTATTGTTCAAACAAGAACATTAAACAAGGGGGGTGGGTGAAACGACAATGAAAAGGGCATGAACAGACTAGGGCGAAGGGCAGATATGGCAAGGTAGGTACAGATGGGACAGAAGGCAGTGGAGGATGGAGACAGCACAAACAGAAGACCGAGGGATGAGAAGCAAGCAAGGTGAACCAGAACTATGCCTTGACCAGGCATGAGTGAGTGAAGCATGAATAACGGAAAAACTGAGGCACTCCGGATCTGAGCGGAATGGGTGTGCTGTGGCTTCAGCAGAAGCTAGAGCAGGCTTGACCAGAGGGGAGAACAGGAAACTAAACGAGATGAAATGGAGGAGAAAATGGACCAGCAGAGAAAACACACAGGGCAGGACGACACAACAGAATGAAAACCACGACAAGGGGGAAACAAAAGGTGCGACATACTGTTAAAATGGAACGAAAAGCAGGAAAAACTAGGCGTTTACAGCTTGCAAAAATAAATGATCCCTCAAGGGACTGATGGAAAAAACAGGGCTTAAATTGATGCTAGATCATGCCTAATCAGTGACAGGTGGAAATGCATGTACAAAAATAGAACTATTTTCAAAAGGCAATATTTACATCTAATGTAATATTACCCCTGACATCACACTGGTTAACTGTGGCATGTGGGCTATACAATGCACAGGTGTGCCTTAAGGGTACCAACTGAATTAAAATTTACACTTGTGCTTACTCATATGGGATGACTTTAAAGACAAGGTGGTCCATCAGGGTCAACTGCTCTGCAATCTCTAGAGCTGAATGGTTTTCAAAAGACTCTGCGTTTTCACCTTCAGCCTAACACACACACACAAACACACTAGGTTTAATAATGCAATTTTGTTTCTTATGTTTTCACTTATCCCCATAAGCATATTAATTTGTATGGAAGATGTAAAAATAACCTCAAATCAGAAAAAGTGTGGATGCTAAGGAAAATAAAATAAAGAAATAACAAGCTATCCAACAGTGTTCCAAGAGTGTTCACAGTGTTCCTTAAATTTACATTGAGTTTTTTTTTATTGATGACATTCATGTTTTCTTTGATCAACCTAATTTCAAATATTAATAAGCATCCATTCCTGACCTAAAACACAATTCAAAAAAGTTGAGAGAATCAAGCATTTAACACTTTGCAATGTTTCCATTCCTCACCACACTTGTCTCTTGAAGGCAGCATGTGTTTTATGCATTAATTTTGTCATCACATAAGAAAAAAACTTTTGCTAAAGGCATTGACACAACCCCATACTATGAAACCCCTCACTTTTGAAAATTTTGCTGATATCAGTCTAGATTAGACCTGGGCATTGTATGGCCCTCTGGCTATCTCTGACCAGCCCGCGTAAGTTCGTTGGTAAATAAGAAGTGAAAAGTAAATCTCTAACTACGACACCTATTACACTGTGATCGGTGCACAAAAAAACAGCTACAAGGCTTTTATTTTGAAGGCAACCCTTTTGTTTTTATTTTTATTTGCATCTACTTGGTCAGTCTGTGTCAGTGAAATGTGTTGGATAGCTTGTAGCCCCTGAAATGGTTAAAAAAAGAAAGATTGACGCTGAATGTGGAGTTTTTAAACAAGACAAGGACATCTAAATATGTATTTACTGAAGTCAAAGGTAAAGCCATGTGCTTAGTTTGTGGAGAAGAGGTCGAGATTGAGTTGAGAGTATAAGCACGCCAAGAAATACAAGGAAAAAAGAACTCATGCAGAACAAAGCATGTATTGCATTTTTTGTGTAAAGTTGTGATGCTGCAAAAGTTGCAAATGATTAAAACAACAATATTGTTAAATATTTCTATTATTCTGTCCTCTAACTTTTTATTATCTCATGGAAATGATTAATTTGCAGTTATTAAGGATACAGGTCTTTGAAAAAAAACATGCTATTTCAAGTTTCAGGTTGTGGTGCTAGACTTTTTAAACAATGCAAAATGTTTACATCACCATCACAAGTTTAATAAATATATTATTCCATTCTTCCTTGCAGATCCTCTCCAGTTCCATCAGGGTGGATGATGAACGTTGGTGGACAGCCATTTTCAAGTCTCTCCAGAGATCCTCATTTGGTTTTATGTCAGGCTCTGGCTGGGCCAGTCAAGAATGGTCAGAGTTGTTCTGAATACAGTTGTTCTGTTATTTTAGCTGTGTGCTTAGGGCCATTGTCTTGTTGGAAGGTGAACTTTCGACCCAGTATGAGGTTCAGAGCACTCTGGAAGAGGTTTTCTTCCAGGATATTTCTGTAATTGGCCGCATTCATCTTTCTTTCAATTGCAACCGGTCGTCCTGTCCCTACAGCTGAAAAACACCCCCATAGCATGATGGTGCCACGTTTCACTGTTGGGATTGTATTGGGCAGGTGATGAGCAGTGCCTGGTTTTCTCCACACATACAACTTAGAATTAACGCCAAAAAGTTCAATCTTCATCTCATCAGACCAGAGAATCTTATTTCTCATAATCTGGGAGTCCTTCATGTGTTGTAGTCCTCTATGCTGGCTTTCATATGTCTTGCACTGAGGGGACAAAACTGCTACTCTGCCACAAAAGCCCTGACTGGTGGAGGGCTGCAGTGATAGTTGACTTTGTGGAACTTTCTCCCATGTCCCTACTGCATCTCTGGAGCTCAGCCACAGTGATCTTTGGGTTCTGAGAAGCCTTTGTCAAGTTCAAATGACTGCCCACTAAAATATCAAATTCGCCTAAGATCGAGGGTTGGACTCCGTCAGGGTTGCCCTTTGTCACCGATTCTGTTCTTAATCTTTATGGACAGAATTTCTAGGCACAGCCAGGGGGCGGAGGGTGTCCGGTTTGGTGACCTCATGATTTCGCTGCTGCTGTTTGCAGATGATGTGGTCCTGTTCGGGTCCTCAGGCCGTGAACTTCAGCTCTTGCTGGATCGGTTTGCAGCCGAGTGTGAAACAGCTGGGATGAGAATCAGCACCTCCAAATCTGAGGCCATGGTCCTCTGTCGGAAAAGGGTGGAGAGCCCTCTCTGGGTCAGGAACGAGCTCTTGCCTCAAGTGGAAGAGTTTAAGTATCTTGGGGTCTTGTTCTCGAGTGATGGTAAGAGGGAGCGAGAGATCGACAGGCGCGGGGTCGGCAATGATGCGGTCTCTGTACTGGTCCATTGTGGTGAAAAAAGAGCTGAGTAACAAGGCGAGACACGTTGGCGAGATTATATCATTCAGCTGGTCTGGGAATGCCTTGGTATCTCCCCAGTGGAGCTGGTAGAGGTGGCTAGGGAGAAGGAGGTCTGGGCCTCTTTACGTAGGTTACTGCTCCCGTGACCCGAACCTCGGATAAGCGGCAGATAATGGATGGATGGCCTAAGATCGCTAACATAGAGCTCCTTTGGTTGAACAGTCTAAGGATTTTTGCCTTTTCCATACTGTCCAGACATTTTCTGATTTTAGGTTAGAATGTAATTACTGTATTTTCCGCACTATAGGTTGAACCGTATTACAAGGCGCAGTCTCAATTACGGGATCTATTTCTGTACTTAAACCCACACATAAGACGCACCGTAGTATAATGCGCATGCTAAAACATATGGTCTACAAAAAAGATAACGAAAGCTAAACAGTGAGTTTAGTTGAACTTTATTCTACTATTTAACAATACACTCACATTATTTTTTAAATAATCTTCTCCCACAAATCCATCAACTGAATTGAATTCTTTCGCAGCTGCTCTACAACTGCATAACTGATAGCCTGTAGTTTGAATTGTGATTCATAAGCATGTCTTTTCACTTGTGGCATTTTCGGGGATCTTTAGACAAACAAATGTTGTTTTGCCTGACTGGTTTATCGCTGCAAGCATACATAGTGTACGTATTACATGTGTATGTCAGCAAAAAATGGTCCGACAGTCAATCAAAGTGCTTACCAAAGTCGCACAAATTACAGATTTCAGATCTCAGCGCACACATAAGGCACACTGGGTTATCCAGAAAATACGGAAAGTCATTAAACACTGGCACAGACTTTTTCTAAAACTTGTAGAGTGACGATTAATTAAGAACTTTTATCGCCTGTTCATGTGTCATGAATAAAAAAAGAAGAAATTCAAGGTAAAAGACCAATCCCATATCAACCATTAACCATAATGCTTAGCCCCTGAAGAAGCACATGCAAATACAGTGTCTTGTCACACAGACAATAAAAATTGTTAATCAATACGATACAAAGTGCTCCAGTCCTACCCTACATTATGTCATGTACAGCAAGCTATTTTATATAGCTTCAGATATTTACAAAAGAATGCATCCACATTAATATATATATATATATATATATATATATATATATGTATATATATATATCACAATTAAACGTGTACTTCATTTGATTTTATTTGAGAGAAACAACAAACAAATCATAAAATGTGGATAAAATATTCATCATAAATAAAACATTTACGATGTTATACGGTATCAATGTTGATGTATGATGTCTGGTTATTTAGACCTGCTTTTTACTTTACTAAAAATATCAAATTAGTTTATACATTAAATGTGACCCCACATCCCACTTACCATCTCCAGGACCTCCTCCAGAGTGATCTGATTGTCACCAGGTTCCTCTTGAGTAAGAGTCCTACAAACATGTTAATTGACTTTAAGCATCATAATGACCTAAAGGTAATCACTTACAGGAGGTTCAATAATGAAACAATTTTATAACTGGAACACTAGTATATACCTACTTAATTTAAATAATGACACAAAACATCGCATACACTAGTATTTCATGTTCACTTTGTTAGGACCCAGCCGCTGCTTATGAGCTGCGGGCCGTACCAGCCTTCACTTTGAGATAGTGCTGGTGGCTGTCCATGAGCCGTGTGCACAGCAGGTTTTCTGAAAACCTGTAGGGCAACAAACAGTCTAGGACAAATATGTTTAGCCTCTAACTATTAACAGATTAAACAACAAAAAATAATTATACAATCAAAATAGATATTTAAGTTCCAGTCCTACCCTACCGTATTATGTTAGCTGCTGCTTTTCGCTCTTGGGTCAGCAGCTCAGGGTCATGCATAACCTCTTCCAAAAAGCTGATTACCTTCATTTTTAATTCCACATTAGTCTCAAAGTCCTGGATATGAACACACATACACAGAGGGAAATCATGCTTAGTCTTTAAGAGGGGGCAGCCCTGGCCTCGGTGGTTAGAGAACGTGATTGGAAGGTTGCTAGTTTGATTTCCTGAGCTGTCAGGTCACGACTGAAGTACCTTTTGAGCAAGGCCCCCAATGCCTTACTGCTCCTAGTGCTGCACATACTTACGGGTATATGTGCTCACGGCCCCCTAGTGTTCTCACTAGTGTGAAGATGTGTGTTTCACTGTATGGGTCAGGTTAAAATGTAGAGGACCAATTCCACTACACAGTAGTGAAAAGAGTATTCTAAGCTCTTTTTAAAAGAGCAGCAAATAGGTAAACTGTCCAAATGTATGTTAATATATCATGTCATATCTTCTCTTGCTTGTCACAAATACTTTAGCATAGTTTTCTTGTTTTGTAATAACATTTAAACAAATGCTAATTAATAAGTTTTGTGTTTTAATGTCAACTACTGTAAATAGGGGCTTAATATCAATGATATAAAACAAACTGTTCAGGCCATTTTATGTCTCAGGTGTTTTATGGGTTGGTGAGATGACTTCACCTTTCCCCATGGATCACTATTGGGATAAATTGGACAACCAACATCAGCTCAGTGTCAGATATCCACATATTTTGGCCGGAAATGGTCCTTCTCACAAATAGTAAAATAATAATACCTTCTTAATAAATCCTATTAAAACAAAATATACTCTTGGTTGGTGGGACATCCATTACTAAAAGTACATAGTAAGTTATTGACAGTTAAGGTAATGCTTTTCTTTACCTGGGAATGTTTGGACACCCAGTGTCTCAGGACATTAAGGACTCGATTAGTTGCTGCCCGACGAATCACAAACTCCTTATCTCCATTCCTCTGATCTGTCGGGAATCCTTGTATCAAATCGAAATTTAAATTATATATTTAAAATATGACTTAAAATTTTGAATATGACTTTGTTCTGTCCAATATAAATAACAAGTATGATAATTTACAGAAATCTGAATATTAGACTATTACCTGGGCTGGCAAGTGACATGCGACGATATTTCTCTTTGGTCGGTGTGCCTTCGTTTGCACCAGCTGTGGCAATAGCAAAAGCAGATGCTGCTGAGAGTGCACTGCGGTTGTTGTCCAGTTCTCGGCAAGAAGACATCACCATACCATTGTTGTAAGAAAATAAAGTAAAGTCTACACAAAAGTAAAGAATGACACATTTGAGAATATGTGAGGTGTTTCACATATTTATACAGAATATAGATGGAAAAACACGATGTAACCAAATGAAACCAATTTCCTTTCAAAACAGGATAAATTATTCTTTGAATGCGGTCATGCATGTTCTGGATTGTAGTAAAATTAGGACTGAGTAAGCAACTGGCTCAGTAGCTTTCTTTTGTTTTGAGTGATAAACTGAAATGAACGCAAACCCTGAAATGCACAGTTAATGTTTAAAAAGAGTGTGTTATCCCTTAAGTTGTATTGTTCATAGCTCTTGTTTAAATACCTATGGTGCTTCTGACATAACTAAGTCTCAGGGCCAAACAAAGAACAAAGTTCTATATTTTCATTTACCTATTTTTGTAGTAAACTACAGGCAGTGCATATTTTGGAAACACTGCTACTTTACCCATTACACTGAGCCACAAGCATTACAAGATACATACACAGCGGTTTTTAAGTTAAAAGCAATGAAACTTTCACTTGGTTGGAGATAGTATCACATGCGTTACTTGGCAATATAAGCCACATTTCTTGTACCTAGTGCAGACTTTTCTTTACAAAAATTAATATTTGAAAATCACATTTGTCATTTAAAGTCATCAAAAAAGTAATCATATCAAATATCAAATTGATGTTTGTTCTGGACAGAATCTTCTCAAAGTTTAATTATAATTTGTGTGGTTTAGTCTAACAGAAGTAGTAACTATTTCAAGGCAGTACATATTCAATGATGACCTATACAAGGTCATAAATATCCACTGCATACTTTTCTTTTACTGCAACAATTAAGATGCAATTCCCAAAAGGGACTTTGCTACAGTGTGCATCTAAAAGGCATAGTCTGGAAACTAAGTAGTATTTATACACCAAGTGCATTTTAATTTCTTCAATACTTCTTTACATTCAGCAGGGGGCAGGAAAACACACAGAATCTCTGATTTGTTCTTGGGTAAGACAAAAGCCAGAGCTTTGAGTTCCAAGAAACCTTAGATTAAAATAGTCCAAGAAGGCTTAGAGACCACATTACATTACAGTTCTGTACAGTATTTTTACTCAGAAATCACATTGTATCATGTTCTAATATAAACTACAAGCGGACAACATGCTATTTAATTTGATCATAGATGAAACATGACTAAAAGTAAAATGCATAATTTTTTACGATCCCGCCCGAACTTACCGGTCCGAGATGCAGACGGCGTCCTGACTCGATGCCGTCTGCCGATTGTGATCCACGACTGGATCCGCGGCGTACAGCGCCCAATGTTGGCTCCACCGATCGGTGGCGTGCCGGTGCACGTTGCGGACGACACTCGGTTGCAGTGTGGGTCACTCGCCGGACACGGCGATAAATAGTGGAGTTGGTGTTACCAGGCGCTTCCGCTCCCTGGCTTTGTACCACTCAGTTAATTAGTGACAATGACTTCCACCTGTTATACCCATTAAAAGGTCTGTACCGAAGCCCAGCAAAAACAGCCACAGGGAGAGGACACGATGCTGACAGGGGGGCATAGTGTGGGTGAACCATCCCAAAATACTGACCCTATCAAGCTATGTATCCCCTAGCCTCAGAACTTGACTCTAAATGAGGCCAGTCTTTAACTTCTGTCCCTGTAAGAGTGGATGAAGAACGTGGACCGATTATATAATTGAGTTTCAGACTCTCACAGCCGAGTGTGGCTGGGACAAGCAGGCACTCCTGTTCATCTTCCAGCATGGGCTCAACGAGGACCTCAAGGACGATCTGGCCTCCTGTATGAGCTCACCACATGCATCGACAACCATATGCGGCAGCAGAAGAAGGAGCGTTCAGACCTCAACCCACGCTACTTGCCTCGCATGGTCACGGTCCCTAGGAAGGATCTCTTTTCAGATGCCCAGTTCGAGTAAGAGACGGGTTCTAAGAACCTCCAAGAACGTCTACCTGGACAAAATCCTCAACTTTAGCGATTCCCTCAAAGAGAATGCCTGACATGTGAGATGCATCCTCAATCTATTGCTAAACAACTACCTGTATGTCAAGCTGGAGAAGTCCGTCTTCCATGTCCCTCCTTTCGGCTTCACAAATTTCTTCCGGTGCTTTTTACGCAACGTTTTGCATTTGGCTCCTCTAACGGCCCTTACCGGCAAAGGACTGTTCTGCTGGTTCGAGAGCTGGTCAAAGAGATTATAATTTCCTTTTCACCTGATGCAAACCCCGGGACTCGTTTGGCCTGCTGTTTGAGTTTGTGTTTGTTTTTGTTTTGTTATTGCTTTGCTTTTTTTATTAATAAATTATTTTTTCTTTGAATAAATCTCTGCACCTTTCTGTCTGCCTGTTTCCCTCATAACACAATTTATTTTATTAAGATTTTACCCACAAATAAACAAGCTTGTATAAAAATTGGCTTTTCAAAACACCTATATATTGGTGTTTCCCTTTGCTTTTTCAGACTAAGGTTTAAATTATGTTAAGAATAAGTTTAGGTACATGTACTAAATAGAAGTGTCAAAATGGTTTGGAAAAGCAAAAGGATACTGAGTTGTAAAAATCTAAGTACAAATACACTTTAGCACACTGACAATAATGTTGTCTTTTGTATTATAAAAAGACTATTGTTACTAAGTGAATGAAAAAACTGTGTAAAAAATGTCTTGGCCGTCTGACTAGTCTTTGTCACTGAGAAATAACTGTCATTTAGGCTAATTATGAGATATTCTAATGTACCCTACCTGAGGAGTTTTTGCATTTGATGTTTTTGGGGGTGGTGGGTGATTTTGTGGGTGAAGTCTCAGCTTCATCACTCTGGACCTGCTCAGCGTCACTCTCCTCCTTCACAAAATTATCTGCAAAAAATGTTCATTAGTGGTATATAAACATTTTGTATTATTATGTACTGTTGATGCAAAGATGTTACTTAAATGTAAAATTTAGATGTGTAATATTGGTGCTTCAATTTTAAACATTGATAGTTGTTTTTAGTAAATTGTCAGAATCTAGAAGAAATGAAAGACACTGGATGTTTATTTAGTTTTTAGACTTGAGACTGGTACTAAAGGTACACTATGGGTCTCCTAATAATGGCTAGGTTTACATAACATCACAAGCCATCTATATTTGTGAGCTCAGCCCTGGCTTTAATCCCACTGAAATAAAGCACTGCTTATCAGCAGCTTGGCTCACTCAAAGGCCTCACCAGCCAATGGCACGTGCAAAATTACTGATGAAACACAGTAACTATATGCTAGCACAATAAAACAATTGTTTCATCAGTAATTATGTACAACAATAAGGCAACTGTTTGCTAATCAACTTAATTTAGTGAGCCTCTTTAGATTTTATTACTTGTTCTTACACAACAAACAAATTATTTTCTTATACATTTATCAAAAACAATGCTTATTTTTTTAAATTAGCTTTCATTTAGTTTCTCTTATAAGATGTTGTAAAATTTATCAACAAATATTCTTACATATGCTTGCTAGCTGCACTTTTAAAGATTAAAACTCAACATAGTTATAAACGAAAAGCAAACATGGTAAACACAATTCTTATTTTTGTGTATGTATAGTTATATCACTCTCAACACATCAAAAACGCACAATGCCTTTGCTTTTGTAAATGAGAGCTCTACATTTGGGATTGTATTAATTCTGATCCTTTTTTATAATTATTGCTTGAATTGGTAATTTCACGGTGGTTATATACACTCACTCAATTTACCAGAACATCAAAGTACCAGTACATTGATATATGTACGTTCACTGATTATATTATTATCTACACTAGATTATTTTATGTACAAACTTGGCCTTGTAAATTCCCTATTGAGATAGTATCCAAGCATGTGTCACATTAAATGAAGCTAATACCATCAGATTGTGTTAGCAATGATTTTTTAATAACAAGAAGAATATGAATTCATCTGGAGCATCATGAGAGATTACAGTAACTAATTAAAAATGTAACAATCTCCCAAGCTGCATAAATTAAAGAGCCCCTGCTTACACTATTGAATATGTGGCAGTGCAGTTTTGGATATGCACCTAATAATTTAAACTTATATTATATTATTAACTTATATTAAACTATATA
>JAYDZF010000007.1:12880061-12895558 GCA_034509105.1 Microcambeva barbata | reverse complement strand
TTTGGGTTTCTGACACAGGTCCCTAAAACACTGTACTGTAACTTTTTATGTTTTCCATCAACTTCCATAAAAATCTAAAAATCCCTAACTTTTTGTGAGTAGTGTATTTAAAGCAAGGTAAACCTTGCTACCTACCGTGCTGGGATGGCACTGATGGGCCTCTTGTAGATGGCAATAAGCTTGTCAAGAACAACATCGGCTGTGGTAAAAACACGGTATGAGTGCAGGAAGGTGTTGAGGAAGTCAATTGAGAGAAAGCGCAAGTCTGTCAGCCGCTCTAGTAATCGCTCGACGCTGGCATAACGGATCTGCAGCACCTTGCACGAGTTCATCATCTTACTGAAGCGAATGTCCACATCATCACAGTAGAGACTGGCATCAGATCTAGGCATAGCACATTCAAAATATCATTTCTAAAATTGGAGGTATCTTGCTAAATGGTGTATAATTATTGATCAATAATAGGATTTCAAGGTCCCTCATTTTTTTCTTGTAGAAAATGTTTCATTTGTTGATATGCTATAGATCAGGGGTGTCAAACTGGATCAATAAAGGGCCATGTGGCTGCTGCTATTTGTTTCAACCAACCCATGAGGTCACATGATCAGCTGTCTAACTGAGACCAGCTTACTAAGCTATTGAAATCAGGTGTGCTCTGATCTGACTGAACTAAAATCCAGGAGTAACACTGATGCTTTGAGAATGGTCTCAGTTAGACAGCTGATCATGTGACTTCCAGGGTTGGCTGGAACAAAGACTAGGCGCCACACGATTCTTTATGGATCCAATCTGACACCCCTGCTATAGATTATTTATACCAAAAGTGCCCAATCCTATCCAGAAAGGGCCAGTGTGGGTGCAGGTTTTTGCTCCAACCAAGCAGAGGTAATGCCTGATTGTTTATTGAAAGCCAATTAAGCTAATTAAGCAGGTGGAATCAGGTGCAGTTTCTGCTTTGCTGGAAGGAAAATGTGCACCCACACCAATCGTTTCTGGATAAGATGGGACACCCCTGATCTATACTTTAAATGCATTACAATAAAGCACATACTTGATCATTTGCGGCACTGTCACTTTTGAGTTTTCCTCAAAGGCATTCATCATGAGGCCATTGCAGCGAATGTTGTCAATGCACTTTGTTGGAGAGAATGAAAAGAAGAGAGGGAAATGCATAACAACGATTTTGAAATACAGAAAGTAAATAAAAAGCGAGATTGTGTATCCCTCTGTGTGGATGCAAAAGTGATGCAAGTTCACATGCCTGGCTGATGTCACTAGTCCAGGCTGACTTTTCTTGTCGTGAGGAAGCCACTAGAATTACAGTAAACGATTGGCTGTCCTTAGGCTCCACCACTATTTTGAAGTCTAGGTGCTCCATGTCTTGACCACTCTTGTCCGACTTTGCTGCAGATGAGATTGAGATGATCAATTATTATCAGTTTTCATCAACTTATTGCACAGGGGTTTTTTAACCAGGATGTCTGTAGTTAATAATAAAACAATACTGTCAAATACTGGAATGAAAATATGGTCTAATGATATAGTATACGGTATAAACAAATTGTGCCAAAATAATACAATAGGGCACCCAATCAGCAATTTTAGTGAATGCAGGGCAAAATATAAAATAGAGCACTCGGATGGCACTAAGCACCAGGGTTCAAATCTAGTGGTGCAATCAACGAGTAAGGGATCTATGTTGCCTTAATTTGACATGTCTTCATGCATGGCCAAACTTATACAGTATACTCTCAATGCTCGTTAAATTCTAGAAATGATGTGGTAAGATGGGCATGCAGCCCAAAACTGTGCCAAGTAACTAATAAATTAAATTGTCAGCAATTCTGCACCATAATAATTATCTTCATTTCGTCTTCTAATCTGCTTAATACCGTATCTTTCTTAAATGGGACATCAATTGTAAATTGTTAAATATTAAAAGTAAATCAGACTGCTCAGATACATTAAATTACTTTTTGGGAACAAAGTAAACCATAAAGTTTATTAATAGATTTAGAGAAGATATATAGATATATAGGGTGAAATGCATTAAAATTATGATTACATAACAAACAGTGCCTTTTCTGACTATGTAGTGTAAATTGTGTGCTCTCATAAACTCAAAAGACCAATTGTGCAAACATAAAAGATCTTAATGATAAGGCAACAGAAAGCACATGGCCAGAATGGCCAAAAAAGGAAATGCCATATCAAAAAATTGTAATACTTTACATATATTTTCCATTCCAAAATACCATTAGTGATTATGTTTAGCATAATGGTTACAAGTGCAAATCTACAACACCAAAAACTCAAAAATTCAAGGTCTGCCATGGTAAATTGACAAAAGGATACTTACCCTCATCATCTGTGCTCTCTGGGTCCTCAATCAGTGTGCAGTCAATAAGTGATACCACTCCATTCTGTTGGCCACAGACAGAGAAAGATAAACCAGCTGCAATCAAATAATCAATGTGTACAACACACAACAGTAATTACGGAAAGTATAGCAATATGGGATTACTGAGCATTTTTTTTTTTTGAGAGATCAAAAAAGTCTGCAACCAGAAAACATTCACAATGTAATACTGTGGTAAACCACTCCAAACAAATAAAGATTGACATCCTGGTTTTCAAAATGCCTTGTAACTCATTTGTAACAATTGTTTTGAAATACACCACATAGGATGCTATAATTAGTGGATAGGAGTAGCATTATCAAAGAATGTCATTTGTGAACATGGATGGTTTACGTTTGTAAACTGCTTCATGTAAAAAGTTATTAGTCACCTAAGAAATAGGTTTTTTAGTCTAACACCTAAGAAATAAGTTTTTGCAACTAAATATAAAATAGCCCAGAAAAAATAAATAAATACATTAATCAATAAAAATAAATAAATATTTTTGGGGGGCTGAGGTACACTGATACAAAGTGGTGGTGGTATATTATTCAAAACAAATTATAGTTATAAATAATAGGGGCTGGATTAGTGCAAGTGACATGAGTATCTTTCACATTTGTAAAAACATCAATGATGAAGGGTATATTACAAAAAGTTACATATCACATATAGTCTTTTTGCGTTCCTTTCTTATTTTACAGAAAGTATCTATGTTGAGGGATTTTTGGGACTCTTTATAATAGTTCACCTTCCTCCACCCTATATTAATACATGCTGTGGGAAGGTCAGGGAGTCGCACCTTCTAGTGTGCTCCGGTGTTCATGCTTTATGTTTTGCTAATATTCTTTAGTTTTAAGGTCAGCTGGTATCACTGGGCCATGCAAGGCGGGTAAATGGAAGTAGTGACAGGAGGCTCGACGTACAGTGGGGCAAAAAAGTAATTAGTCAGCCCCTGATTTTGAACTCATACTTAGAAAGATGAGAGGTCTGTAATTTTTATCATCAATTATCCGAAGAATATACTTATACTTGACTTAATCTACAGTTGAACTCTTTTAGTCGACTAAAATATAAAGTGAAAGGTTAATGTATTTTCATCAGTTCACAAAAATTGCATCATTATATACAAATTGAAACATTTTTAACCAGTTATGGAATATTGTTAATTTAACTTTCCTCAAACATTTTTTACAAGACCTTGCTTATTGAGCATAACAACAAAATAATAATGACCAGTAAGCCTGCTCTGGCTGAAAAATATATGCATTGTTCAGAACAAACTCAGAACAAATATTACATTCTTTAAAAAACTGGGTACTGTAAAAGCAGCTGTGTCATTATTACAAAAAAAAAACCATCAAACATATAAAACAATTAATTATTAATTAATTTTAACTATTAATTATCTAATTAACAGCTAAACTGCCCAAAAGATAAAAAATTTATGGATGCTGTAACACCATCAGGCTGCTTTCTCTGCGCTATCAGTGTGACCACAGTGTGTTTACACTAGTTACTATTTATTGACCAATATCCACCTGGTCCTTACTCGGAATTTTTATGTGAATTTAAAGATTTCACTGCTGTAAATATACGTTAGATTTAATTCTAACTTATGGTATGAACATAGATGACATGGTTGTTTTGTGAATTTCTTTCTTTCATTTACGTAATATCGCAAAAATAAGAAATATACTCTGTGAATGATGCTGAAAAACTGATGCATGCATTTATACCTTCTCGATTAGATTAATGCTGTAATGCTGTTCTAACTGGATGCTCTGGTAGATCCATAAAAAAGCTTCAGTTGGTTCAAAATGCAGCAGCACGAGTGCTAACTAAAACTAAAAAGTTTGATCATATTATCCCTCTTCTATCATCGCTCCATTCGCTACCTGTTAAATTTCGCATTATCTATAAAACACTTTGCTAACCTATAAAGCGCTAAATGGTCTTGCTCCTCAGTATATGAGTGAGCTTGTTGAGCACTACAATCCAGCACACTCACTTTGTTCACAAGATGCAGGGCTACTAATAGTTCCTAGAATCAGGAAGATCACTGCAGTATTTTCTTACAAAGCTCCCCAATTTTGGAATAACCTTCCAGCTTCTGTTCAGGGTTCTGACTCAATGTTTGAGTCTAGGTTAAAAACATATATATTTACTGAAAACTAGGTTTGGGGTCTGGACGGTCTGATGCTCTCATGTTTGTCGGATCCGTGCCGTTAAATGTTTGCTTCTGTCTGCCTCTGATTTTACCTCCAGGGCTGGGGCTGTCCACCAAAGTATAGACAAAAGAGCAGAGCTTGGAGGTTCTTGGTCATAGAAACTTGTGGTGATCAGGGATGTTGGGTTGCTGTCGCTCTGTTTCTCCTGTCTGATCACTCTGGTTTGATGACTGCAGGTGAGGTGGGTGCTGATGTCCTGTGAAAACCTTCATGACTTTGTTAACTGCTTGCTCTCCCTTTAAGTTATGATGAAATAGGGGCGCTGGAATCAAAAGATTCTCTCTACTCTCTGTTTACACTTGGATATTTAACTTTTTAACTACATCTTCTGCTGTTTCACTTTAAGGTGATATTTCTAATGGAAGTTCACCTCCCGAGCCTGCACATCGCGACTGACATGCCAACAACTGCTGCTCCTGATAGATGAGACGGGGCCTGGCGTGTTGCTCAAAGAATTTCCGAAACCCACAATGGACTATTTAAGAAAACTGGACAAATCTTGATGTGTATAATATTCTCCAGTCCACCCATGATGGATGGGCCCCTGCTGAGTCTTGTTCCTCCAAGGTTTCTTCCTGTAATTGTAGGGAGTTTTTCCGTGCCACAGTCACCCTTGGCTTGCTCAACAGGGTTTTTTTGGTTCTTGGTCTGGTGGTCCTACACTCTGTAAAGCTGCTTTGTGACAATGTCTATTGTAAAAAGCGCTATACAAATAAAATAAAGTACAAAGGATTTATTTGATTTTATTCATTTTAAGGAAAGAACATCACACAAATGTTTCTCTTTACACATCTTGTTTTTTCACGAGGTTAAATAACTACTACTGTGCAATATTATAACTACTACTGTGCAATACTGAATTAACGTGCAATAACCAACACTGTATACAATAATTATATTTATATTTATTCCTTGACATAACTATGGCGAAAAATATGCTTGCTAGGCCACTACCGAACCTTGAATTGCTTTTTACAGAGCCACTCCTTTGTTTCCCGACTGGTGTGTTTGGGATCATTGTCATGCTGCAAGACCCACCCCCATGCTTCACAGTAAGTATGGTGTTCTTGGGATGCAACTCAGCATTCTCTTCTTCCCAATATATATATTGAGTTTTTACCAAAAAGTTCCATTTTGGTTTTATTTGACCACATTCTCCCAATCCTCTTTCCTCATAATCAAATGTTCTGGCAAACTTCAGACAGGCCTGGGCATGGACTGGCTTCAGCAGAGGGACACGCTTGGCACTGCAGGATTTGAGTCCCAGTATATTACTGATGGCAGCTTCTTTTACTTTGGTCCCAGCTCTCTGCAGGTCATTCAACAGGTCACTCAATGTAGGTCTGAAATTTTTCTCACCGTTCTCATAATCATTTTGACATGGGTTGAGATCTTGTGTAGGGCCCCAGAACAAGGAAGATTATCAATGGTGTTCAAGACAATCAATGGTGTCTTCCATTTTCTTACAGTTGCTCCCACAGTTGATTTATTCACACCAACCTGCTTGACGATTGTAGATTCACTCTTTTTAGCCTGGTGCTGGTCTACAATTTGCTTCACATTGTCCTTTGACAGCTCTTTTCAACAGTCTTTTCAAAACTGTGCCATAAATACAGAGGACAGAAAAGCTTCTTAAAGAAGCACCAGAAATCTCGCTTGTTTGTGGGTGACCAAATACTTATTTTCCACCATCATTTTCAAATAAACTCTTTAAAAATCATAAAATGTAATTTCCTGGATTTTTTCCTGGAGTTTTGTCTCTCCTAATTGAAATGTACCTATAATGAAAATTACAGACCTCTCTTAGCTTTCTAAGTTGGAGAACTTGCACAATCAATGACTTATTTAAATACATTTACCCCACTGTAAGCAGGAATCATTTCTTTTGGACAGGGAAAGGTTAATGATGCTTTGTCTAGCCCACACTCAGCTGGAAAAGTCTGCAATTCAATGACAAAATCCGCTACCAACTTGGCACCTTGATTTAGATCCAGTGCAAGGGAGGTCAGAAATACAGAGACAGATTCATTGTCCCACAATCTCAGATTTCAGCCCCAGTCAACTGAAAAATCTCAAGAGTGGTGGATAAAGCTTTGGCAGAAGAACTAGACACAAACGTTTATACTTATACATTCTCAAGTCAGTGAATGGCCTCACTCTGCCAATTTTCTGGCCCATCCTGGGGTAACCAAATCGCCTCCATTTGCATTTTTGGTGGTCCAAATGGAGACTCAGGTGAGGGATCTTGTGCATGCCTGCAAGACTTGCGCCACCTGGGAAGATCCCCAGGGAATGGTGTGGCTTACTTCACCCAGTGCCAGTCCACTCTAAACCATGGTCACACATTTAATTGGACATTGTTATGTGGATTCATAAGTCCAGGGCATTCATAGTGGTCACTGGCCGGTTCTCCAAAGTCTGTAAACTTGTGCCCATGCCAAAGCTCCTATCCGCTATGGGTACAAATCAGTTGATCATTTATCCACCCATAACCTCCTGATGGGAGGTACGCCTCAGAAGCTTGTGCCATTATGTATTTGCCCATTCCAATTGGAGAAACGGAAAAAAACCCATTTACTTCAGGTTGGAGCTACCTGCGAGGATGAGGGTTCATCCCACATTTCATGTCTCCCAGATCAAGCCCTCTGCATGTGAAGGAAGTTTACATTCCATCTGACCTGCCTGTCATCCAGGGGGCACCTGCATACACAGTCCACAGGAGGATGCAACACAGAACCCAGTATTTGTTGGACTTGGAGTGTTTCATTCCTGGAAGAGATTCCTGGCAAGACACTTTCTGGACCCTGACTTGATCCAGGATTTTAGGAGGAACCAGGCAGCTGGCCTTAGGACTTTGGGGGATGTCCATAGATTGGGAGGGGTCCTGTAAGGCAACCAATGATGCCCGGCAAACCAAACGCCAGTTCTCGGCATTGTTGGCATTACAGAACATGTCCACAGTGAAGGATTTATGGGATTCATGCTAATGATTGCTGACAGTCTGCACCTACCTTCACCCTATATTGATGGGGATTGAGGCAAGGTCTGGTAGTCAGACTTTATACTTTGCTCCCATTCAAGCTCACTGCTTTAACATAAGCTGGCTTCACTGTTGAAAGATGGGTTAGTGGAAGTATAGGTCAGGAGGCTTGAGGGAAGCACATAATGGCTTGTTCAATGGTTTTAGCAGCCCGCTAACTTTTGTTTCGTGCACGTGGATATTGCTAGTGCCACCTTCACTGTAGTGCTCGCTCATTGAGCTATGGAAGACTTTCCATCTGTTTCTGAAACACCACGGTAACCTACCATGACTGCGGTTTGTGAGCCTTAACCTCGTTTTTAGCCGGTTGCTTGTGTTCACTGCGCTGGCTATCTAGTTGATTGGCTGTTTGGGGTTAACTCCCCAGTACTGAGTTGGATGAGGTCATTAGCACAGTTAAACACTCCTAATAGTGTCTGAATCAATGTTTGGTTAAGTTTTGGGTTTGTTTTTGTGTGTCTTTGAGCCATTTATTGTTAAAATATTATCTGTATTTGTAATCCACATTTTTGTGACCTGTCTATAGTCTCATGTCTAAATATTTTTTTTATAACATAAGGCAATATTTGACAACAAGGAAATAATAAAAAAAATAATGAATAAAAATCTTTTACATTTAAAATAGTTGCTGTCCTCAGAAACCAAATGATTATGAAAAAAAGTTTTAGAAATAACACAGTCATATGCATTCCCGATTCTGCTGAGTAATATCTCACCTTGGTGAGGTGCAGCTTTCCCCCAGAACCCCTGGTACATATGATCAGGTGCTTGGAGAAGAGAAAACATTGTCTCTCACCCTCCTTCTTTAGAGACAAGGAACCTAGGCGCCCACGGGTGATCTTTCCTTTCTCACTCATCGGTACCTGAATTAGTGATCCTGGACAGATTTGAATTAGGAGGAAAATATTATGTTGCATAACAGATTTTTAAATATACATTTTAACCCAGGGCAGAAGAACATTATTTAAGCTGCATATGTCTTGTAGATTAACAATACCAGGGATGATTTATTGGCGTTTAACTGAATAAGAGCTTGATTTGGTTTGAAAATTCAATCTCTCTCCATTACACACTGTTCTTTAGAGACTAATGAGTGAAGCCAATACTTTAGGCTATGTGAGTGTGAGTTAACTTTTTGCCTTGATTGTACACTTAACATAACGATCTCAACTAAGCTTTCAGGTTCACTTGTACATACACTACTGGTCAAAAGTTTTAAAACACCTTACAGTTTTTTTTATTGGCGTCAACTCCAATGAATAGCTTGAAATGATACAAAGAAAGGTGCAGAACTGACAGAGGTAAAAATACCGGGTAAAATTACCCAAAACTGCAAAATACAAGTAGCCCTCTTTCAGGGAACATGCACTGTGTTAACAATTTAAAGCCGTTCTGCAGAAATGAAGGTTAATCAAGCATTGAAAGTTGGTGCTAATGCTTTCTTCTGGTGTTCCAACTTTTCTTGAATGCTTACAACTCTATCTGCATGAAAAAAATGTTGGTACGCTGTGGTACCATATCCATGTGAGCATCAGTTGAACAGTATTGAATGGAATAACATTGCGTGTTGCTACAAAAATGGTGAAAAAAAGGGCAATTAACAATGTAAGACAGACAGACCATCATAACTTAAAAATGTTGGACTTTCATACTGTGAAATTGCCAAGAAAGTAAAGGTGTCAGTGAGTACAGTTTTCTTCACCATTAAAAGGCAGTCATAAACTGGGGGAACTCTGACAGGAAGCAGTCTGGCAGACCTAAAGCCACAACTGAATCAGAGGACAAATTTCTGAGGTTAACAGCTTGCGTGAAAAGCGGCTCACAAGAAAACAGCTTCAAGCACAGCTTAACAGTGGTAAGTAAGCAAGTCTCAGTTTCAACTGTGAAACGAAGACTTCAAGCTGCAGGTTTGACAGGATGAGCAAGAAAGCCATTGCTAAGACGTCAGAATAAGTCAAATATAAGGTTTTATGGACTGATAAATTAAAAAATCTTCAGTTCATCGCAGAATCTTTGTTTGTGATTATGTGTGACATCATCTGTCAAACATGGAGGAGGAAGTGTGATGGTCTGAAGCTGTTTTGCTGTATACAGATTCGGTGATTTGTTCAAAGGGAGAGGCTCCCTGAACCAAAATGGCTGCAAAAGCATTCTGCAGAGCCATGCAATACCCTCTGGTATGCGCCCAGTTGGCCAGGGGTTCATTCTACAACAAGATAATGACCCAAGATAAAGTCCATGCTATGCCAGAACTACCTCAGGGAAAAAGAACAACATAGTAAGCTTGAAAACATGTGTCCAGCCTTTAGCTTCCAACCTTAAACCCAATCAAGCTGGTTTTGAATGAAATACACAGATTGCTTTAATTTTAAAATTCTAAAACTTTTGACTGGTAGTGTCCATACTCACTTATTAAAGATATGAATTTCTTTAAGTATAAAAGTTAAACTACTTTTACTATAGAAGCACTTCTGTAAGTCACTCAAGATAAGAGCGTCTGCTAAATCCAGAAAATTTAATCTGTTGAAATCTCAGTTTGCATGCACACAAGGGCAGCCGCACAACAAGAAGGTCCTGGGTTAGAGTCCCAGGTGGGGCAGATCAGGTCCATTCTGTGGTGAGTTTGCATGTTCTCCCCATGTATGTTTGAATTTTCTCTTGGTGCTGCAGTTTTTTTCCCACAATCCAAACACATGCAAGTGAGGTGAATTGGAGACACAAAATTGTCCATGACAGTGTTTGATATTAAACCTGCATGAGAAATAATCTTTGCTGTCATGAATTTAATCAAAGTTTAAAATTAAATTAAATAAAAATTCCTATAAACAAACATACATGCTACAAGTAGTCTTTATGTGTAGAGTACTGTAAGGGTTCCTTCAATGCCTGGTGAAATGTGTACCACTTCAGAAAGCTGGAGAACCAGGTTCGTACCATATCATCTCTATATAATAATATAATAAGGTCTTGTAGTGTTAAACGTCCATGATTTTGATTATTAAGTTGGTAGCCCGCAGCATTTCTTTTATGTTATTTCTCCCTGCCCAGTGGTTTATGGGTTTCAGTTGTGCACAGTTGGACAGGAGCTTCACCACGTGTTGTTTTTATCCGATTAATTGCTGTCTGCTTATTTTGCTCCTTTTAGATCTGCTGCATAGTGGAGGATTCGCGCCATGACCAGAGTTCACATTGAGTGCTAAGGCCACGCCACCCACTGCTCGTGTCCCGCTCAGATCCTCACGGCATTGCTGCATGGAAAATGTTGGCTCGTGCTTTGACAAGTTTGAATCTTGACATGATCAAAGACATTATATAGACTTCATATTAAAAGCTGAGTCAGGGTTCTCCCGGTCTATTTTGGGTTCGCATTAGCACTCTTTTTTTGTTTATTGACTTAATTATCTGTTACATTTGCTCTAACAGTCGCTGTATTATTGGGTACTGCTGCCTACTCCATTACAAGTACCACTTAATGTCCATGTTACTATGGCAATAAGCATCACACGAGTCCAGTGAAAGAATATTACCTGGGTTTTCAGCAAGTGAAAGATGTTTCATAACATCAGGAGGCAAAAACTAATATACAGTGAGGAAAATAAGTATTTAAATAATGTATTTGTTACTGCTGCACATAAGTATTTGAACACCTGCTAATCAGCAAAAATTCTGGCAGACCTGTTAGTCCGTCTCTAAAAAGTCCACCTCCACTCCACTTATTATTCTAAATTAGAAGCAGTTAGAAGTTTGAGGTCATTAGCTGCATAAAACACCATTCCACTCCACACAATCAATAATACTCACACTACTAACGTGGCTAAGACCAAAGAGTTGTCCAAAGACACCAGAGACAAAATTATAGACTGGAAAGGCTGGAAAATCTATGGGGCAATTGCCAAGCAGCTTGGTGAAAAAAAACATCAACTGTTGGAGCAATCATTAGAAAATGGAAGAAGCTAAACATGACTGTCAATCTCTCTCAGACTGGGGCTCCATGCAAGATCTCACCTCGTTCTAGTGGAATACTGTTGATTGGATTCATGTTCATTTGATTTCAAAATATGTTTTTTCAAGAGTTCTACTCTCTACGCCATGATCTCGACTTTATGACTGGGAGGACACTTTTTTTTAAACATTCCTTTATTCTCAACAGTATTTCCTCATGCTTTTCTAATCCCATAGATGTATTATGAAATATATGGACACACATATATACTTATATAATGTATATGCATCTCATGTTTAATGGAATTCCTTAAATATTCACTATCTTGCAGTGAGTAAAGGCACCCGTAAATGTCTTTGATCTCAGTATCACATGTTACTTAATCTTGTAAGATTTATATACATTCAGCCTGTTTAATCCTTTTGGAAAGTGTTAAGTTTATCCAGAAGTTATTAGTCCAAGATGACATGTTAGCGCTGACTATGGGCCACAAGTGGTTAATATTCATTAAGGGGTGTAAACCTTTTTGTCACACAACTCAGTCGTTAGTTTTAACGTCAGAATCCTAGTGGGTAACCTTCTGGCACGACCACCCCCAGGTGGCCAGCTTTTAAACCGAGTACTACGCATCCGAAGGCGGTTTTTAAAAAAGCAGTTGTTAAAGGGTTCTGTGTTTAGGAGGAAAAACTCCAGTTTCCAGTTCAGTGTTGAGTTGAGTTTTGGTCTTTTCCTGAAGTTCGGAAAAGTGCCAGCGTGTTACTTCTCATTTTTTAGTCGAAAAGCTGATTCGAGCTTCAAGAATCGACTCATCTGAACAGAGTGTTCACCAAGTCATTTGACATTCACGATACGGGCCAAGTAGTGCTGTTCGCCGAATTTGACTCTGCTACAAAACCTCTCTTCTTCAAGGACCAGCATCGACCAACGTTTGCATCAGACACCGACGAATCTCACATGGACAAAGTAGTTCGCCATGGGTAATTCTTCTACAGCTCCAGGCGCTCACAAAAGCAAAGTTCCTCTGGCTAACCCCGAAGTTTGTATGGGATAACTGACACCCAGTACTGAGGTATACATGGTTTAGCATTTTGCTTTATTAAAAGCATGGAATAACATTTGAATTACGAGCATAATCTTACCACTCGTGTGCTCATTACTTTTAGTTTTGGTCTTAGTTGCGAGTTGCATGTAGCGCTAATACTTAAGTTCCTGGTTATGTTATATTCTTACCATTTTATTGATGCTCTTTACTTATTGACTTTAATTCTTTGTTTGTCCAATAAACCTTATATATTATCCATATTTAACATGTCTGTTAATTATTTGTGACGAGAAATGACTTAAAGAACTTACTAACGAGACATGACAATCACCCAAACCACACAGCTAAGATAACCAAACAGTGGCTCCGTAAGAAGCATGTCAAGCTTCTGTCTAGCCAGTTTCCAGACCTAAAGCCTATAGAAAATCTTTGGCGGGAGCTCAAACTCTGTGTTTCTCAGCGACAGCCCTGAAATCTAGCTGATCTTGGGAAGATCTGTGTGTTTGACCTCTGTAATTACAAACAAAAGCTACTGCACCAAATATTAACATTGATTTTCACAGGTGTTCCAATACTTATTTGCAGCAGTAACACACAAATAAATTATTTAAAAAATCAAACATTGTGATTTTCGGACCCTTCCATGATTTCTAAGTGGGAGAACTAACAAAGTCGCAGGGTGTTAAAATACTTATTTTCCTCACTGTAAATCATGGCACAAAATCTTGGATATAAATGGGCAAGAGACAAGAGAGAAAGTCACATTCACACATGCACATTCACAGAATGCCTATTGTGACATAAGAATTCAATTGTATCTAAATCTCATACAGGATAAAAGAAGGTTTCCAGTTGGATTTTACCTTGTCTGACAAAAGTCTGGCTAGTGTCCAGAAGAATTTCACATCCCTCCACAATCATGCGCTCAATGGCAAGGTTCTTCCTAATGTTCTCTGTCTCGCTCACCTCATCATGCATAATTCTACAATTAAGATATTTATAAACACAATGTTAGAACAATTTAACTAATGCTGCCATAATTAAGGCATCATTAAGATCTGAATTTTTTAAGGCTCCTAATTTACACGTATTTAATTAAAAAGCAGACATGCATAAAATCTACAAAAATAATTTTGATTGAATGTTGGTAGACTTCTGGCCACACAGGCTGTTGCAATGTTATAATAATTTCACACTGAATTGTCGTATGAATTTATACAAAATTGTGCTTAAACAGTAAAGAAATCCAGAAAGATCTACAATTATTTCTACACCAGATTAAGCTAAAAAAAGGTTACTGTTTTGTTTCAAATCCCATATAGTGTACGAAGCATAAGTCATAGCACATTTTGTGTGTGGACTGAGACATATCCCCTACTCAACAGTAAGCAGTGTTTGCATCTTTGTGCTGTGTGCAGACCTATATAAGTTTTGTATAAAATATTTCATTTTGAGTTATTGTATGAATTCTGTACAGCAATTTTGTATATTCCTTTTATTTAGGCTGTGCCAATTAGTATTCTGGGGTGGCACGGTGGCTTAGTGGGTAGCACTGTCGGCTCACAGCAAGAAGGTCCTGAATTCGATCCCCAGTTTGGGCAATCTGGGTCCTTTCTGTGTGAAGTTTGCATGTTCTCCCAGTGTCTGTGTGTGTTTCCTCCGGGTACTCCGGTTTCCTTCCAAAATCCAAAGACATGCTATCAGGTTGGGAAATGTCCTGTCGTTAGCTGCGCTGGACCTTGTGTCTGTTGAAGAGCTGGGATAGGCTCCAGCACCCCTCCCCGACCCTGATTAGGATAAGGGATTAAAGAAAAGTAACTCAACTGAACATTAAGTATTCTGCTGCTGCAGCACCTGGTCATGTTTGAAAAACTGATACAATTTGCTGAATAGTTCTGTAAATTTGCCCATCTCAAGCATGGAAGGTTAATGCACTGATCTTTGGTTACCTCAATTTATTTACAGAAACCAAATAACCCCTATTCCCTTTACAAAAGTATTTTATTACTTAATGATTGTGTTTATCCTGCTGTGGATTTTTTTTTAACAATTTGTTTTAATTTCTGCTTTAAATCAGCCAAAAGTTATTTAACACATGTTCATGTGATGTTTGCTGAAATTCACACAAGATTCAGGAAGCAACCTAAATGTAATTCAACAGCCTTCATCTGTTTAAGTAAAGGAATTACAAAAAGGTGCCGTGTACCTGGAAAGCTCTTCTAGCTTGGATTTAGCATAATCCAGACTATTCCTCTCCACATGCTCATGAGGGGTGTGTGCCAGCAGCTCATGGAGAGTCAGAATGTACCGTGGAATCTTCATGAAAAAAGCACAAAAATCAGATTACTACACATATGTGAGCTTTAAATAATAAGGGGCTGACTTGTTTGCCAAGCACATAATATATACAAGTGTTGGCCATAAAATTAGAAGATAATGAAAATGTTTGTTCATTTTAATTTTGTTGATTATAACTGACAACTAATGAAAATCCCAAATTCAGTATCTCAGAAAACTTTAATATTGTGAAAAGGTTCAATATGAAGACACCTAGTGCCACACTGATCAGCTAATTAACTCAAAACAATGTTTAGTCAGGGCTCCTTTGCAGATGGCTCTGTGGACCTTGGACATCAGATTGTTCTTGTCTTGTTTTGTTTTCTTTCACAATCCTCACCAGGGTGTGGTAATCCCTATTGCTTGTACACTTTTTACCACATTTTTCCCTTTACTTCACCTCTCTGATAATGTACTTGGACACAGCGCTCTGTGAATAGCCAGCGTCTTTAGAAATGACCTTTTGTGTGTTGGTCATCTTTTAGACAACTGTTAGCAGTCTACC
>JAYDZF010000007.1:12866463-12879961 GCA_034509105.1 Microcambeva barbata | reverse complement strand
ATATATATATTTGTGAACCACACAAACATGTTCAATCTCAAATTGTAAAGCAGACCTTGCAAATAAGAGACAGAGAAAAATGATACATATTTTCATTATTTATTCAACAAAAGTATTTCATCCCTCAAAAACTGAAAATCTGTGCAAAAGTATGTGAACTCTCTTAGTTAGAAGCTCGTGGCACCTCCTTTTGCAGCCATTACTTCAACCAAACGTAACCACAAATGGGTGTGTCACATCTGATTTTGGGGATTTTTGTCCAACCCTCCTTGCTGAACTCCACCAGTTTCACCCGCTTCAGATCTTGCCACAGCATTTCTACGGGATTGAGGTCCGGACTTTGACTGGGTCAATCCATAGTGCCAATCTTCTTTCTGCTTTACTGTTGGGAGAAGGTTCTTCGCTTTATATGCAGTGTTGACTTTCCTCCAAACATGGCGTCTGTGATTGTGGCCAAATAATTCAATTTTGGACTCATTTGTCCAGAGAATGGACTTCCAGAAAGTATCTGGTTTGTCTGGCAAAGTTTAAACTTTGTTCTTTCTTGAGAGCAAAGGTTTCCGTCTAGTACCTCTCCCATGAATGTCTATTGATAGTTCGCCTGATTGAAGACGCGTATACATTTATCCCTGACAGAGAGGTCTGCAGCTGTCTGGAGGTGATGCGTGGGTTGGCCTTTACCCGCAATATTATTTTTCTGGTGCTTCTTGGTGTAAGTTTTGATGGCCGTCCACTTCTGGGCAGAGTTGCGGTGATTCTTAGTGCCCTCCATTTGTAAATGATTTGCCTAACAGTAGATGGATGAAGCTGGAATCTTTTGGAGATGGTCTTGTAGCTTTCCCCAGACTGATGGGCTGTCACAACCTTCTTCCTGATGTCCTCAGATGTCTCCTTTCCTCTCTGCATTGTTGATCTGTTCTTTATGCCTTGATACAAACAGATTACTTGAGCACTCATATGTGTTTCACCTGAGTCTTTTACCTAATTCACTTTACCAGTGCAGCTATGGTTCACTTACTTTTGCAGATGCTCTGATTCTATGTTTCATGTAGTATGCTTGGAACTCACACATTTCCCTCAAAACAAGAATACACATATACACAGCACCCTCCATAATTATTGGCACCCCTGGTTAAAATAAAAGCCTTAAGTTATTTTTTATTGCAGAAGCATAATCTCACTCTGGAAATTTTTTTTTAAAGCAACATTCAACTCAAGAGAATAATAAATGTAAACAAATTATGACTAAGAAATAATTATTTTACATAAAATAAACTGTTCCACAATTACTGGCACCCTTAACAATTTATTGTTAGGAGTCGGCATCGGGTCAATGCGCGACGCACGACCCAAATTTGTTGAACACTAAAAGAAATAATAAAAACATTGTGGAAACAAAGTAAATATTACTTTTATTGAGCAAGCATGGGGAAAAAATATGGAATCACTCAATTCTAAGGAAAAAAATATGGAATGTTTTTTTAAATTTATTTTAGTGTTTCTGAAAGCCAACAAGTTGCATTTTGGAATGACCTTATTATTGCATCATGTTTTTGATCTGAGTTTGTTCTACAGAATAAAATGTCTGAATGAGTGCTCATCCCAGACTGGTGATTCCATACTTTTTGCCAGGGGTTGTATATATAGTTGTACTGAAAGGTTTACATACCCCAGCAGAATATTTACTTTGTGGGTGTTTTTTTCATTCATAGAATATGAATAACACAAAAACTTTTCACTCATGGTTGGTGGTTGGGTGAAGCCATCAAAACTTCAGATACCCTGGTGATTTTGGCCTGATAACATGCACAGAAGTTGAAAAAAATGGGTTTGAATGGTTACTGAAGGTAACATTCTCACCTGTGACCTGTTTTCTTGTAATCAGTGTGTGTGTATAAAAGCTGAGTGAGTTTCTGGGATCCAGACAGACTTGCATTTTTCATCCAGTCACTGATGTTTCTGGATCGTGAATCATGGAGGAAAGAAAAGAATTGTAAACTGATTTACAGGAAAAGGCAGTTGAACTATATAAAACTGGAAAGGGACACAAAAAGATATTTAAGGAATTGATAATGCCAGTCAGCAGTGTTCAAACTGTGATTAACAAATAGAAAATTAGGGACACTCTAAAAACCAAACCATGGTCAGGTAGACCAACAAACACTTTGGCCACAACTGTCAGAAAATTGTTCAGGATGCAATGCAAAGCCCACAAATAACATCAGCTGATATACACGACTCTCTGAAATCTAGCGGTGTGGCTGTTTCAAGATGCACAATATGGAGGCACTTGAAGAAAAATGGGCTGCATGGTTGAGTCGCCAGAAGAAAGCCATTAGAGTGCAAATGCCACAAAGTATCTCGCCTACAATATGCCAAACAGCACACAGAAAACTTATGGAACATGGTAATTTGGAGTGATGAGAACAAAATCTGTGATTCCTACTGTAAAGCACGGAGTTGAATTGCTGATGTTTTGGGAAGGTGTGAGCTACAAAGGCACAGAATACTTGGTCAAAGTTGAAGAAAAAATTAATGCAGCATGTTATCAGCAAATACTGGAGGCAAATTTGAACTCATCAATGTACTTAGACGTTCCAACATGACAACGATCCAAAAAACAAGGCCTACAGCATTGGCTAGAGCAGAACAAAATTACGGTTCAGGATTGACCATCTCAGTCTCCTGAGCTCAATATCATTGATCCACTCTGGGGAGATCTCAAGTGCGCAGTTCATGCAAGACAGCTTAGGGATTTACAAGAACTGGAGATGCACAATATGGAGGCTTTTTGCTAAGAAGAATGGGCAGCTTTATTATTTGAGAAAATAAAGAGCCTCATCCACAACTACCACAAAATACTTCAAGCTGTCACTGATGTTAGAGATGGCAATACATCAGTGACAATAGAACTGAATTATGTGAACTTTTGATGAGGGTCATTTGGATGTTTTTGGTTGTCATTATGATTTAAAAACAGACAACACAGTGGTTTAACAATGACTAGCTTCGCCCAACCACTAACCATGAGTGGGAAAAAAAGTTTTTGTGTTATCATTCATATTCTCTGAAAAAGGCCAAGAAAGCAACATACCTGCTTGGGTATGTAAATGTTTGAGCAAAACTGTATATATATAATATTTTTTTTGCATAGTTCACTTCACAAACTTGCAGCTGCATCACAAACAATTCAGATAAAAATAACATTTAAACATGTAACAAATAGGTAAAAGCCAAGGGGATGGATACTTTTGCATTGTATTGTGACATAGGAGGTACAATGTATGTTTTAGTTTCTTGCTCTATATAAATACTTGAGAAACATGCCAAATATAATACATGAGAAACTAAAACCAGGTAAAATTATTTAAATAAATTATTTTGCTACCATTTTGCTTACTTTGACTGTTTCAGTGTCTGAAGTCATGGGTCCATTATCATATGTGAACACGTCAAACAAACCCAAAATCCTCCAAACAACCCCAAAAGCGAACCAAACTGAGACTATCTCCTAACCCTCTTTGAACTAAAGGTCTGCACTCAGCGGTACTCGTCACCTTATCTTGCGTTGAATATTTAAATAGTTAAAAAATGATAATAATCATGCAATGATTACAGGAACAGGCAGTGGACGGCGGGTGCTGACCACGCTCAGGCACGGAAGGACTGTGACCAGGGTCAGGCTGTAGGCGGCGTCCGTCGTCCACTCTCAGGCATGGAGGACTGTGACCAGGATCAGGCTGCCGGTGACATTTGTAGTCCACCCTCAGGCACGGAGGACTGTGACCAGGATCACAGGGCCTATTGGCCCTCCAAACACCGTCCCTGGGTGGGCAGAGGGGGTATGGTCGGAGGGACCTGAGAGCTGTTACCCGGCAGACTCTCCGGGCCCCCCCAGGCGGAACCAGAACAAACCGGAACAGTGCAGCGAACGGAACCAGTGCTCAAAAAGACTGGATCAGGCCTCCGGACAGGACCAGAACTGACAGGAACAGGATCGGTGCAGTTGACGAAATCGGCGCTCACCAAGACAGGATCAGAACTACGGACGGGACCGGAGCCGCCAGGAACAGGATCAGTGTAGCAGGCGGAACCGGCACTCACTGAGACAGGATCAGGCCTCCGGACGAGACCGGAGCCGACAGGAACAGAATCGGTGCAGTGGACAAGACCGGCACTCACCGGGACAGGATCAGGCTTCCGGATGGGACCGGAGCCGACAGGAACAGGATCGGTGCAGCGGACGGGACCGGTGCTCACCGGGACAGGATCAGAGCTGACAGGAACAGGATCGGTGCAGTGGACGAAACCGGCGCTCACCGAGACAGGATCAGAACTACGGACGGGACCGGAGCCGGCAGGAACAGGATCAGTGTAGCAGGCGGAACCGGCGCTCACCGGGACAGGATCAGGCCTCCGGACGGGCCCGGAGCCGACAGTAACAGGATCGGAGCAGCGGACGGAACCGGCGCTCACCGGGACAGGATCAGGTCTCTGGACAGGATTGGAGCTGACGGAATCAGGGTCGGACCTCCGGAAGGAATCAGAGCCGACAGACGCAGGGTCAGACCTACGGACAGGATTGGAGCTGGCAGATACAGGGTCGGACCCCTGGAAGGAATCGGAGGACTGTGACCAGGATCAGGTTGCGGGTGGCATTTGTAGTCCACCCTCAGGCACGGTGGAATGCAACCAGGATCAGGCAATGGGTGGCGTCTGACATCCACCCTCAGGCTCGGAGGACTGTGACCAGGATCAGGCAGCAGGCGGCGTCTGACATCCACCCTCAGGCTCGGAGGACTGTGACCAGGATCGGTCAGCGTCTGTCGTCCACCATTAGGCTTGAAGGACTGTGACCAAAGTTGGGCGGCGTCTGTCGTCCACTCTCAGGCTTGGAGGACTGTGAACAGGATCGGGCGGCGTCTGTCGTCCACCCTCAGGCTCTGAGGACTGTGACTGAAATCAGGCTGTGACCGGAATCAGGAACGCGCGGACAACAGAAACCAAAAACTAACTTAGGGCTCGCTTAGGGAGCGCACAAGAAACGTAGAAAAAACCAAGCACTGACGCGGAAAAACGTAACAGAAAAACACAGAACACTCGCACGACTCGCTACTTAAAAACCAACTCACCGCAACAAAGAACACTCATGTTCGTTAATGCACCCACAAGGGAGCAGCGCCCGAACGCTCGCTTATAAGCGTGCGCTGATCAGCCTGACAAGGATCAGGTGGGCGCGATCAGCACGTGCGTTGCCCCGGCAACACACCCAGTCACGTGCCAGCCTCGCTCCAGCCCTTAACAATATTATCATCATGAATAAAAAAGTTTATTACAGATAATAAAAAAACAAGCTTGGGTTCAAAATTAAATGTTAGAAATGAAAAAAGTAGAAACTTTCATAGTCACCTGGAACATTGGATATGTGAGAAAAGTCTCCAAAGTACGCTCCTCACAGTCAGGCTTTGATTCATACTGCTTCAGTAGCTTGTCAAAATCTCGATTTTGCTTGCAGTGGGCCAGGATCTGTAAGCTGTACTGATGATTGCGAACAAACTCTTGGTAGATGTTAAGCATAGGCAGCAGAATGTCAAAAAGGTCAGCTAGTTGCCAAAGAATAAACAGCATAAAATAACAATTAAAAACAGGCACATTAAACAGCACCTATAAATGATGCTTATCTAAAATGTACTTGACTCGAACATTACAAGATCTTACCCAAGACTAATGTCGGCCAACTCGCTATCCGTGCTTTTAGGCCTTGGTAGAATATCTGGTGCAAAAACATGATGGTTTCACTGCAAAAGACCACAAAGAATAAACTCTAATATCATATTAAAAACATTTTAACTTGGCTGTTAACTTGCTTTAATTTTTGCAGTTTTAAGAGTCATACAGCAAAATAATAATTTGGTGTGGTGTAGAAAGATGTGTCATTTTATTAAAGAATAATGAACGAAACCTTGAATGAATGCTATGATGAAAATACTTGAACTAATATTCCCACCAGATGCCGGGAAAGACCAAATTCTTAAATAGAGCGCTGATCAGCCTGACGAGGATCAGTTGAAACTGCGAGTGGAAACTAGACCCGGAGACTGGCCCTCTGGCAAAAACTGAACCTGGTAAAACCAGAATCTAACCCACGTGCACGGCTGAAATTGATAGACACTGAATGGGGGCCTCGGACAGAACTGAAAGTCGTAGGACCTTGAACCAGACCCTTGGATGTACCTGACGTATATGGCCTTGAAGTGTACCCTAGAATGTAGTAGAGGCTGGTGGACCTTGAACTGAACTCTTGCAGGTAACCGAGGCAGAAGGAAATTTAAGCTGAGCCATTGTGTGCAAGTGAGGCCGGTAAACTTAGAGATGGATCCTCAGGCATGACCAACTTCAGAGGGACTTGGACCAGTCACTTGAGGGGAACCAAGACCGGTATACAATATACCTGACCTACAAATGGAACCAAAACCGGAGAAACTTGGATCAGACCTTCGGATGGAACCAGTGAACTTAGAACCAGATACTCTGGAATAACCGTGACCAATAGGCACTAGACCGGACCTTCAGACAGACCCAAAGGCAGAAAAACTTCACCCAGACCTTTTGATGGTCTCGTTTAGTCTCAAGTCTGCTGGCATCGGTTCCAAGAGACATAGGATCTTTCAATGGAACCAAACAAAGGACCTCCGGATAGACCTGAAGCCAGTAGACTTGGAACCAGAGACCCTGGAAACACTGTGATTGAGAGACACTAGACTAGACATTCAAATGGAACTGAAGCCGGTGGTCTCAGTCTTCAAGGACCAAGTCCTCAGGGAGTACCGAGACCAATAGACACAGGAACCTTGGCTGGAACCAAAGCTGGTGGAAGATAATCCAGACAATCATAATGAACCCAAGACGTTAGACTTGGAACCAGATACTATGGGAAAACTAAGACCGGTAGGCACTAGACTGGAACTTTAGATTGAACCTGACTTTCAGATGGGACCTAAGTCGGTGGATGTAGGATCGAACCTTCAGGGAACAACAAGACTGATAGACATAGGACTGGAACCTTGGGTGGAGCCGAAGCCAAATGAGACTAATCTGGATCTTTGGATGGCACCAAGCCTTAAGACCAGATAACCGGAAAACAGTAACCGGTAGACACTTGGACCATAGGACAGAACTGAAGCCGGTGAAACTTGGAGCTGACCATCAGAAGAAAGAACAACAACAATAATAACAACAATAATAAAATAAAATAATAAATGACAGTGTATCATACTGGTCACTGAAAGTTCCAACATGGCACCTCATTGAAAATAACTTTTTAAAAGATGGATTATTGCGCTACATGAAGATGGCCAGGGCTACAAAAAGATTGCCAACACCCTGAAACTGAGCTGCAGCACAGTGGGCAAGAGTAGCATTTTAAAAGAACGAGGTTTACTCAGAATAGACCTCGCGTTGGTCGTCCAAAGAAGCTGAGTGCATGTGCTCAGCGTCACATCCAAATGCTGTCTTTGAAAGATAGGTGCAGGAGTGTTGTCAGCATTGCTTCAGAGATTGAAGAGGTGGAGGGTCAGTTTGTCAGTGCTCAGACCATACAGTGCACACTATGTCAAATTGGTCTTCATGGCTGTCACCCCAGAAGAAAGCCTCTTCTGAAGTATGTACTCAAGAAAGCCCATAAACAGTTTGCTGAAGACATGTCAACAAAGGACATGGATTAATGGAATCATGTCCTATGGTCTGATGAGAACAAGATTAATTTGTTTGATTCAAATGGTCTCAAGCATGTGTGGTGGCAATCATGTGAGGAATAAAAAGATAAGTGTGTCATGCCTACAGTCGAGCATGGTGGTGGAAATCCCATTGTCTGTGGCTGCATGAGTGCAACAGGTGTTGGGGAGTTACATTTCATTGAGGGACACATGACCTCTGATATGTACTGTGAAATACTGAAGCAGAGCATGATCCCCTTCCCTCCGGAAACTGGGTTGCAGGGCAGTGTTCCAAGATGATATTGACCCCAAACACACCTCTAAGATGACCACTGCTTTATTGAAGAGGCTGAGGGTAAAGGTGATGAATTGGCCAAGCATGTCTCCAGACCTGGAAGGTGGAGGAGCGTTAAGTCTTGAATATCCGCCAGCTTTGTGATGTCATCATGGAGGAGTGGAAAGGCATTCCACTGGTAAACTTCATGCCCAGGAGAGTTAAGGCAGTTCTGGAAAATAATGGTGACACAAACTACTGACACGTCAGGAACATTCACTAAGGGGTGTACTTACTTTTGTTGCTGGGGGTTCCGACATTAATGGCTGTATATTAAGTTATTTCGAGGGAAGAATAAATTTAAACTGTTGTATAAGCTGCAAACAGACTACTTTTCATTGTGTCAAAGTGTCATTTTGTCATCCCATGAAAAGATATACTTAAATATCTGCAGAAATGTGAGGGGTGTACTCACTTTTGTGATACACGGTATCTTAAAAAAAAAACCTTTTAACGAGACAAGGGTTGTAGTACTTGGTTAGTCATCTGTAGTAGTTACTAAAAACAAAACAAACAAAAAAAACAGTCCAACAACACAAGTACAGTATGTCATTAATACGTAAATTATTTAACAAAAATCAACAAAGGCAAATTTGGTCAAAAAAGGTTGTAGCTAGTTAATAGCATTTAATTAAAGTAAGTAAAGATGACTCACTAATTACAACCTTTAGTTGATTTTTGTTAATAAATTTTTATGTATTAATGACATACTGTACTTTTGTATGTAGTGACTAGTACAGGTGATTAGGTACTACAACAATGGTCTTTTTTTCTAGAATTATGGTAATTTATTATATTATTTTCTAATTATTAATATGAATAGTACTACTATTAATAATATTATTAATATTATTGGTGTTCCTGTACTGTCCATTCTTCCACGTCATCGTTTCATGTTTTTTTTTAGATGCTCCCTTAACATTGCAAAGTAGAAGAACCTCAAATTTGACATAGCATTAAATATAAAATTATTGGAATAACGTTTTAAAACATCCTTGTACTTTTTTTCCTTATTTACTGCATAGTCAATTCATGCAGGTGTTTAAATATTAAAATTTTTATAAGATGAGAACGAGACAAAAGAAAGTCGATAGTCAAGCGAATATCTAATAAAGAACTAACTTCACCATGGTCAGAAAAGCAAGCATTATCAAAATCTGTAAAGATCCTAAATATCTTGTTCCCACACCTTAATAAGTCATTCCCATGACTTAAATATCTTGTTCCCTTGTCTATTTAATCATTCCTACACCTTAATTATCTGGTTTCCACGACTAAATAAGTTTTTCCCACGACTTAATAATCTCATTCCCATGCCTTAATAAGTCGTCATAATGCATTGGGAATGTGCTCCCAAGAGTTCCTAATTCATTCCTAATGCATGGTGACGACTTTTTTAATACGATGTCACCTTAGGGCAGGGGTGTCCCATCTTATCCAGAAAGGGCCGGTGGGGGTGCAGGTTTTCATTCCAGCCAAGCATAAATTGCACCTGATTCCACCTGCTTAATTGGATTTCAATAAACAATAAAGGCGTTGCCTCTGCTTGGTTGGAGTAAAAACCTGCACCCACACCAGCCCTTTCTGGATAAGATTGAACACCCCTGCCTTAGAAGCTCCGTAGAGAGCCAATATTTTGACACATTTCTCATTTAATGTCGTGAAAAACAAGACACAGTGCAAACATTAGCGAGATTTGTTTTTCTTAAAATGAATGGAACTAAATGAATCTTTGGTACTCATTGATAACAGACTGATGCCTATATAGTATATTTATGTTCTTATGAATGAAGAGTTTTAGCTGTTAAAACAATAATCTGAGAATTACTGAATGATTAATATATAAGCTGTTTAACTACACATTTTATCACAAAAGTGAGTACACCCCTCACATTTATGTTGATATTTAAGTATATCTTTTCATGGGACAACACTGATACAATTACACTTTGACACAATGAAATGTAGTCTGTGTGCAATTTATATAAATTTATTCTTCCCTCAAAATACAGCCATTAATGTCTTTATCACCGGCAACAAAAGTGAGTACACCCCTTAGTGAAAGTTCCTGAAGTGTCTATATTTTGTATGGCAACCATTATTTTCCAGAACTGCCTTAACTCTCCTGGGAAAGAAGTTTACCAGAACTTCACAGGTTTCCACTGGAATGCCTTTCCACTCCTCCCTTAGCTGGCAGATATTGGAGATGTTCTATTGGGTTTAGGTCTAAAGACATGCTTGGCCACTCAATCTCCCTTACCCAAATGACTAAATTACATGAACTACATGAAATGAGAAGCAACTCCTTTTCAGAACTTTGCTAATGACTTAGTATCGGTTCTTGTGAGATCTCTACAATAGTCTGAGATACTGACTACTGTGTTTTCGTTGGCTGTAAACCATAATCATCAACTTAAAATGCTTGAAACACTGAACTGAATAGTGTCATCAGCAGGTTGCAACAGAGGCACCCAAGTGTCACATCAGACAATTCAAAACAGTTTACATCAGTGTGGACTGCAAGCTAGACTACCTCCTAAATGTAGTAGCTGGCATTTTCTCCAGACCTAAATCCAATAGAAAATCTGTGGGCGCCATTGTAGAGGCATGTAACTATGTACTTCAGAACCTCAAAAGCCTGATGGCCGGCCTTCATGCCCCGCCTCAGAAGACCATTAGTCAACTTGTGAACACCATGGGATTGAAAAGAACATTTTTGGTGGGGTATACCTACCACTGTTGTTGGCTTTTGTTTCAATAATTTCAATAAAGAAATCACCATTGCATGCTTTTTTTAAATGCCCTACTTTCATGATATAATATCACTGAAGTGTGAACTTTTTATGTTTTCTATACATTTCCATCGAAAGCCAAATATTACATTTTGTGAGTAGCATATATTAGCTATAAATTAATCACCATACACACATTTTACAGTCTTCTATACTTCTAAAGTGTTCTAAAGTACCTGTTAAGAAAAATGCTGCTGACATCATCATGTGTGATGGGTGGCTTTTTGGAGCTGGCAGCCATGCGAAGTGGGCGAAGAAAATTGTTGACAAGTATGTGAAGCTGCTGAACGTACTCTGCCTCAGCCTCCAGCATGCTGAACACCACCTGGTTCCTTTTCCTCATGCTCTCAGCATGTGGTGAGCGTATATAGTCCTGAATTATAGTCTTCCACTTCCGCCGGCACATCCAGCCCCGCAAGAAACTCTGTACCTAAAGAGATGAATATATTATTATTTGGTATAAATGTTTTAGTTGAATATTCTATTTATTTTAAAACTTAAAGCCTTATTGTTATGATGTGCACAGACCATATAAAAGAAAAAGGTGAGTGTCATATGCCAAAGCATCACCAATTTTATTAAATAATATAATTAAATAAGAACAGTGGTTATAAAAGGGAAGAATTAATAAAAGGGAATAACCTAAAAATTGTACCACTGCAGGAAGCAAGTGGAACCCGGGGCTCAAAGCAGGGGTTTAAAATGGCGGCACCTGACTGAGTGCTGCACCCAGCTTTACTGGGGAACGCCAGGTGTAAGCACTCAGCCCAATTAGGGCTGCTCCCCACTTAAGCCCTTAGGGGAAGGTAATCTGTAATGCCAACCATGATGGAAGCCGAACTGCAGTTTGATGGTGTGGTCGTAACAGTAAAACTGACATATGATAGGTGCCCTGATTACTGGGGGTGGCGGCGCTGACTCAGCTCAGTCACGGCCAGGGGAACATAGACCCAATGCGGCCTATAGAAGAAGCCAGAATTACAGAGGGAAGATTAGCTTGTGACGACTGAAGCCTCCTCCGAGTACTAGCACCCACTGGATGGGTTGCAACGCTCGGAGCAGGCTTTTTTGCAGTCCTCAGGCGGCGGCTGCCAAACTGGGTCTGTCCCTAGCCTCCAGTGGTGCCGTGGACCTCTGGAGGCCTTTCAGCCGTATGCCCATTGGGCCCGGGGGATATCAATCTGTCCCTACCCCACACAGCGACCAGGACACCCGCTTGTGGGCATTTAAAGCGGCGGCGCCGCCAAACTGAGTGCTGCACCCAGCATTATAGGAGAATGCCAGGTGCGAGCACTCAGCCAAATTAGGGCTGGTCGCCACTTAAGCCCTTAGGGGAAGGCACCACACCTTTTCTGTAATTTCAGTACCACAATACAGACTTAACTAGTTAAATCAGTAGGCTAGGGTAACTAGAGTAACCCGGCTTTGTGCCCATTGGCACATACAATAATTGTGTATGTAATGGGAATGTGGTGACAAATACCCAATAGGAAGGAATGATTGCAGTTTATTTGCTGCAAATTGCATGAAAGGATGGATAAAAAAGTATTGTGATTACCCAAGAACTCATAACATGACAGTCTGCAACAAAAAATCGGCTCTGGGGCATCTTGTTCATCAAAGCTGTTTCTGCTGTGATTTATGAAAATGTTTGTAACGCCAGGTCAGTTACCAGAACAATATAAAATGTGTTGGCCACCTAATCCAGCATAAAACCAAAACAGACTAAGTCTGGTATCTGCGCCTCCTTGACCCCTGATAAAGATACTACAACTGACCTGAAATGAACATATACCAATAAATTACAGTAATCACAATTCCATGTTTTAGATTTATTTTTTCTAGGGCTAATCTGGCATTGGTAACCCACAGAAAAGTTGTTTATCTGTAAAATAAAACATTTACTGTGAAAAATAATAAATACATTTTTTCTTATTACAATAAATGTGAAGTCGCTAAAAGAACCGCAAGCCACAGTTACAAAGTCCATTAGAGATAGGAAGTAAAAACAAAAGTTCAAAGGGGTCCAAAAATGTCAGTCACCATGGTAATGTAGTTTCACATATTTGCTTTGATACTAGATGCAGGCTTTGTCAGCAATATTAATAAATATGAATATTTTGAATATGAATATTTCAGCCTCCATTATTCCCTAAAATTCACCTAAAATAAAAATGGTAGTACATGAAAATATTCTTACCTTTTTTATTTTCTTGATTTCAGAGTCGTCTTCACTGGGGAGTATAGTTGGGTTGGACTGGATCTTCTCATTATCTTTAAGCATTCCAGCAATCTGCCACAGAAAACCATGTATATATGTCTATTGGTTAGCCACAGTCTGGTAATTAGGGTACTAGACTAGTAATCCAAAGGTCACCAGTTCAAAACCAACTACAGATTTTTTTTTTGCTTTTGGGCCCTGCTAAATCTGTTAAATGTTGAAAATGTATATATTCATTAGCGTGAGTAAACCTTTTTGTCATATAGTTAACTTTCTGGCAGAACAGCTGTAAATCTGGGACCAAGCCATGCTTGGTTTTTTTTTCCCCCAAGTTGTTGTTATCTGAGTTTGGACAAGACTGCAGGGGTGTCAAACTGGATCCATAAAGGGCCGTGTGGCTGCTGGTCTTTGTTCCAACCAACCCAGGAGGTCACAT
>JAYDZF010000007.1:12845293-12860613 GCA_034509105.1 Microcambeva barbata | reverse complement strand
TTAAACTATTGAAATCAGGTGTGCTCTGATCTGATTGGACTAAAATCCAGCAGCCACACTGGTTCTTTAAGGATGGTCCAAGTTAGACAGCTGATCATGTGACTTCCTGGGTTGTTTGGAACAAAGACCAGCAGCCACACTGCCCTTTCTGGATCCAGTTTGACACCCCTGCTCTAGTGTGTCTGTTGGATGATACAGTACTCCAGAGATGAAACTCTCCTTTAAACTTCCCTCAGTTGGAACCTGAAGAACTTAAATTCACAGTTTTGCGAGAAGTGAGTCGAGTAGCTGATTCGAGCTATAGGAATTGACTCTTCTGAAATGAGCTTTCAGCAAGTTGTTCTGCAGCATTCATGAAACAAGACACGAAACAGGCCATTCACCAAATTCAACTCTACTACAAAGTCTAGAAAGTCTGGAAAGCGTCACGTGCTAGCTGCGCTGAATGTGACGCTTTTCAGCAAGCCGGAAGCCCTGCTTTTTGGCTGTTTCCTCGCCGGTTCATTCATGTTTGACTCATGTCACGCCGTTTATCCTTGTTCCTGTTCCTCCGTGGTCCTTTCGCCATGTCCTTGCCATGGTTCCTGTTTTCCCATTTGTCTTCCTCACGTTTGTTTTGTCCGCTCAGTCTCAGAATTTGTTTTCCGTGGTTTCCGTTCGCGCTCTCGCCATGTTCTCGTACGCCGTTCTCTCAGGTTTTGTTTACGCTCAGTTTCGTTTTTTGTTTACGCCATTCCTGTTCATTTTGTCGCCCCTGATCTCCTCCGTTTCTCACCGTGCCACCCTGCTGTTGTTCCTCTTCCAGTGTCTCTGCCATTCAGACTCCAAGCTTTCCAGCACTGCTTCTCTGTCAGACTACACCCATGCACCCAAGACTGCTGCTCACACTTGCCACTGGACTTCCCACGCACCCAAGACTCCTGCATGCCTACACCACCGGACTTATCAAGTACACCCCTCTTGCACTCACGATCGCCAGTCGTAGTTCACCCCGGTTGTCTCTCGTTTTGCGTTCACGTTCTGTCCTTAGCCCTAGTCCGTCTGCACCCTTGTGTCCTAGTCCTTCGGGTTATTGTTTGTCTTTTTTGTATTAATAAATGTTCTTTGTGTTTTTGCCACTCCTGTCTCCATGTTGTGAGTTGTGTGTACAAAGTCTGGGTTCCTCCTAGCGCTATCCGTGCCCCGATTGTAACAGTTGGGTTTTGTTCGTGATGGTGGTTTGTAACTCAGCAGTAGAGGTGGATAAACTCGTGACACAAACAGGAAATACTCCGTAGGTTAGACTGTCTTGTTAGGTTCAGCCCATGTGGCATATGCAGCCTCCAAAGGATGCAGCCCCTGAAATGGGACACACCCCAGATATTGCCATTGTCATGATTCAGCCCCTGTGCAGCACCTGCCACACCACTGGGAGCACTCACAGTGCTCAGCCAATGACCTGCTTTTGATAGCCCTCACACTGTTCCTTTTTAAGGGGAACCCGAGGAACAGTAAGTGGGAATTATTGACTCTAACATGAATTGGTTCAGACATCAAAAGTGATTATGTCTATTTAGATTTCCTTTAGCTCTGCATGTTACTCAAAATTTTTTAAACTGGTTAGCTTTTAACAAGTGCTGGTAAAATAAAGCTTTCTGATGCATTGAAGTTTTACTCCTAACTTTTCATTACAAAAAAGTTTAATTACTGAAAGCCTCCTAACACAGTGCACACCAGCAGCACCTTGTGGCCAAAACCTCAAAACACTATGTGAACTGACAAAACTAAATTTTGTACATGCATGCATGATTTATCACAATAATGGCTGAACAATGTAATGTATTATTTATATTTTAAAAAGTGGACTGATGTGGATTTGGGGGGACACCCACCCCCCCACTTTTTCAAAGGCGGTTTTGGTACCCTGCAATGTTACACTATATTAAATAAGGACAGACATGCAGTCGGACCAAGCGGAAAACTGCCTCTCAAGCTTAAGCCTGTTTCCCTTTAGACTGCCCACAAGCACACTGATTGGCTCTGCCCTGTGATTGGCCATCCTGAGAGGAGTTTCAGGTGATGGGACATTGACTTATGAGTAAAAAAAATCTTTGCTGAAAGCTGCACTTAAAAGTTAGTTATCAAGCATCTTACTCACACTTTTAGTGAAGTGTAGGAATCTTAAGTGTTGGTCTCAGAGCTGAATTACGACACTACTATACAGGGATGCCAGATAACAGTGGTTCCCCACCAAAAAGCATTAAAAAATCTGCCAAAAAGCATGAAAACCAGTACAAAACAATGCAGGACAAGCAGATGTGTGTTACCTTTTCAAACAGCAAAGTTTGTTTTCCCCTGCCAATGTCAAACAAATTACACACAATTGATGGAAATATGTGCAATCTGGAAACACTTATAAAATGTACTGTAAACAGAATTTTAGGTGGCATCAAGTCCATAGAAATGACCAACCACTGAGAGCATACAAATATCTCATGGAATACTTAAATGGACAATGGGAGTGTATATTTCAACAATAATCAACAAAATCCTACAAAAACTTATAACTTAACTAAAAACAACTAGTGTGCACTCAATTGCTTAACATTGCTTAAATTCTAACTTGACTATAATAAGGCTACTGACTGAATAAAATAACAGACACTATGTAGATTTCTCTACACCAGATCTTGTCTAGCAGCTTGGTGTCAAGCTACAACAATTACGTGTTATGATGCCATGCACAATAGACAATCACTCCAATCACACAAAAAGTGGGGGGTGTCTGATGCTGTCTGATGTTGAGAGCTCTTTTACACAATTCCATGAACAGAAGGAGTGGATTATAATGTTACAGAGATAGGATGTGCTCAAAAGACCAGGCTCAATGTATATTCAGCAATCTATTAATACAGCAAATCGTATTTGCACTTCAAAGCAAGTGGTCTATTTGATCTGATTGACGACTCATATAACAATGCATCAGAGATATGTTGAAGGGTTTTTCTGTAAAAAAAAAAAAAAAAGCTGCAATAAAGGGAATGATCACTGGATGATGCAAATGCTACTTTAGCCATAATTTACTTTGGCAAAGGACCATTTCTAGAATTCAGAAATACAGAAAACTGAGCTGTCATGCCATGCAAATTTGCAAATAATACATACATAATTTTCAAAAATTGTCAAGCTTGCTATTGCACTTTAAATAAACTGTACCTCTGATTTTAAGCGTTCAATCTCAATCTCCCCATCCTCTATCTGTTGGCGAAGTTGCTTAGCAACTGTTTTCTCGGTCTCCACAATTTGGAGAAGATGTAGATACTTTTGCATAAGAGTCTCGTGCTCTGTGGCCAGGTTCCTGTAACTGCATGTACACAGAAAAGAACAAAACAGTGTATAATATCATTTTCTATGACCGGTATTAAATTAACATAAAGCCATATTTACAAAGATACTAGTCTTACAGTCTGTTCTATGTGAAAATATTTTGTACATTAACGAAAAACATCTCAAATCACAAACTATTTATTAAAAGCTATTGTAATGACATATTTTACTTTGCATACTCATCCACTGTAGCAGTTGAAAGGAAGCAACTGAAAGGATTCACAAATTCAATGTGGTTTTTGAATGCACACATAACATACCCTATCTAGATAGAACACCCATTTTTTTCAGTTTTTTCTAGCTACAGCACCCCAATTTTGCCCATGCACTACATATTACAATTTACTGGTGCTAATAATTCCTTTTCTTGAATGCTTACAAGTCTCTGTTTGTCAAAACATTGTATTGGAACATACTTTGGTAACCCTGTGAGAACAGCATTGTACTACAGAAAATAGCATGTTGCTACAAAAACAGAAAGAAAAAGTCAATTAACAATGGAAGAGCTCTGACAGGTCTGGCAGACCCAAACATTTCTGAGAGTTAACAACTTGCATCATAGGCGGCTTACAGGACAACAACTTCAAGCAAAGCTTAACAGTGGTCATAGTAAGCAAGTCTTAGTTTCAAATGTGAAAAGAAGACTTCGAGCTGCAGGTTTGACAGGACAAGCTGAAGCAAGAAAGCCATTGCTAAGATGTCAGAATAAGACAAAGAGGCTTGCCTCAACCATGCAAGACCTCCATTCGACTGAACACTGGATTAATATATTAAGGAATGACAAATCAAATCAAATTTGAAATCTTTGGTTCATCACACAGGATTGTTGTTCACCGTCAAGTAGGTGAAAGGATGGTTCAAACTGTCAAACATGGATGAGGAAGTGTCATGGTCACCTTGAACCAAAATTGCTACCACAGAATTCTGCAGAGTCATGCAATATATCCAAGCTATGCCAGAACAACCTCAGGAAAAAAAAACAAGATGGTAAGCTTGAAAACATAAAGTGGCCAGCACAGTCTCCAGACTTAAACCACATCAAGCTGGTTTAGGATGAACTAGACAGAAAAGTGAAAACAAAGCAACCTACATGTGCCACACATTTATGGGAAGATTTGGGAAGAACTTTCTGAAGAATATTAGACTTTTTTGATTATCCAGTGTAGTACGAATGCCACGAGTGTGTAAAGCTATAATATCTGCCAAAGGTGGTTACTTTGATGAGTCTAAGGCTTAGATTATATGCTACACAATCTCCTAACGACCAAAAGCTGTAAACCATATCTATATGAACACGTATGCATGTGTGCACTTTATGTAACACAAAATAATATTATAAATTAAAAAGCAAAAGACTGATTAGAAGTGACAAGAAAGCATGGATCACCATATGTGTGTGCGTGTGTGGTGGAGGGGGTGTGTGACTCTGGCTTACCTGGCATGCGTTATTGCTGCCACCCATTCATCGCAGTCCTTTACATCTTCAGTACGGAGCTCAAGAGCCTTCTGGTTCTCATGGTTGAAGCTTATTGTGAAGTAGTACTGAAACATTAACAGAAGAAATAGAGTTTTGTTAAATGTAATGAATTTCCCCACAATCTTATTCTCACTTTAGTCAAATGACCTGATTGCGAAAGACAAGTTAATGATAGTGTTTTAGTAGCCTATTGGGTAGACACTTCACTGACATACTTTAGACACTACATAAATAAAAATTTGCTGTAACATTCTTCTGATGCCATACCATTTACCCTCTACTCAGAGTACACGACTGGCATGCCAAAATTGTGGATAGGAAATTATATAAATTTATGTGATAGACAATATGAAATCCAAAATATCTGCCAATTCAATTAGTTTTTTCGTCACTTTGTCAGAAAGCAAAACTGGAATGGGTTAGGCTCACTCCTGGAGAATGTAATATGAGGTGTATTGAGTTCTGTGGTGTATTTAATTGAAAAGCCCTTTTCAAGACTACCCTTCAATGAGAATCTCAATTATAGAATGTGTTCATCCAACTCCACCTTTAAGTCTGTCAGAAGTTATGTATGTCCTTTCTGTAATGGACTTCATTTTCAAATAGTACATAACAGACTGTTGAGTTTGACATACTATAGGATTATACTGTCAAAATGTACTTTGAATGAATCGTTTTATTCAGAATATGTTACATTTACATACCTTGGCTGAAATTAAAATTCATAAATTATTTTAGTTATAAATAAGTATTTCCTAACACATTAGTCAATTTAGTTTACCAAATCATATGTGTGTTATTTGCTCTATTTGACTCCACTGATGTCATTTCAAAGTACTTTATTTAGCTCTTAGTTTTAACCTGTTTTATATTTTGTTTTAACTTTTAGATTAACAATGTGGACCATTTTTCAGTGGTTTATCAACTTTGTGCCTTAAGCAGAGGGTAATTAAAAGGTGCTTGGTTTGCAGTGCGCTCTGAAGCTAGTCACAATGTGACTACATATGACCACATTCTAAATCAGGTCAAATCTATTAAAATTGCATATGATGGATGTCTAAGAAACATTTTTCAATTGTAGACACATTTCAAGGATAATCACTTAACAATTTCTGGTGTGTGCTTGACAAAAATGAACAACATTTTTTTTTCTATTCAAATGTCTATTCTAGTTTATAGTAAAAACAACGCTATTCCTTTTTGTTAATCACAAAATAAAAAGAAGTTGTCTCATTTTTTTCCACAACTGTATATATTCTAACTTGAAAATGTTGTTTTCACTGACTTTTAATAATATAATGTAAACTTTTTGAGAGTTAATTAATTATACATTACTAGTTTCAATGGCAGGATCAACAATTCAATTAATTATTCCATTATTACTATTAAACATAAATTAAGAAGCCAGCCACATATGGTCTTCTGGTAGGTATGTTTACAAACATTTTGTTAAATATTTAAGGATAAGTAACATGGTGTCATGCACCACTACAACTCCTTCGAGTGTGCTGTTGCCAGTGTCGGGGAGTCAGATGGACACATTTGAGCATCCCGCATCTCTGAAGTTTTGATGAACTCTCATGTTCTTTATTGCCTAATTAGTGCATTTATATAAGTTCACTCATAACGAAATATTGCTAACTTTAGTTGCATACTGAGCGGCTTCTTGTAACTTGGTTTTCGTGTATGACTAGTTTTTGTTGCATTTTGTTAATTTTTCTACCTTTGACTTGTTACACCGGTTATTGAGACTATCGGGTTCTAATTCTGTGCATACGTTTTTGACTATGAATTTGCCTTGTGTTTGAATTAGTTTTGCCCCTTTCACATGTGCACGGTAATCCAGAAATGTTGAGTTTAACCAGAGGAGCTGTATGTGTGAACACATCCACCCGCAAAATTCATCCCGGATCTTACCCAGAATTTATTCTCCGAACACCCTTGTAAATGTTCAGAGTAAAAGTCAGTGCATGTGAGAACACAGCAGTGATTGTTCCACAAAATCACTGCACGCACTACCCATACGCTGCACCTTTCCTAGGAACCCTGGAACATTTCCTCTATGGTGAGAATACTCCCAACACAAAAACATCTCTGAATTAATCATTATGGCTCTATTTAAACTCCCCTCTGCCAGCCAATCAGGGCCCGGAGCATTTCGTGACATTATGTCTCCTGTTTGCATGGTTCCAAGTCTGTTTCCAAGTTCATTCTGAGTCTGTTCCGACTGTTACCTGTAAGGTTTTTTCCGAGCCTGTTCCCGAGTGGTCTGCCTCTATTACTGGCGCATGCATGGTCTCATTTCCAACCTGTTCCTGACCTGTCTGTTGTGTTCCGCCTGCGCTAAAGGTTGGTTCTTTAGCTGTCTGTCACAATCCGCCCACGCATGTCCAGTTTCTAGTCAGTTCCAGAGCTGTTCTGCTACGTTCTACCTGTGTATGCCCGGTATCATTCCATTCTCCATGTTCTCTCTGTGTGAGTGTGTGTTCTGGTTAATTGGGTTTCATTTACCCTTTTCCTTTTTCGGCCTCCTAACATAATGTTTATGTTTCACTATGGGGATGGTGTTTTGAAGCTGACATAGTGTTTTCCTTGCTGGCCGAAAAATCCATTAGCATTTTGAACTAATCTGGCCAGATCACCTTCCTCCATACAGTTAAAGAGGCTCCTACATGCCTTTTGACAAATTAAAATGAGCCTTCCTATTTTTGTCTGTAAGTAAAGGCTTTTTTCTGACCACAATTCCATAAAGCACAGTACGGCTTACTATGGACATATGGACAGATACTCCAGTCTTTGTTTGGGAACTCTGCAGCTCCTTGCAGTTACCTTTAGTATCTATGCTGCCTCTCTGATTATTGCCCTCCTTGCCTAGAGTTTTGGTGGGCGGCCTTTTCATGGCTGGTTTGTTGTGGTACCATGTTCTTTCCATTTGATCATAATAGATTTGATGGTGCTCCAAGAGATCACCAGATATTTTAAAGGTAATTTTTTATTTGTGGCAGTACATGGCCATCAGCATCAGTGTGTTCAAAGGTGTAAATTTGTCAAACCCGGGGCAGTATAAAGGGGTCATGACGTCGGTTTCCGCGGGGTCCTAGAACCCCCTGGATGCGGTGTGACTGTCCCTATCTTGCACAGCGACCAGGACACCCGCACGATGGTAGTGTGCGCATGCTCAAGTGTGCATGTGCGTTCAAAGCGGCAGTGCTGAACTGAGTGCTGCACCCGGCTTTATTGGGGAACGCCAGGTGCATTCACTCAAGTGCATGCCACTTAAGCCCTTCGGGGGATGTGCTCTGTAACGCCAACCATGCCGGAAGCCGAACTGCGGTTCGGCGGCGTGGTCGGTACCGTTACAAGGTACCGTGCCTTTTCCTCCCTCTTTTCCTCTTCACTTTCTCCACAGCGAAAATTTTAAGGAGGTTGCCGGTGACCTCTGCCAAAGAATTCTGACAAGAGGTGTAAGCTGTTGATTCACTGATCAGCTCCACACAGCACTGTACACATTGGTTCACAGAGCCAGTCAGCCGCAGATTAAATCCGTGTTTTTGTATTTTTGGTTTATTTGCCTTACGTGATCCACAGTATCCTTTTGATTCAACTTTTTAATAATTGATTGTCATTCATTTTGTCATTTTATTCAGTATAACTTATATTTTCTTAGGTTAAAAAACTTGTTTTTGAATAATCCCCTCTGCATCTTTGTGTCCACCTTTCTCTCCAGGAACAAAAATGCTGTTCAGCGCTAGTTAACCCTTCATGAAAAAAGGTTCTTTCATTAAATAAACCAGTGAATTTAATTAAACTGACAACTTGGTTAGAGTCTAAGTTGCTAGACATTAACTACCAAACCTGCTAAGGCTAAAAAGAACTTAAAAAAAATCTCATAAAGCAGCATCCAATGCCACATGTAAAGAAATTTGAATGCAGATGTGAAACAAATCTAATGTTTTGAAAAAGGTTACAAAGCCAACGCTAAGGCTCAGGAACACTCTAAAAGTGAGAACTGAAAGGTGGTCGCAACAAAACCCAGATGAACATTTTAAAAACTGTCATTTTAATTAGTTAAGGTCAATGTACACAAGTACAAAGCAAAAAGACACAGGACAAAAAAATTAAAAAAATGTTAAATCTGCATAGTGTAAAGTTCTGCAAAGCAAAGTTTGTTTTGTTTATTTGCCAAAATATATGGATTTTATAGACCTTTTGAGAAAATATTATGTGAAATGATGAATCAAAAACAATGGAAGTCATTGGTACTGTTACTCCTGGTGGCTGTAGTGAAATGGTCTGGACCTGTGGAACCATGATTTGTCTATATACTTGCCAATAAATTACATATATACATATAATTACATATATTTAACAAATGTCTGATTGAAATGTATTTGAAGCAATAAATAAATAATCAGATTTCAGTAGGGTCAGAAGGTACAGTGTATCACAAAAGTGAGTACACCCCTCACATTTCTGCATATATTGAAGTATATCTTTTCATGGAACAACACTGACAAAATGACACTTTGACACACTGAAAAGTTGTCTGTGTGCAGCTTATATAACAGTGTAAATTTGTCTAAAAATGTCCAAAGAAGCTGAGTGCACATGCTCAGCGTCACATCCAAATGCTGTCTTAGAAAGATAGAAGCAGGAGTGCTGTCAGCATTGCTGCAGAGAATGAAGAGTCGGGGGGTCAGCCTGTCAGTGCTCAGTTCATACGCCGCACACTACATAAAATTGGTCTGCATGGCTGTAACCCCAGACGGAAGCCTCTTCTGAAGTCTGTACACAAGAAAGCCCGCAAACAGTTTGTTGAAGACATGTCAACAAAGGACATGGTTACTGAAACCTATGGTCTGATTAATAGGTTTGGTTAAAGATTAATTGATAAGTCTGTCATGCCTACAGTCAAGCATGGTGATGGGAATGCCATGGTCTGGGGCTACATGAGTGCAGGTGTTGGGAAGTTACATTTCACTGAGGGACACATGAACTCCATTATGTACTGTGAAATACTGAAGCAGAGCATGATCCCTTCCCTCCGGAAACTGGGTCGCAAGGCAGTGTTCCAGCATGATAATGACCCTAAACACACCTCTAAGACGACCAGTGTTTTATTGAAGAGGCTGAGGGTAAAGGTGATGGACTGGCCAAGCATAGGCCTCAGGTCTCCAGACCTAAACCCAATAGAACATCTTTGGGGCATCCTCAAGCAGAAGGTGGAGGAGCGCAAAGTCTCGAATATCAGCCAGATCCGTGATGTCCTCATGGAAGAGTGGAATAGCATTCCAGTGGCAACCTGTGAAGCTCTGGTAAACTCCATGCCCAGGAGATTTAAGGAAATTCTGGGAAATAATGGTGGCCACACAAAATATTGACACTTCAGTAACTTTCATTAAGGGGTGTATTCACTTTTGTTGCCAGTGGTTTAGACATCAATAACTGTATATTTAGTTATTTTGAGGGAAGAATATATTCACACTGTTAAATTTACACTGACCTAGGTTTAATTCCCGTTATGGTTGAATTTTGTACCTTATTTTCAATAGTTGTAATTAACCCTGTTTAGGCATCCGTGACAGGGTTTTGTTTCATTATCCGTCTGAGGTCTTGCACCAAAAGGGGGCAACACTAAGGTGTCACAAACTCGTGCAAAATGAGCTCGCCCAATGGCTTTCAGAGGCCCAGACTAGTCCACCCATGGCGGCCAGCTCAGAAGGCATGGCACCATACTCTGTCTCCAACGGAGTCTCCCCTGGAGGGCAGCCACCCACACCACCTGAAAATTTCACAGACAAAGGGGTTCCTTGTTACAGTGCACCCTGATCTTTGAACAAGGCCTTCTAACAATTGGTTACCAGCATCAATACATGTCTCCATCATTGTGCTAGGGAGTAGGTAGATCAACAACACTCGCTAAACCCTGGAACACCCCCAAGCAGGACAGAGCCCACACCAGTGACCAAGATTCTCAGCCAAAGTGTGAGGGGCTTGGGGCAACCCATAACCTTTGCCCTCAGCCACTGTTACACTAACGGGCTACTAGAGGTTTAGGGAGTCAACAGCGTGCCCCAATCACATCCCTGATTAGTGACTCTTCCTCCTGGCTTTCCTTCAATGGAGGTTTGGCTCTACCCATTTGAAGGTATGTATTGACTCGGGAGTGTTGGAGAGTTTTATCAATCAATCCTTTATTCAAAGTATCTGGGTTAAAACAGAGTCCCTACTAGCTCCGATTCATATATACACTGTGAATGGTAGAGCTGTCCTATAGCCCACCAGACACTGCCACTCACCCTTCGACTCAGAGATCATAAAAAAAGCGTATCACTAAACCTGTATTTGTTCTGTTGCCCATGCTCCTGTCCCGCATGGGAACAGTCCAGGCTATCCTGAAACATATGGTCAGAGCTCATGGGGTTACTTCTGGCATGGTGACATCTGACCGAGGCCCGAAGTTCATTAGCCAGTGCTGGCGAGCTTTCTGCCAATTAATAGGCTCCACTGCCATTTTATCATCAGGGTACAATACAGAATCAAATGAACAATCAGAGTCATCCAATGCTCTGGTGCTTAATAGCCAGCAATCTGTCGACTACTATGGGCAGAGTTTGTGCACAATATCCTGCATCACTCTGCCTTGGGCATGTCACCATTTGAGGCACTGTTTGGCTACCCCCCTCCCTTGTTTCCAGTACAATAACCTGGGGTATCTGTTCCCTCTGCGCACCAACATATAATCGCTCCTTGGCGAAAAGCTAAACAGATTCTCCAAGCCACTCAGTGCATCGTAAAAGTGCAATGCTGATCGAAGGCAGCACCCTCAATGACATTCCACACAGGTCAAAGAGTCCTCTTGGGTACCTGGAATCTGACTGTGCGGAGCACCCCTCACAAGCTTGCACTCAGGTACATAGGTGCTTTCAAGCTGGTGAAACGGATAAATCTTAAATCTTGTACTAAGTAGCTCTTCCAATTATCCGGTTGCTATAGGCAGCTGCCTCTTCTATCTCCTGACATTTAAATGTTGTCTCACCTCATGGTACCAAGGACCCAGGTTTGATTCCAGTTATCGTTAACTGTTCGTTAGTTTCGTACCTCCATTATTTTCGATAGTTGTTATTAACCCCATTTAGGCATCTGTGACAGGGTTTTGTTTTGTGGGGTTATTTTTTCCCTTCACCCAACGGTTCGTGGTATTTATCTGTGAATGGTGGGACAGCAACATTACCAGCATTCTGTTTTACCGGTTAACCATTATCAGTTTATTTCTTTTTTCTCTATTCAGGTTGTGGCGCAGCTGGGGCTCAGCCCATTTTGCTCATCTCCAAAGTACGAAGCAAGTGCTCAGGCCACGCCCCCTCAGCATTCGTACCCTGCTCAGTTTCTTGACTTTGAATCATCCTCGCTTTCAGTTACGTTCGTGTTTCTACATGGCATGGAGCATGTGTTGTAGAGTCTCGCTCAGAAGATCCAGGTTTGATTGTCGTTGTGTTCCTCACCGAGTTCTTCCAGTCTCTTTTTCTCATTAGGTTTTTGTTTTGTTAATTAATTCAAACTGTTGTGTTTTTTTTCTTTTAAGTCTCCGTATTATTGGGTCCTGCCACCAATATCATTACATAATGTACATATTTTAATAAATAGTATTTGGTACAGTAGGAGACTCACAATAAGTAAAAATATGATTTCCCCAGCCTCTTCAAACAACAAACCATGCTGGGAGATCTTCTAGGGAGCTTCTAGTCCCAAAAGAATCCCTATAAACCATCTGAGCTGTAGGCATGGAGTGTTACATAACTGTCTGCTACCTGTTACCTAGCAACACCTCTGCACCACTGGCTTTAGCAGTTCATGTACTTTCCCTCTCACTCCATTTTAGAAAGACAAACCTCAGTGTTAAATCCGCAACGACCTTACTTGCATATTATTTGTCCTACAAATTGAGGTTAATTTGCTAAATATAATTTAATTATGCAGCAATTATTAATTCTACAATTGTCTAATCATGATACTGTTTTACAATGTATGTTTTATCTTTTAAGCTTTATGAAATGGTACCTCCAGAAAATCAAATATTGAGTACATCTACATTCTTTAATTAACTGGTTTCACTGGTATAAAGTCATGCATTTAAAAACAATACACTCAATAAACTCCTGCTAAAATTACCTCAGCAAAGGTACTTAAAAATTAAAATTTCTAGTTTTACAATGAAGTAGAATGAAATGGAAAATATTAGTTCATTCAAATCAACAGATTACACAGTGGGTTATTTTCAAAGAAAGTGTTTACCTCTCCACTTCCTAATATGGGATAATTCCGGTCCTGATAGTGTTAACACTTACAAAAATGTTAAAATCCAGGTGGTGGAATGACACCACTCAGTGGCACATACTAACATATATTTCAGCACCAAGTGACAAATCAAAGTAGTTAGTGATAGGTGTTGTGCAAGACTTTAACATCCAAACATAATTCAAAAGAGCTGGGTTAATATGTGCTGCATCACAATGGATCCACTGTACCAACTCTGAAATTTAAACATACCATTTTTAAAAAGAATGTAAGGCTATCTATTCATGAGCTTAAGCTTGTGTGCCATTTTGCTATTCAGAACAATCATCTTAGGGTGGACTGCTTCAGCATTTAAAGTGTACTCAGACCGCTGAGTCATGGTTTCCTTTGCATATTGTAACACATATTGTACACATGAAACAAACCAAAAACCCTCCAAATGGCCCCCAAAGCGACCCAAACTGAGAAAATCCCCCAAGGTTGTCCTAGTTTGCATTGTTTGTGGCAAGTTTCAGCGCTTGATTTTTGCATTGTGAAAACAAAGCAAATCCGGTCCGTTTCGTGTTTGGTTTGAACTAGAGGTCTGTACTTCTGTGGGACCCATAACAGTATCTTAAAATGAATAGTTAAATCCCACAACGTAAAAAATAGAAAATGATAATAATAATGCTGTAAGAGAATAAGAAAACAGCTAATGTCTGTGAATCTTTAGAGAAAGTCTGTGTAGACCTAAAGCCCTCTGCACTCAGCAACATTGTTTTTCTTCGTGTGAATCTGAATTAGGCAAGTTGTTTATTTAATTATTAAACAATTGTAATTTCCTTAATGAATGTCTCACAACATCCAGAACTTATTTGGTGAACTGTTATTTAGTCTACTGTTAGTCTACTGCTCAAGAGGCTAGTTATGTTTTATGGGGGCCAGGTGTGTTGCTCAAAGAACTTCCGAAACCCACAATGGACCATTTAAGAAAACTGGACTGGTTATTTAAGAGCTCCTATATATCCAGTTTTTGCAAGTTATAACTTTTAGTTTTATGTAATTTTAGTTTTTGTTGTTGAACTACAAATCTTGGTGTGTATAATATTCTCCAGTCCACCCATGAAGGAAGGGCCCCAGCTGAGTCTGGTTGCTCCAAGCTTTCTTCCTGTAATTTTAGGGAGTTTTTTTCTTGCCACAGACGCCCTTGGCTTGCTCAACATGGTTTTTTTTAGTTCTTGTTTTGGTGTTCCTAAACTCTGTAAAGCCGCTTTGTGACAATGTTTTTTGTAAAACGAGCTATACAAATAAATTGACTGGACTTTTACTATGTGGTCTGCAATCAAGCGCAGCATACCAGAAATGTTCTGTATTTTAATTCTTGTTTTTTGTTTATTAAAAAGTAAACAATATGCTTAAGCTGTTCGAGGGCATTGGTCATTGTGTTCACAAAGTGGCTAATGTTTACCTTTGCATTAATAGTAATACTAAAACAATAACAAAAGCAACAACAAAAATAACAATAATGTTTGAAATATTTATTATTATCATTATTAATAATGCATATATTTATTTGTTTAATTTTTTTTTTTCACCCCTGAATCAGTAATCGCTTCATCCAGGGTACAGACATTAATCCACCTCTGGCAGAAATTAAAGTCTTCTACAAGATTGTTAACCAAATACATTACCATTAATTCAACTAGCATGAGTGCTAAACAAGCTGTGGTGTGAACAAAACGTTGTCTGAGATCTTATCAGTTTCAAAGAGGCCCAGAAAAATAACTCAGTCCTCTTTCAAGTTCCCTTACAGTGTGAACACAAAAACAGGTCATTTGCAGCTGGTCCACTTTAAGTTCATTTGTTCAGTTCATTTAAAAGGAGCAAATATGTGAAAACACCCTTAAATTTCAAAAATAATTTTTGTAACAGTGGATAAAAAAGAAAAAAGTACAGTGAAATATGTAAAGTTCAAAACAGAACCCACCAAATATCATCTGATGAATTATGAGCTTAGTATTTTATGGCTTAAAAGCATCCTCATTCAAAATAGTTTTGAACAGTATCTGTTGTCTTACAAGTGTGCAGTACAATGACATTAAATGCTGTCCCCAATTTGTTTAGCTATAAAGACATGTTCAGCACATGTTCAGCATGTTCAAAGGGCATACCAAACTTAAAATCTCTTCTGACCCAAATA
>JAYDZF010000007.1:12820665-12836040 GCA_034509105.1 Microcambeva barbata | reverse complement strand
CTGTCAGCTCTGGGAATCGGACCGGCAACCTTCTGATCACAAGCCCAGTTCTCTAACCACCAGGCCACGGCTGCCTCTCCGTGGCCTCTCAGTATGACCTAAAGCATACTGCTAAACCACACTCGAGTGGTTTAAGGAGAAATGTGTAAGTGTATTGGAATGGCCTGGCTTAATCTAATTGAGAATATGTGATAAGACTTGAAGATTGCTGTTCACCAGTGGAAACCATCTAACTTGAAGGAACTGGAGTAGTTTTTCCCTGAGCAATGGGCAAAAATCCCAGTAGCAAGATGTGGCAAGCTCATAGAGACTTATCCAAAGTGATTTGTGTTATGAGGCATCCAGACCAATAAAAGAGAGTTAAAAGGTGAGACACAAATGCAGAAATCAGTCACAAGTTTTGTAAATATAAGTAAATAAAAACATCAGTTTTAAAATGAATAAATTAATAAAAACGAATAATAAAATAAGCCCTCATGGTAGCTGCACTGCTGCAGGCAGCGAGTGGGACCCAGGGCTCGAATTGCGGACTCCCAGGCATGTTAGGGCTGCACCATGGCCAACCCGGAAGTCTGCGGCGTCGGAAGATGTGCATCATCCCATGTTAGTGGCTTCGCCAACGCCCTGGGTGGGGGGAACACAAAAAAGGTTAAAAAAACTAACAAAAGGTGCCCTGATCGCTGGTGGTGACTCAGCTCAGATGTGGCCAAGGGAACATAGACCCAACACGGCTTACAGAGGGAGCCAGAACCACGGAGGAAGATTTGCTCATGATGACTAAAGACTCCTCCGGGTCCTAGCACCCAATTGATGGGGTGTAACGCTCAGTTCAGCCTTTTTTGTGGTCCTCGGACGGTGGCTGCCGGACCTGTCCGTAGCCTCCAGTGGTGCTGCAGACCTCCAGTCTTTCAAGCGTATGCCCCTGAACCCCGTTAGGCTTGGGTATAACAACCTGTCCCAACCCTACACGGTGACAGGACATCCGCACGCGGGTGAGGTGTACCTGGTCGGACGTGCATTTAAAGTGGCGGCGCCAAACTTAAGTGCTGCACCCGACTTTATTGGGTAATGCCAGGTGTGAGCACTCAGCCCAATTAGGGCTGCTCGCCTGTTAAGCCCTTAGGGGAAGGTACTCTCTAATGACAACAAGGCCAGAAGTCTAACTACAGTTCGCCGGCGTTGCTGGTAACATGACAATTTACAGCTGTAATTGCCGCAAAAGGTGTTTTCTGTTATTTTGTCCTATTTGTTGTCTGCTTCACAAAAAAAAAAATCAAATGTTCAAAGTTGTAGGCGTGTTCTCTAAATGAAATGATGCAAACAGTCCATTTTATGTCTAGGTTCTGAGGTAACAAAACATGAAAAATGTGAAGGGGTGAATACTTTAGCAAGGCAATTTACAGTGTATCACAAAAGTGATTACACTCCTCACATTTCTGCAGATATTTAAGTATATATTTTCATGGGACAACACTGAAATGACACTTTAACACACTGAAAAGTAGTCTGTGCTTTCTTCTGGGGTGACAAACATGAAGACCAATTTGATGTAGTGTGCAGCGTATGGTCTGAGAGATCACAGGCTAACCCTCCACCTCTTCAATCTCTGCAGCAATGCTGACAGCACTCCTGCGCTGTCTTTCAAAGACAGCATTTGGATATGACGCTGAGCACGTGCACTCAGCTTCTTAGGACAACCGACGCAAGGTCTGTTCTGAGTGGACCCTGCTTTTTTAAAATATCGGATGATCTTGCCCACTGTGCTGCAGCTCAGTTTCAGGGTGTTGGCCTGTTGGATATTTTCATTAGCGAAATAATTTGTCTTTTAAGATCCTTAGAGAGTTATTTGCCATGAGATGGCATATTGTAACTTTCAGTGACCTGTACGACTTGTATATATTTCACTTCACCAACTTTTTTGTTGCAGATGCATCACATACAACTGAGATTAAATAAAAACATTTAACCACAGGTTGTAAAGTAACAAAATAGGGAAAAAGCCAAATGTACTGTATCTGGATGTAAATACATGTTGATTACCTCATGTGCATCTTTCAATGTCAGATACAAATATTTTTTAGTCTATGGCTAAAATAAGGGAATTGGCCTCACTCCTCCAATACTTTTGTAGGGGAGTGTATATTATGTATGTTCAGTGTTTTAACAAAAGTAAAAACAATTATTTACAAATTTTTTTAGAAAGGATGCAGTTCAATTCACATCTACTAACAACGGTGAATGTTAAAGAAAGAGCAAAGAAAAAAAAGAAAGGAAAGCTTACTTCCTTCATCATTACTTTTACCTGTAGGATGCAGTCTCCATAGCAACAGGATTTGGCAACAGCATGCTGAGCTAATATTTGAGGTGGTGATCTTACACTCTCCATCTCCACTTTTTACTGCAGTGTTCACCAGAAAGGCAGAACTCACTGTGTAGAAGAGCTATTGGTGCAAATGCATTAATAATGGAGGAATTTACCTAATTTTCATATTAGTGCTGTGTAAATATGTAGAAAATAAAAACAATTAAAAAAAATCGCTAAAACGACAGACACAGTTTTCTCCAAAGAATACTGCAGTGTTTCCTAATTAACACCCCCAGCTGAATTGTGTCAGTGCAGGTACAGTGAAATCAAACTGTTCTATATGTAAATGCATGCAAGCATAAGATCCACAAAAAGCACATATAAAAGGTATAAAATGTTCCCGGAAATCATACAAGAATGTCCATATTTTTATATAACCAAATAGGTATACGCAGTAATTGCTTTTGCTCGTAACGTCTTTGCCATTCAAGCTTTATCATAGCTTCCTCAGCTGCTTGACGATGCAGCTTCACATTCGCTTGTTTAATGAGGTTGTTCAGACACCGACAAATAAATACAATTAATTGTATTTGACCACCACCTAGTGGAAATAGCTATTAGGCAGAAAAGGTGAAGAACAAATCTGTGTCGGCGAAAATATTGTAGCCTTTGAAAGTTAGGTTTTGCTCATAACCAACTACGCTTATTTCGTCATTTGTTTATATCTAAATTAAAGTTTGAACAACTCTTGAAACTGTTACAGTTATTTGTCAGTTTATTTTGGAGGTATCCATATAGCAATACTCTCGACATTCAAGAAGGAATGCTTTATTTATTTTGAATGTACCCCTCAAAATGCTGGACAAGCCATTCTTCATCTTCATTGTCTTTCCCTTTATCCTAATTAGGGTCGAAGAGGGATGCTGGAGCCTATCCCAGCTTCATTGGGCGCAAGGCACAAGGTAACATCCTGGATGGGGCGCCAGTCCATCGCAGGTACCCACAGGACAATTCAGTGTCTCCAATCAACCTAGCAGCATGTCTTTGGACTGTGGTAGGAAACCGGAGTACCAGAGGAAACCCACGTGGACACGGGGAGAACATGCAAACTCAGCATCACCCCACCCGGGGATCGAACCCAGGGCCTTCTCGCTGTGAGGCGACAGTGCTATCCACTAAGCCACCGTGCCACCCAACAAGCCATTCTGTCACCATTTTTATTTACCATAATAAGGGGAAAAAGAGTTGATGCAAAGCCAAAATGTATCCTTAAGACCCTCTCAAGAATGGCTTGTTTGCAGTAATAACTGATAAATACAAAACTTCTATTACAATTACCCTTTTAAATTAAATATGGGAACTATATGGGACGTGATGGTATGTAAACTGGTCAAAAAAGACTTACCTGCAACTCACTCAAAAAATTCAAAGACAAAACAAGAGTGAAAAGCGCAGGTGAATTTATAATGGTAAGAGGGTCAACGCTTTACAACCTATATATATATACAGTGGCTTGCAAAAGTATTCATTCCCCTTGAATGTTTCCATATTTCGTCTCATTACAACCACAAACAAACAATTGGAATTTAGTGTAAAAGACCAACCCAAAGTGGTATACGATTGTGAAGTAGAAAGAAAATTATGCATGATTTATTTGCACATTTTTACAAACAAAATACTGAAAAGTGCAGTGTGCAAAAGTTTTTGTTTTTTTCTCTGAGTGCAACCAATTGCAGAAGTTGCCTGATGACTGCTAATGACTATAAAGTGTCCATCTTTGTGTAATCTAGTCTCAGTAGAAATACTGCTGCTCAATGAAGGCATCAGAGGCTGGTTATGAGAATTTTGGGGAGTAAACAGCATCATGAAGTCCAAAGAACACATCAGACAGGTGAGGAATAATGTTGTGGAGAAGTTTAAAGCATTTAGATTTCCCAATCTTTGAACATCTCACAGAGCCCTGTTTAGTCCATTATCCGGAAATGGAAAGAGTATGGCACAACTGTAAACTTACCAAGACAAGGCTGTCCACCTAAACTTACAGGCCAAACAAGGAGAGCACTGATCAGAGATGCAGCCAATAGGCCCATTGTGACTCTGGACGAAATGCAGAGATCCACAGCTCAGGTGGGGGAATCTGTCCACAGGACAACGACTAGTCGTGCACTGCACAAATGTGGTCTTTATGGAAGAGTGGCAAGCCATTGTTAAAAGAAAACTGTAAAAAGTCCAGTTTGCAGTTTGCCAGAAGCCATGCTGGTGACACAGCTAACATATGGAACAAGGTGCTTTGGTCAGATGAGACCAAAATTGAACTTTTTGGCCAAAATGCAAAACACTATATGTGGTGGAGAATTAACACTGCACATCACTCACCATCCCCCACTGTCAAATATGGTGGTGGCAGCATCATGCTCTTGAGCTGCTTCTCTCCAGCAGGGACGTGGAAGTTGGTCAAAGTTGATAGGAAGATAGATGGAGCCAAATACAGGGCAATCTTGGAAGAAAACCTATTGGACTTGAGACTGGGGCGGAGGTTCACCTTCCAGCAGGACAACAACCCTAAACATAAAACCAGGGCTACAATAGAATGGTTTAAAACAAAACATATTCATGTGTTAGAATGGCCCAGTCAAAGTCCAGACCTAAGCCTAATCGAGAATTTGTGGCAAGATATGAACTGCTGTTCACAAATGCTCTCCATCTAACTGAGCTTGAGCTTTTGCAAAGATTTCAGTCACTAGATGTGCAAAGCTGGTGGAGACATACCCTAAAATATTTGCAGCTGTAATTTCAGCAAAAGCTGGTTCCACAAAGTATTGACTGAATACCGCACTTGCACACCGCACTTTTCATTTTTTATTTTATTTCGTAAAACATGTTATGAATTAGGGCGACACGGTTGCTTAGTGGGTAACACTCTCACCTCACAGCGAGAAGGTCCTGGGTTCGATCCCCGGGTGGGGATCTAGGTCCTTTCTGTGTGGAGTTTGCATGTTCTTCCCGTGTCCGCGTGGGTTTCCTCCTGGTACTCTGGTTTCCTCCCACAGTCCAAAGACATGCTACCAGGTTGATTGGAGACACTGAATTTTCCTGTAGGTACCTGCGATGGACTGGCGCCCCATTCAGGATGTTACCTTGTGCCTTGCGCCCAATGAAGAGCTGGGATAGGCTCCAGCATCCCTCCCCGACCCTAATTAGGAGAAATGGAAAGAAGATGATGATGATGATGATGTTATGAATTAACTTTCTGCATGTAACTTTTCAGCCACCAAGGAAAACACTATTTCTAGCGCAGAATTGAAGATTGCTGTTCACCATTGGGAACCATCTAACTTGAAGTAGCTGTAGCAGTTTTGGCATGAGAAATGGTCAAAAATCCTAGTGGCAAGATGTGGGAAGCTCATAGAGACTTATCGAAAGCCACTTTCAGTTGTAATTGCTGCAAAAGGTGGCTTTACAATGTACTGACCTTAGGGTGGTGAATAGGTATGCACAGTGGTGTTTTCTGTTATTCATTTTTTCTCTGCTTCGCAAAAACATTTATCAAATGTTCAAAGTAGTAGGCAAGTTCTGTAAATTAAATGTAAAGTAAATTAAATCATTTTTAATTCCAGGATGTTAGGTAACTACACACAAAAATGTCAAGGGGGTTAATACTTTCGCAAGGCACTGTAGGTTGTGGCTCACCTGTTTATACAAACTGACAATCCGTTACCCCTCACATTTCTGCATATATTTAATTATATCTTTTCATCGGACAACACTTACAAAATTACACTTTGACACAATGAAAAGTAGTCTGTGTACAACTTATCTAACAGTGTAAATTTATTATACAGACATCAATATACAGTCATTAATGTCTAAACCATCGGCAACAAAAGTGAGTACACCGCTAAGAGACCCCTAAATGTCCAAATTGAGCTCTGCTTGTCATTGTCTCTCGGCAATGTCATGTGACTAGGTCTCAGGTGTGCATAGGGAGTAGGTGTTAAATTTTGTAGTACAGCTCTCACTCTCTCATACTGGTCACTGAAAGTTCCAACATGGAACCTCATGGATACGAACTCTCTGAGGATCTTAAAAGACGAATTTTTGTGCTACATGAAGATGGCCAAGGCTACAAGAAGATTGCCAACACCCTGAAACTGAGCTGCAGCACAGTGGGCAAGATCATTTAGCATTTTAAAAGAGTAGGGTCCACTCAGAACAGACATCGCATTGGTCGTCCAAAGCATCTCAGTGCACGTGCTCAGCGTCACATACAAATGCTGTCTTTAAAAGATAGGTGCGGGAGTGCTGTAAGCATTGCTGCAGAGATTGAAGACGTGGGGGGGTCGGCCTGTCAGTGTTCAGACCATATGCTGCACACTACATCAAATTGGTCTGCATGCTGTCACCCCAGAAGGAAGCCTCTTCTGAAGTCTGTACACAAGAAACAGTTTGTTGAAGACATGTCAACAAAGGACATGGATTACTGGAACCATGTCCTATGGTCTGATGAGACCAAGATTAATTTGTTTAGTTCAGATGGTCTCAAGCATGTGTGGTGACAATCAGGTGAGGAGTACAAAGATAAGTGTGTCATGGCTACAGCCAAGCATAGTGGTGGGAATGCCATGGTCTTGGGGCTGCATGAGTGCAGAAGGTGTTGGGGAGTAACATTTCATTGAGGGGACACATGAACTCCAATATGTACTGTGAATTACTGAAGCAGAACATGATCCCCTCCCTCCGGAAACTGGGTGTAGTATTCCAGTATGATAATGACCCCAGACACACTAAGATGACCACTGCTTTATTGAAGAGGCTGAGGGTAAAGGTGATGGACTGGCCAAGCATGTCTCCAGACCTAAACCCAATAGAACATCTTTGGGGCATCCTCAAGCAAAAGGTGGAGGAGCACAAAGTCACAAATATCTGACAGATCTGTGATGTCATCTTGGAGGAGTATTCCAGTAGCCACCTGTGAATCTCTGGTAAACTCCATGCCCAGGAGATTTAAGGCAGTTCTGGAAAATAATGGTGGCCACACAAAATAATGACACTTCAGGAACTAAGGGGTGTACTCACTTTTGTTGCCGGTGGTTTAGACATTGATGGCTATATATTGAGCTGTTTTGAGGGAAAAATAAATGTACACTGTTATATAAGCTGCACACAGACTTTCCATTGTGTCATTTTGTCAGTGTTGTCCCATGAAAAGGTATACTGAAATATCTGAAGAAATGTGAGTGGTGTACTCACTTTTGTGATACACTGTATGTACATGTTATAAGTGTCTTTTTGTTTGTTTGTTTGAGGGGAATTAATGTAATAATTTTTGGAATGAGACTTTAACACTCTGTGAATATTGTGTGGTTGCACTGTAGTGCTGTCTGATGGATCAGAGATGTCAGAGATCAGATGTGCGATCTTAGACTTGCCCTTTACTCAATTAATTATTTTCAGATTTCTCATCCATTGAATGAAATGGAGATCCCATATTTTTTTCCTAGTATGTTGAATGTATGTTTTGGTTGATATTGCATTGGTTTAAAACCATGATTACAATCACTTAAAATTACATTATTGTTTACGTTTTAAATTTTACCTTTCTTTTGGTTGCTCCAGATGTCACCACAGTGACCTGAATTTTGGATCTGGAATAGTTTTTATGTGGGATGCCCTTTCTGACATTTTTTTTATCTTACTACTAGACTTTTCTTGTAGGTCTGAAATTCGGTGATGTGTTAATTATTGTAGGACATGTAGTTACCTGTTTTTACTGATACAATTGTTTGTATATCAGTTTAAAAGTTTATGACCAAGACATTTAGGAAGTAAACTAATGGTTATGGTATTTTAATCATTTTTACTTTGCTGTCAATTCTTGCCTGATATAAGACTTCAGCTGCTTTACTGACCATGTCATCATGGGTCATGCTTTCTTATTCTCTTCTGAATCATGCACCATACATCTGCATTGAAGAACTTTTGAACTGCATGCAAGCCATTCAAACTCATCCTTGTGTTTATGTTATATCACCTGCAAAATTTGACCATGACCTTCCCAGGAAACATTAGTTGCCTTGATTACAGCATATGCCTCTCTACAATCACAACTTTCAGCTTTGTCTTGAGGGTACAAAAAAGATATTTATGCTGTAACACTGATGCACCCACATATCATGATAGATGTAACTGTCTGGGTACTACAGACAGCTTTTGACTTTGGTACAAAATACTTGTAAATGAGCCAAAAACATCTTACCACACTTCACAGAAGAGGAACACCACATAGTACTGTGCCCTCCCCTTTTACAACATAGAAACATAATTTGGCAGGGAAAAGCCCCAATGCTAATACTTACAGAGGTGGATTCACACACACTTAAATGTCTATGCCTTTTCAGTTTTAGCTTTTTCTGCCTTCTACAATGATAATATTACCACTGTAATTTACACATTTACCAGACAGAAATTTACCAGACAGAAATTTACCAGACAGAAAACTTGGGGCGTCCACGAAGTCGTGGGCCTGAGGAGTGCTGACTGCAACCAAGAGTTGAACAGAGAGCAAAACAAAAAACACAAGATGAGCATGTGAGGAAAAATAAGACATGAGATTGGGTGAATGCAATGCATGCCGGATGTGCTATCTGCTAAACCGCGTTTAGAAATGACTATACCACAGGAAAGCTCTTTCTTTTAGGAGCTTGTTTAGTAAGATCAGCGGCGCTAATAGTTTGCCCCCGCTAACTGTTCGTGGAGGATCCCGATGCCGAATGAAAACAAAACAATTGCACCACACTGTCCCTAACCAAAATAAAATGACCCTCCTTACCTCCACCTTATGGTGTACACACCCCAACCCTCTTAGGAAAGGCCTAGGGAGACTTACTGATCCTACAAGGCAAGGCATAGAAAAGGCAACCTACATGAGGGGAAAAAAAGCAAAATGTGCCACAGTGCACTGCAAAAACCCAACTGCAGAACCCCTAATAGAATGAGGTTGGGATCGCTCAGACCATTAATAGAAATACAGGTCACATTTGCATAAGAAGCAAAGACCCAGCAAATTCTAACTGCTTTTCTCCCCTTTTTATAGACTTTTGCACAGGTGTTGTGCATCAAGTCTGATTGCTGGCTCCCTGTTGACCTAGTAGCCAGAGTCTCTCTAGCCTCAGAGCCATTCCTTACAGTACTACGGACCTTGGCTGCATCTTTCATTTACAGATCAGAAGCCATCTGTCTGCATTTACAGTACATATCCCTTCTAAAACATATGTTTCATGAAATGAAAGGTCTGGCTGGAGAAGTCTAGCTTGGCTTGTGGTTTTACAATTGCTTTGTAATTAGTAAAACTAGTAAATGGAAATTACATGGCACTGCGGAATCAAAACATTAACTCCTGTTACCCTGAATGAAATGGACAGGTTGATAAATTCTAACACATGTTGTCACTGATAATGATTTTAAAAGACTCAAAAAAGTACAGTAGGAATGGGACTCGATAAATTAGTTTAATATCATAACTTTATCATGTGTGAAACAAGTAAATAATCTCCATTTTCCAACAGTTTGGTAGATTCCAGTAATTCCAGTAGTTCCAATCAATGCACTCATTGTACTGAAGACTATCAAATGGCTAGCCAGCCAAAAACAATCTTTGGAACTGTAAAAGTGAGACATGCAGGAAACTTATCAGTGACAAAACCATACCAAAACTATACAGAAACAAAAACTTTGACGCAAAAGTACTGACCTGTGAGGTCCCAGTAATCATAGAAATCTACCTGGAAATAAAAAATCACACATGTTCAACAGAGACCAGCAAATGAAAGAGGTCTTCATTGTCTGTTCTTTGATCGCTGAGACAAACCTGAAGGACAACACCCATCCAACATTTAAAATATCGCAAAGTGATTAACCAGATTTACAGTCTGTAAACTTTGTATTTGAATTAATTGAAGCAAAAGAATTTGATTATTGTTATCAGTCATAAACCAAAACTGTACAGAGGACTGTATACTCCATAATGCTCTCTGAAAACCTAAAATATAAAACCATCAAATATATTCTTTAAAAAATCCTACAATGAAATCCTACAATTTCCTCATTTACAATGAAAATTACAGATCTCTCTTGCCAATGCTACTTAAATTATCATTTGAAAGAACCAGTGAAAATATTGCTTTGCTGATAAGCTTATTAAGCAACAATAAAGTAGTGGACTTACCACAACTTTGCCTGGAAAAAATAGCCTAGTTAACGTTGGGGTCACATTTTTTTTCATTTGACAATGAGAGTAAAGTTGTAAAGTTTTGAAAATAAAGTTATTATACCAAATACCAAAGAAGTTTAACTTTATTTTGAATTCAGATTTTGACCATTATTTTTGAAGTAAAATAAAAATAATAATAGTGGGCCATAATGACTGTGGTGGTCATAAATTACATCAAACGTTATGAAACAAAAATGACAAAAGGTCAGCCTTAAAAATGCAACCAGATAGATGGTAAAAATGAGTATCTTTGAATAATTTGCATTTGTTCACCAAATATAAGAACAGTGATAAAGTGATGATAACAGTTGAATTTGTGTTACATTTAAACATAGTGAAATATTAGCAGGTTTGTTCAGGTGTTAAAGCCCTCTGTACTGTTCCACTGTGTTGCTTGTATTTCAATTTTGTTTTTCTTAATTTTTTAAGTAAATAAATACAAGATATTACGGCAAATGAGGCAGAAATTTAAAATGTTAAAATGAGGTACACTGAGAATTAAAGTAAAAAAACTTTGTCTGTCATGGCATGTCAGCATCAGTTTATTATTAAAATAAGAAAAGAAATACACACACACACACACACACACACACACACACACACACACACACACACAATGATGACTCAGATGTTTTAGCAAATATACTGTCTGTCTTCCATGTGAATGGAAGATACATCCAGGTCTAATTTGTTTTTATAAAGCATTAGAGCGAAATCACACTAAGAAAACCTGGCTTTGCTAAACACACATTAAACCATGCATGTACTTCTGCCTCTGCTCCTAAACAACAGAACACAGAGGATATGCCAGTAAAAACCAGGAGCCTTTAATGGCAGACCATGCAGAAAGGCATGCAGATAATTTCTGCCTAGCGACTCTTTTGTAAAAATCTTTTTCGCTGACTCAAATTCACATTTGTCTAGTAATAAAATCACCATAAAACACTGTCAAATGGAAAATAGAACTCATTTATGAAAACAGGATATACAGACCCATTCCAAAAAAAATAGAATATCATGGAAAAGTTGAATAATTTCCATAATTCCATTCAAAAAACTTTTATAGATTATAAATTAAGGGCGCACAATTTAAACGTTTTCAAGTATTTATTTGTTTATTTTTACATAATCTGGGCTTCCAGCTCATAAAGCCCACGAAAAACAGAATTTTTAATTTTGGAAATTGGGATAACATCAAGTCAATAAAAGTCAATAAAAATATGGTACTTTCAAAACGATATGTCAATCTTCAATAGTTGGTTTGGAATTCCTTTGCTTTAATCACTGCCTTGATGCAACGTGGCATTGAGGCAATCAGCCTGTGGTATTGCCTGAGATTTCCTTGATGCTTGCTGTCAGCTCTTCTTTGTTGTTGGGTCTAGTGACCCTCATTTTCCTTTTGAGAATACCCCATAGATTCTCAATGGGGCTTAGGTCCGGCGAGTTAGCTGGCCTGTCAAGCAATGTTATGGCATGGGCATCAAACCAGACTTTGGTGCTTCTGGCGGCATGGGCAAGGGCCAGGTCCTGCTGGAAGATAAAATTGGCATCCCCATACAGATCCTAAGCAAAAGGAATCATGAAGTCCTCTAAAACATTCTGGTATACTGTTGTGGGGACCTTGGATTTAAGAAAAGCAGAGTTTACCAACACCTGCACCAGACATTGCACCCCGATTCATGACTGGATATTTCACACGGGTGCTCAAGCAGTCTGGGTTCTCTTACTCCAAACCCTTGGACCTTGATTCCTGAATGAAAGGCACACTTTACTTTCATCGGAAAAGAGAGTCCTTTTTCCCCTTGGCCCAGTTGAGCCACTTCCTATGTTGGCTCAGGTTCAGAAGTGGCTTGACCCGAGGAAGCCGACAATTGTAGCCCACCTTACGGATGCGTCTGAATGTAGTGGTTTTTGAAGCTGTGACTCCTGCATCATTCCACTCTTTCTGGATCTCTGCCAGATTCTTGAATCTTCTCCTTTTGATAATCCGCTGAAGCCAACAGTTATCTATTTTGCTGCTGTATCTTCTATTGCCACATTTTGTCCTTACACTAGACTTTCCAATGCTTGGATACAGCACTTTGTGAACATCCAGCCTTAGCTATGACGTTTTGTGGCTTACCCATGCTTTGGAGGGTATCAGTGAGTCTTCCCCATATTGAACTGAACTGAGACAATTGAACCAAACTGAAGCAATTTAATGACACCTGAAGAGACCTGTGCTGGTGTTTTGAGTTTAGTAGATGTTTAGTGTGTTACACTAAGTTTAAAACATTCATGCCCTGCAAAATTTTGGCTGATTCCTCCACAGTCACATTTTTTTTGAAATCCTGTTTTCTTGGGCTTTCCAATTTTTTGGAATGGGTCTGTAGAGGTAATGTCATACATTAACAGTATTAAACTGCTTGCAGTTAACACTTAAGTACCATTTTAAGGGGTGGTACATCATTTCCTTAGAGGAACTTACCTACAGATTTTAGTATATTATAGCAAGCTGAAAAGGCCAATATAAAGCATTGTTTCGTCCCTTGACTTTTATTTACTTGCAGAAAATATGAACACATTTATAAAACACATCAATCAACACATATATTTCAGTTTTTTTTCTGGTCAACTTTATTTCATACATTAATCGTTTAGCTTTACACAAATCATTTAGCTTTTTGTTACACATACCAATGCCTTTTGTGGATACTGCTTCTGTAATGAATCAAAAAAACAATATTGTCCTGCAGACTAAATTTAATTGTTTTTGACATTTTATTCATGCAATGATGTGGGTGCCTGACCTCATATACATGTAGAAGAATCCCGCAAATGAATACACAGTCATAAAATTATACTAATGATGTATCAAACACACGCAATGTCAGCATATCTAATTCACCTGTTTGAAAGAAAAAAACGGAAGAAAATGCAACGGCGCTCTCCATGACTGTGCTGCCCTAATAAATATTAATAATAACCTAATTATTTTTTGCTGTTTTAATAAATCCATAAATACATTTGAAACAAGGGATGAAAAAAATCAATCCTGGGCAGACCTCTACACCAAAGCACACACTGTAATAGATCGTGAAAGTGAAACTTTAAAGATCAGCCTGCAGGAGTCAATTGTAGCTTGATAATTAAATACAATTGTTTAAAATAGGCCTAGTGTTTATTTAAGGAGCATAAAAGTCAAGAATGGAGTATTGGTGCACAATCTTTTTGTATTTGCACATTTTGAAGGGCTCATTTTGGATTTATTTGATCACTGTATTTGACTCATCACCGAAGTGCTCACACACCTTCACAGCGTGAAATAGGTAAGTTTCCTCAGCTGAGTCAAGAACAAGTTCAAGTAGAACCATTTCTTACCCCAAAAGGCAAATAAGAACCATTCTATGTGGAGTTTGCATGTTCTCCCATGTTTGCATGGGTTTCCTCTGGCACTCTGGTTTCATCCCACAGTTCAAAGACATGCTACCAGGTTGATTGGAGACACTGAATTGTCCTGTAGGTACCTGTAATGGACTGGCATCCATCCAGGGTGTTACCATGTGCCTTGCACCATTTGAAGAGCTGGGATAGGCTCCAGCACCCCTCCCTGACCCTAATTAGGATACGAGATTAAAGAAAATGAATAAATGAATGTGGGTTAGATCTTGTACTGAATTTGCTTGAAGATGTGCAGCTGAACCACACCTGCGATTTATGTCATTCCACAGTCCTCTAGACACCTATGAGTTGATTGATTGGACATAGAGGGGGGCGGGTGTTTGTGATGTGGACCAATAGACATTAAAAGAAAGGAGGACAAGGGTGGAGCATGGGAATGCAAAAAACCTCAACTGGGTGTGTTCTCAACTTCTTTACTATCACAGGAGAAGATCAGTGACTACTCTTTCTGCGGGACAGGTAAGCAGCAGCGATATATGTATACAAGACTGTATGATAAAAAATGTATTATAATTAATGTACCTCATATTTATTATGAAATAAGTACTGTATAACATTTAATATGCTATATTTTCTGTTGCATTTTCACAAATATTTTGAACCCTGTTTGCAGGTCAGGATCTACTGAAGAGTACGTCATAAATATATAGACTTCGTGCTCATCTTAATTGCTTTATAAGCAATTACAAGCAATAACAAGTGCAACTACAAAAATCTAACCTAACTATATATAAATCAATATTTGGCATATGTCGACTACGTCTCCTTATCATTTTTCCAGCCCAGCTTTTTTCTGGTAACTGTTGGACGGAGAACTGATAAGGGCATGTGCCCGATGCTACCTGCCTGTTTTCAGTGAGTCTCAAGTAAAGCAACAGACCTAGAGCATCTCATGTGTATAATGTTCAAATGGCATTTTATTGTCATTCTGATGAACTTGACAAAACAGAATGCAAAAATATTTACCTCTGCTTTTAACAATGCTATGGGAACTGATGTCACTTAAAGCTGTAGTAGTGATTTTTTTATTCTTACTTGCTATTCATATTGACATTGTGCCACTATATCAATAAACAAGGAGGCCAGTCCAGTCTCTTACTAGTTGAGTACTCATACTATAAAGCAGCACTGTCAAAATTTGTTCAGAATGTGGATGGCATTATATTTCTGAAACAAGCATTTTGCCTTAAATGCACATGTCCAATTCATGCCAAATGCTAGGTGCCTTTACAGATGTGCAACTTAAGATCACAGGCAGTGGGTTTAAATGTTGTATTGGTAACAGTTAATATTCTTCGTACAACTACCTCTGTCTTTTGGCTATATACGTATATACTTGAGCTTAAACCATATATATATA
>JAYDZF010000007.1:12802068-12820565 GCA_034509105.1 Microcambeva barbata | reverse complement strand
CTAGCAGAGCCGGGATTTGAACCGCCAATCTCTGGTTGATAGTCCAAAGCTCTACCCACTAGGCTACCACCGTCCTGTTCTGCATGCTTCATTGTTAACAGTGTCCTGCCAAACTGGATCATAAATGCAACACAACTCATTCAAGGGAGGTGAGAGACACCCAAGTGACACGCCAGACCATTCTCATCAGCATGGTATACATGCAATATTACAACCTACAAGGGTACCTTATCACACCACTGAGCCCAGGTGTCATTATCTTGCATTGGCCAGCGAGCATTTCCACTGGACGAGGAACCAGTTGGGGTCAGTTCTGTTCACTAATGAATGTTGAACAGAAATGATGGAAGCCAATGATTTTGGAGACACCAAGAAGCATGCAATGCATCAGCCACTGTTACCTTTGGTGGTGATGGTTTTCCAGTGTGGGCAGTTGTGTCTATTGTGTACGCCAAGTGCACTTTGAATTCTCAATAAGTGTACATAAAACATGGTGTTAAATACACATGCTGTAATATACACTTAAGTGTACTTTAGTTTAGCATAATTTATACTATGAAAGATATGCTTTGTACTGTTTGTAAACAAATACAGTATATTCAATACAAAAGCTGAACACAGTGTAATTATATTCGCCCACAAGCTGGCACATGGTTGGATTTTCATTGAAGAAAATTATTATTATTATTTGTATTGTTGTTGTTGTTGGCTTGTGAAAAATGTTACCATTACATTTTTAACTCAAAGGGTTACAAATAGAGAAAATATTTATATTTTTTATTTAAAAAATGAATTCCACAGGTGTGTCTTAATTTCACATGTGTTTATAGTATGGTTCCAGAATCAATGTTAAGCAAAACCTTTTCCATATGAAAATGTTTATTTCTATATATGATGAGAATGAAAATCTTCCTCAACTGTACACATTTATTAAAAATAAATATTTTAAGTTTGGCCCACTATGTCTTTGAGTTTTGTATTGTTTCGTTGCTCTAGGATTTTTATTATTCTTATTAGTTGTTACTAATTCCAATTATTAAAAGCAAGAGGTGTTTAGCCAACAACAGCACTCTATCATGATGCTCTTGGGTTTCACACTCTATCAGACAAGTAAATAAATAAAATCCATTAGATGCATTTCCCTTGTAATGGATTAATAACTGCACCAGTTGTGCCCCACAAACTTTTTCAACTTTTTAATTCTTTTGTTCTATACTGTAAAAATAAAATCTGAAACTACTGTTTAATTCACCTTAATCTAGACATACAAGGTTCATAATAAGCTGAAAAAAATCTATTTTGTACAAAATTAAAAATGTCTTGCCTGCAACACACTTTTTAGCATTTTCAGCATTTTGCAGGCATTTTTATCCAAAGCAACTTACAGTACTGACAGTTTACAGTCTAAGCTCCTGAAGTTTAGGGGCTATGCTCAAGGGCCCAATTGTGGCAAGCTGGAAGTGGTGTGGCTTAATTTTTACACTTAATTTTATGATTACTAGTTCAGATACCTATCCCTAAATCACATTTCACATTATTGAGACTTTTAAATGGGTTGAGAGTTGAGGACACTTTCGTACATTTTCAGTCTGAGGCAGATCTGGACTTCAGGCCAGTCAAGCACATGCTACCAGACATGTTGTAGTAGTGTGTACATAATGAGACCTGGTATTGTTGTCTTGAAATTTGAGACCTTGCTTTGTTGTCTTATGATAGACTAACTGGGAAAAAAAGTCAAGCACATGCTATCAGACATGTTGTAGTAGTGTGTACAGAATGAGACCTGGTATTGTTGTCTTGAAATTTGAGACCTTGCTTTGTTGTCTTATGATAGACTAACTGGGAAAACCCACACCCTAACAGTGGTATGTTTAATTAGATTAGACTACATTCAACTTTATTGTCAATTAACATGTAGCATTACACATTTGCACTTGGCAATGATAATAGTATGTATGGTACTTTTTTGTTTTCATTTGAATGTATGGGCACTGACTGAACAATTTCAGTTGTCTTTTATTTGTGCCCTGTGGTTGTAGAACCACAGTTGTCTGAACTTTAGTTTGACTATTTTCTGAGAATTTGTGTTGTTTGTTTAATTGTGGGAATTACAAAGCAAGACTGGCTCCTCTTGTTTTGTTCTAGTTTTGTTTTTACAACTTCCCCCCCACATCATACAAGTGCAAGGTATTACACACTTTCAGTCACTTAAACACTTACAATGTACAAAACCCCACCAATCTAAAAGACTGGTGGGATTAAAAGTACCAACAGAAACCCCACCTGGACACACAGATAACACACCAAATTTTGTATTTGAATATTTTAGTTGATTTACCCTTCAAGTCACTTTAAATGTTTACACTGTACTGTTTGCACACGCTGTACTGCATTTGGAGACATTCAACTTTCATATGACTGCACTGTTCCATTCCTTCTCCCTGTATGGAAACTTTACCGTGGCTAAATTTAGCCATGTCCTCTACAACACAGCAATGGAATGTGAATTTGTTCCCGCCAGTTGTACCCTGCAACATTTGGCATACAGCAAATTAAAATACAAATTGTGGTTTGGAAAATGTTCAGATACAAATGTGGTAAATGGTAGAGGTAAAGAGGGATTCTAAACGTATACGTTTATAAGTATATTGAGTTTTTAGACTAAAAACCGACCTCTAGTGTCAGGTAGTGTAATAGAGCTCAGGACGCCGACGCCAAAAAAAGGCGCTTCGGCCCGGCGGAAAAATAATGTTGAATACGCCCCAAATGTTTACGTAATAGGCGCTGATTGGCTACAGTGTTGGCTCGTAGCTCCTCCTTTTTCATTTTATGGCGACTAAGACGGTCACAGAAAGCATATTGCCGGGTGCGGTAATTCATTCAGCTCTTCCATCGGTTGGAGTAGACGCAGAAACTTAAAGCGGTAACATGGCAGGTTACCTGAAGGTTCTCAACAATCTCAGCAAGTCTGCGGCAACTTTATACAAAAGTCCGGCGGTCCTCGCTCCTGCTACCTGCCAGACCTGGCAGCTAAGGAACTGTGAGTTGATAAGCATAAGTATTTAAGCAGAACTGCATCACTTTACACGTGCTTTGCTGGTTTTCATTTTTACGTGGTACATTGAAATTCTTGGCGCTTTGTGTTCTACTGTGTTTCGTGTTAAACAGCACATATATCGGGTTTCCAGTGTTACAGACATTATTTGCCTTCGTTTTCAGAAGTACCTATATTCGTTAGTTTTCCACATTAAACAACACCACTATTTACACAATTTCACCTAGCTTGCTTGACCGTGAGGCTGGCTAGCTTTATATATTTTCTGTGTTGCCAAACTCTGTCTACCATATTCAAATAAACCAAACCATCTCAACCCGTAACAGTTAGCTTACAAGCCCAGGATTTAGCGCGCAGTGTCAAATGACATAATCATAATGGGTATTATTACTGTTATTAAAAATAATAAAAATTAATAACTTATTTTATTTAAGTGTTATTCAATAGAGATAAATACTTTTCGTTGCCTAAACTTATGCGCTTTAATAAAAGCTATAGCGAGTGAAAGTACTACATCCGATATCTAGCGGTTACGTTTATGTTCAAACGGTATTGTGTTAAATGCACCAATATTATTTTAGGCCGTATGTTGATCATTTTTTATAAACTGCGTCTAGGCAGACTTTTGATTCGAGTCGTTCTACAACGTTCCAATCTCAAGGTCATTCGTTGGATAAGAGTGGATTATGGCTGCTCGATTATTAAGAGCCACGGCTTTTTCTCCCTCCTGCAGACTGCCACCATTTTTGCTTGCATAGCCACTATGAAAGCGAAGCCTTTTTTTTTTACTTAAAGGTCACTTGCCCAATTTATAAGTAATACCCTTTGTGGACAGTTTATTTGTGACCTTAAAATGCTATTTGTATCCTTGCCTGTATCCCAAATTTATATCTCAGGGATTTTATTAAGTGGTTAAGTACAGTTAAACTTCTAATTGGTCTTTTTCAAATTAAAGATGTTAGACATTTAATGTACGTTTTGCAATGATCATGGTTTTTATACTCCTTGATCTTGTAAGGCTTCAGGTTACAAAATTGTATATATTGTGCTCCAGAAAGGACTTTACCAGCATTGTTTGGTTTTTCAGCATTGTTTTCCACTTTCCTGATCGACTTTGAATCATTTTGTGGGGATCTAGGGCACATGAAGGGCAGTTGTATCAAGTTTTATCCATTCTTGTGCTTGGGGCAGCTGTGGACTGGTGGTTAGAGAACTGAGCTTGTGATCAGAAGGTTGCCGGTTTGATTCCCAGAGCTGACAGGTCATGACTGAAGTGTCCTTGAGCAAGGCACCGAACCTCTGACTGCTCCCCAGGTGCTGTGGCTTGGGCGTCATACTGTTCTGGGCACGTGTGCTCACTGCCCCCAGTGTTCACTAGTGTGTTTCACTGCCCGGTTAAATGCGTAAAACGAGAAACTACTTGCCCATTCTGACCTTGTAAAGTTTATGACTTGTGCAAGTGCAATACACTAGGCTTGAATTGCAGATTCAAGTTTACTATTACTATTTTGGTAATTAGTTTTAGTTTAATGCTGTTGGAACTGGTGGTTGTAATGTGTTATGCTCCATTTTTGTTGTGAACTACACAAATGTAAGTCATCATTGTGCACTTTAACCAAGTGTTGAGTCAATAAATACTTTGCAGTTGTCCTTGGCAGCTCAAAATCAGATGGCTGTCATGTGGGCCTGGTGGCTTCACTTCTGATATGGACTTTATTGAGTTAGCAAACCTACATTTAATGTCCCCACAGGTGAACTTTCTTTAAAGTATTCAAAGTTTTTGTCTATTACACTTTTCATTTGTATGATTGAGTTGTTTTGAGTTATAAGTTTACTTTGTAGATTATAGTCCTCCTATAGTCCAAAATACTTGGTACCAGGTTAATCAGAAAGACAGAATTGTTTTACAAGTACCCAGCTACTAGAATGCATAAATCATTTAAGTGCCTGTCTTAAGCCTGGATAAATCGGAAGAGTTGTGGCAGGAAGGGCGTCCAGCATAAAAACTAATGGGCAACTCCTAATGCCTAGTTCACACTACATGATTTTGTCTCTGCAACAATCACCATTTCATTTTCCATCTCTGGAGCAACTTGGCATTGCACTCCCTGAACAATCAGGGACTGAAATCAGATTGGAAAGTTGCATCATGTAATCTGGAGTAACCAATGGAAGTTGCTAGAATTAAATACGATATACACAATGAATAAATATTTTAAGAGAATTAAGATTTTTTATTTTGATTGCATTTCACTGTTCCAGACCATTTTTTTTATGCTGGTAAACTGAAAACATCAAAATCAGTTAAACGTCAAGTGTTAGTTTGGTGGTCAGGGTGACTTACAGGAAGTCAAATATTTGTCTTTATTTTCAAATATGATGGTAACAGTAATGCATAAAACAGTAAATGTATGTTTTTACAGATGCAGACAAACGCATTAAGGTGGCTCAGCCAGTGGTGGAGATGGATGGAGATGAAATGACACGGATCATCTGGGAATTCATCAAAGAAAAGGTGTTGTAATTTTTTTGTTTTAAATGGAGAAGGGAGGGTGGTCGAATCTGATCTATTTTTACACGTGGGTGTGCTAGAGAAGATGCATCAAAGTAACAAAACAAAGTTTCCTACAGTTAAACGAAAAATGTTATGGTGGACTAGAACTGATGTATTACTGATGGATACATAAAGGGATGGTGAGCCAGTTACTATTTTTGTTACACACTTGAAGAAACCAGGGCGGTATTTTGGACTATTTTATGTAAGCAGCAGCACCAAAGCACAGTCTGTTTATATATACTTTAATACCTTCACTTGCATTGTTTTGACTTCCATACGTTTGCTTTATCTCAGTTTTTAGAAGTTAGGGTGTTATTAAAAACGGTAGTTGTCTTGATAGTTCTGGAGAAACTGGCACAGCAGGGGCAGTACCCACTCTATAGGAAATATTGATATTACATTAAACAATTTTTGCAGCTTTCTGTTGCTCAACAAAATACTTTTTTAAAGAATGTGTTTAATTATAAATGTAATGTTTGTCAACCATCTGGCTCAAGTAAAGATTCCCCCCTCTCATTACCATCAAATAGTCCATGTTTTACTTTAAGAAACGCCCCAACATGGTTAAAACTATTAGTTTATCATTGTAACTTGACATTTTTAAACACCATTTAAATGCTTTTTGCTCCAAGCACAGCGCATTATTTGGTTGACAAATACCCAAGTAGTGCTCTAGTGGATTCAAATCTGCTTCCTGTGAAGGCCATTAAAGTGCATTCTTTGGCATATTTATGGAATCAGGTTGAACAGCTTTGACAGTGTGATGTGATATGATGCTTGAAGGGGGCCAATTCGGGATAGAAGTGGTCAACAGCAGTGGTGTTAACAATGTTTGATTAGTATGGAAGCATTGAGTGCTAAGAAAACATTCCCATGCACACCCCCTGTATTAGTGACACACTGCAGGTTTGATCCATTAATGTAATATTTATGTAAAATTCTGATACTCCTGATCTTCCTGACAGCAGATCACACACTTCTGAAACCTTTTCATAGTCTCTGAAATCACAAATGATGCCTGATTCTGATCTGTCTATGCTTCATTTTATGAAAAAGTAACTAGCGTGTAGGGCTACCTTTTTAAATGTTTATGCAGAAATGTATAACAGTTACACTATACTTGTTGTCTTATCATCTTTTAAACATGCCTGTTTTATTTTCAGCTCATTCTGTCAAATGTTGATGTGGAGTTAAAATATTTTGACCTGGGTCTTCCCTATCGCGACCAGACTGATGACCAAGTCACCATTGATTCTGCTTTAGCAACCAAGAAATACAATGTTGCTGTCAAATGTGCCACTATTACTCCAGATGAGGCAAGGGTTGAAGGTGATCTATATATTATATATATACTTTGTATTTTTTCTCATTGTATAAGGACAAAGTAGCAGTTATTCAAATCACCAAACAAAATAAGTAAAAAATGCATTAAAATGAAGAGATAATAAGATGAAAATGATACACAATTTTCCATACATTTAGGTAATATAAACACCATTACCACTGAACAGTATTTAAAACTGAGCTGTAAGCCTGCTCAAACTGGAATTATTTTAGTCTGTGTTCAAATGTTTGTGCTCATTTGTAAAAATTATATCAGATGATTCTGTTTAAGTGATATTTTAGTTTAAAACTGCCTTCTAGTGATCTGGGTTTTCTACTTTGCTCAGTAGCTACTTTGCTACTTAAGTTATCGCTTAAGTAGCATTTCTTACACACATACTGGTATTAGACCATTAAAGTCTGCTATGTAACACATTGCTGTTCTGAGTGAGGATATAACAATAAGATATGAGAATGGGGTGGAATGTGAACTTTTTTGGAATCCAGTTCTGATGCCATTTAATTCCTGTTAGAAATAAGTGTGAGGATATGCCATGTCAAACCTTATTGATGTTCTTAACTTGATTACATTTTAATTAGGTAACTGCTTTCAACTAATATTGTGGCAACAACTCTGGGCTCAATGTCATCTTTGACTAATAAGGCTGTGGAAATGTTTCTGCTATGTAAATAAAAACACAATATTTTCTTTTGATGAGCATAGAGGAACTTGCACAGCCGAGACCATTCAACGTGTATGCTTCACAATGGGAAGAAAATAATGCATGCATGAATATGTTCCTCAATTATTGAAACCCATAGTTGCAGCAGTCTGCTAAAAACAAACTGTTAGTGGTGGTGGCGACGGCATCAGAATTCTTGCTGTTTTGCCCATGGCTAAATATTTAAATAATTTGTCATCTTATTAGACCAGATATTTTTGTTCTTAGATACTGCTTATTAAACTCCAAACAATGGGTGAAGAACCCTCTGGTAATATTGTTTTCAGAAGTCAGTCGTTTTGTATTTCTTCAATTTTCATACAATGGCACCAACAGTTGTGTCTTACTAATGGTTTTGTAGCCCATTCCAGCCCTGTGCAGGTCTATGATCTTGTCCCTGACATCCTTATAAAGCTTTTTGGTCTTGCCCTTGTTGGAAAGATTAGTCTGACTGACTGAGTCTGTGGACAGGTGTCTCTTATACAGGTGACAATTTAAGTCTGTTGTCTTTAATGCAGGTTAGAAGTGTCTAATTGGTCTGTAAATGTAATTGCATTTTGCAGAGAGAACCAGTTATTTATTTGACACAATGTAATTTTCTGGATTTTATTTTTGACATTCTCTCTCACTGTTTATTTTAATCTACCATTAAAATTAGACAGTTCATATGTCAGGGATCAATATTGAATATTTATTTCCTCCAGTGTGTGTGTGTGTATATATGTGTGTATATATGTGTGTATATATATATATATATATATATATATATATATATACACATACATACACACACACACCAGGTCCTCTAAGTTTGGATACATACACACACAGGCTGCACACACAAGCTCCTGTTCTGGCTCCTAAAGACCTGTTAGACACTTCTAATAAACTTGTTTACCTGCATTAAAGATGGCTGTCTTATATAAACTGTGTAACTTAAAAACATAAAAAGACATGCCGGCCTAGATCTGTCCTGGGGGTTGTATCTTTGACAGCCATACTTTAATGAGTTTTACATTTCTTAAATTGCATGTCTCCTTCACATAGAATTCAAGCTAAAGAAAATGTGGAAAAGTCCCAATGGAACTATTAGAAACATCCTGGGTGGCACTGTATTCCGTGAGCCAATCATCTGCAAGAACATTCCAAGACTTGTTCCTGGTTGGACACAACCTATCACAATTGGCAGACATGCCTTTGGTGACCAGGTCCTCTAATTTTGAATTTTAATTTTTTGGGGGGCAAAACATTATGTATCTATTTTTTACCTTCTGTAGTTTTTTTGTGTGTACAGTACAGAGCCACAGACTTTGTTGTGAATACACCTGGCAAGTTTAAAATCACCTTTACTCCAGCTGATGGAAGCAAGGGCCAGGAGTGGGAAGTGTTTGATTTTCCCAATGGTGGCTGTGGAATGGGCATGTACAACACTGATGAGGTCTGTGAAAACTTTTCATTAACATTTGTGTGTGAAGGAAAATGTTCTCACCTCATGTTTAGTGATTCAAATTTGTCAGATCATTTGAACTGATGACCATTGATTGTTAAAATGTGTTAATATAAGACTTTAGGTGTTGTAGGTCATAAATGCTGAGGCCAATAATATAGAACACTAAGTTAATGTAATCATACATTTAAGTTCTGCTTACAGAATGCATATTTTAAACTAGTAGGTATGGAATTTAGTGCAAGTGAGTTTTAGCTGGATACATTGTGAACAATTGAGGGTTAAACATCTTGATCAGGGACTTAACAGTGGTTGAGCTTGAACTGGTACCCTTCTGATTACTAACCCCATAACTTGTGTCCTCAGCAGTTACAGTATCTAACAAGGGCTTGCAACACATTCAAAAAAGAGTAATCCTGCAAAGTTTGGACATTGCAAGATGTTAAGCAGAATTTATTCAATGCAGTAATATAAATAAAATTACACCCAAGTGCACAAAGGCAGTTACTTGGGCTGTTGCTATTCAGCCTCAATTTGCAATTGTTATAAATATTAGTTTTAGGGTTTCCTGATAATGCATTATGATGTTTAGGCTAGAACAGCAACACGAGCTACTCAAATGTCTTTAAACAGTGCATGCACACTGAGTGGGACAGGATAAACCCCATGTCTCTTCTTTATTCTAGTGCCTGTTGGTTCTATGAAATTAAAAGCCTGGGGCAGGTGTGGCCTGATGGTTAGCGAACTTGTGATCGGAAGGTTGCCGGTTTGATTCCAAGAGCAGGCGGGTCATGAGTAAGTGCCCTTGAGCAAAGCAACTTTTTCCTGGGGTCCTTGGTGAGGGCTGCCCAGACTTGTGTGCTCACTGCTTGTAGTGTTCATTAGTGTGGATATTCGTGTTTCAGCTGTAAGAAATTCAGAGTGAGGAGACTTGGTTGTTCATCGGATGAGTCTTTATTAACGCATGCAGAAGTATAGGTGCAGCCCATAGAGGTCAACACACATCTAGCAAGACATACAAAAATGGAAGACTTAACTGTTCTAAGACTGGGGAAATTTCTTTTAACGGATAGTGTTTAGTGAAAATGTAATGCATACATTACTGAGTTTCATTTCATATTTAACACATCTGTGTTCAGTCAGATTGGTTAACATCAGCATTCATGAATTTACAAATAACTCTCTAGCAAACAGTCGAGCTCTAACCAAACTCCCAAATCAAATGGAGTTGCAGTCGGTGTACAATAGATGAGGTTTAGTTGGAGGGTTTTGAACCATTTGATCTGTAAGTCAATTCGATTTATCTGTATAGCACATTTTACAATAGATATAGTCACAAGCAGCTTTACAAAGTTTAGGACCACCATACCAAAAACCCCTGTTGAGCAAGCTGAGAGTGTTGATAGGAAACATTGTCTTAAAAAATACAGGAGAAGCCTTAAGAGAAACCAGACTTCACAGTAACCCATTCTTCTTGGCTAGAGGATATTTTAAATAAACAGGATTTATACAAACCATACCAGTTCAAACACAATACATTGAACTGTCTTATAACTAGCAGAAATGTATTCTTTGGGTTTATTTTTCAGTCCAGTCTCTGCATTAAAAATGTCATGACTTCAGAACAGACTATATAAAACACAGTCCCCGTCTCTACTCGTGACTTCAGTCTTATCCTCGAGATGGTAAACAGGTTCCTCAGAATAAAATGGAAGATACAGTGGGGCAATAAAGTATATAGTCAGCCACTGATTGTGCAAATTCTCCTACTTCAAAAGCTGAGAGAGGTCTATAAAATAGGTACCCTTCAACTGTTGGAGACAAAATAAGGAACAAAGAATCCAGGAAATCACATTGTAGGAAAATAAGTATTTGGTCAGTAACAAAAGGTCAACACTAAACTTTGTAACATAACCTTTGTCTGCAGTGACCAAGGTCAAATGTTTCCTGTAAAGTCTTCAGCAGGCTTGCACACACAGTAGCTGGTATTTTGGGCCATTTCTCCTTTAGGTCAGTGATGTTTTTGGGCTGTCGTGGGGCAACATGGACTTTCAACTCCCTCCACAAATTTTCTATTGGGTTGGGGTTGTGGAGACCAGGTCACTCCAGGACCCCGAAATGCCTTTTATGGAGCCACTTCTTTATTATGAGTGCTTTCACACTCATGGTAGCATGAGGCGGACTCTACAACCCACACAAGTGGCTCAGGTAGTGCAGCTCATCCAGAATGGCGCAAGAATGTTTGCTGTATCTTTCAGTGTAGTGTCCAGAGGTGCTACCAGGAGATGTGGAGGAGGCTGTAGGAGGGCAACAACTCAGCAGCAGGGCCACTACCTCTGCCTTTGTGCAAGGAGGAACGGGAGGAGCACTGCCAGAGCCCTGCAAGATGACCTCCAGCAGGCCAGAAATGTGCATGTGTCTGCACAAACGGTTAGAAAAAGACTCCATGAGGATGGTATGAGGGCCCAACGTCCAAAGATGGGGGTTATGCTCACAGCCAAACTCTGTGCAGGAAGCTTGGCATTTGCCAGAGAACACCAGGATTGGCAAATTCCCCCCCGGCGCCCTGTGCTTTTCACAGATGAAAGCAGGTTCACACTGAGCACATGTGACAGACGTGGGTCTGGAGATGCCGTGGAGAGCGATCTGCTGCCTCCAACATCCTTAAGCCTGACCGGTTTGGCAGTGGGTCAGTAATTGTGTGGGGGGCTGCACAGCCCTCTGTGTGCTCACCAGAGGTAGCCTGACTGCCATTAGGTACAGAGTTAAGATCCCCAGACCTCTTGTGAGACCATGTGGCCCTGGGTTCCTCCTAATGCAGAAAAGCATGTTAGCAGTTCCTGCAAAATGAAGGCACTGAAGCTATGAACTGGCCCGCTCGTTTCCCAGACCTGAATTCGATTGAGCACATCTGGGACATCATGTCTCGCTCCATCCACCAACGTCACGTTACACCACTGACTGTCCAGGAGTTGGCAGATGCTTTAATGCAGGTCTGGGAGAAGATCCCTCAGGAGACCATCCGCCACATCATCAGGAGAATGGCCAGGCATTGGAGGGAAGTCATACAGGCACGTGGAGGCCACACACAATATTGAGCCTCATTTTGACTTGTTTTAAGGACATCAAAGTTGGATTAGCCTGTAGTTTGTGTTTCACTTTAATTTTGTGTGACTCCAAATCCAGGCCTCCATTGGTTAATAAATTTGATTTCTATTGAGTTTTGTGGGATTTTGTCAGCACATTCAACTTTCTCATTGAATACTGTTCTGTACATTCATTCCGATCTAGGATGTGTTATTTGAGTGTTCCCTTTATTTTTTGGAGCAGTGTAGGTTAGCATTATTTTATAAATAATGCAGAATTTAATCTGATCAAACTTTTAGTTCTAGTTAGAACTCACACTGCTGCATTTTGAACAAACTAACGCTTGTTTATGGATCTTCTAGAGCATTTAGTTAGATCATTACAATAATCTAACTGAGATGTTTTAAAAGCATTGATCCATTTTCAGCATAACTTACACAGTATTTTTAGTTTAGATTTTAAACAATTGAATGTAATATTATTAGGGAATATTAAATGAGTGACTTAATTCTAAATCTAAACACTGTCTCTAACAGCTGAGGTTAAAAAAGGGTGTAACAATTGATTTAAGTTAAATAAAAGGTTATATTTACCATTAGGTTAGATTTCTTTCTTAGAGAAATTCATTTTTATACTATTATAGTATTTATACGAAATACTATTTTATCTAAATTAAGTCTAAGTAAGTTACAGGACATCCAGTTTTATATATAATGTACACTGTATCTTCTGGCATACTGATTGTGTTTATGAATTATTTCTCCAAATAGTAGCATATGAAGTGTGAAAAAATGTCCCAATACTGACCATTGTGAAGTATTTCGTAATTTGTCTTTGTAAACAATACATAAATTACCAGTGGTCAGTTACAAAGCCAAGAGAGTGCTTGTCCTTTGACACTGTTTTTTAGCAAAGTAAAATGCTCTGCTCGACACAGTAGGTGAGCAACCTTATCTGGGCTATATGCAAGTGATATAGCCACACTCATTTTCTGCTACTTTTATTTGAGGAAAATAAGTGATACAGGGAAATTCTAAATGGCATGAGAATACTTTTCTAGTAGAATCAAAGTTTTTTAAATGTAGATTCACAAGCATGCAAAGTTATAAATTAAGGTTCACCAGGAGGAACTTGTTGAAACCTTCTTCAGAGAACTCTATCTCAGACTTGTGTGAAGGTTCACCTCTGACAGGACAAAGGAGTGGCTTTGGGACAATTGTGAATGTTCTCAAGTGGCACAGCCAGAGCCCACACTTGAACCTGATTGAACATGGAAAGATTTAAACTCCACATCCAACCAAATGGAGCCTGATTCAAAAATAGGTGTGCCAAACTTACTTGGCTGAAACTAACTATTCAACTGACCCGGATCTGCTAGTTATAACTCCCTGCTTAGCCAAATGCTAAGTTGTTCAAATTGTGTTGGCATTTTTGGCATATACAACAAAGCCCATTGATAGGAAAGATGACATTTTTATAAGTGATTTTATGTCTTTACAGTCCATTACAGGTTTTGCACACAGTTGCTTTCAGTATGCCATCCAGAAGAAATGGCCTCTCTACATGAGCACGAAGAACACCATTTTGAAAGCCTATGATGGGCGTTTTAAGGACATCTTTGAGGACATCTTTGAGAAGTTAGTGATTTGTTCATGTAATATCCACACTTTGTGTTTGTGAGCTTAGTCCTGGATTTGAACACCACCGAAGCTGCTTGACCTGACCTTTTATGGAACTGTGATTGCAGGAACTATAAGCCGGAGTTTGACAAACTAAAGATCTGGTATGAGCACCGGCTTATTGATGACATGGTAGCTCAAGTACTGAAGTCTTCTGGTGCTTTTGTTTGGGCATGTAAGAACTATGATGGAGATGTACAGTCTGACATCCTGGCTCAAGGCAAGTCAACGAAATATAAACTATTTTACATTTACTTTCTACAAAAGTAATATACAGTAATCTAGTGGTTAAGGTACTGGACTAGTAAATCCCATCCCAAATCCCACCACTGGTTGCTGCTGCTGAGCCCTTGAGCAAGGCTGTTCACCCTTATTGCTCAGACTATACTGTACTGTAAGTCACTTTGGCTAAAGGTCTCTGCCCTTTTTTAACTGTGTGGCATAGTAAAAAGGTTTGCTGTAATGCTGAACTTTTCACCATATATGTAGGTTTTGGTTCTTTGGGACTGATGACTTCAGTCCTAGTGTGTCCTGATGGAAAAACCATTGAGGCTGAGGCTGCCCATGGCACTGTCACCAGGCATTACCGTGAACATCAGAAGGTGAGAGCCATTTGCTTTTTACTACTGGATGAAATTCTCTTAACCAACCTCTTATGCTGTCTTGGAGCAACTATATTTGTACTGAGATTAGATTATACATAGGGGGACCCTTTTTAGTCATTAGCAGTCATCAGTCAGCTTCTGAATGCAATTAATTGCACTTTTGAACACCAAACTTCTGTGTTCAAAGAAGTTCACCAAAGTCTGTTTTTTATTTGTAAAATAAGTTTTGAATCATGCACATTCTTTCCACTTCTCAATTGTATATCCTGTTGGTTTTTCACATTACAACCACAAACGTTATTTCATAGAGATTTAATGTGACAAAATATGGAGAGGTTTAAAACCACTGTAAATGGAACACGCATTCGAATAAACGATCCAAAATACCTTAAAATCAGGAACAAACCAAAATTCACTACTGAAAACATGGACCATGTAGTATAGATGATGTACAATGAGGCGTTCCAGACTAACTCCACTAATTTCTAATATGTGGCAAAGACTTCACATTTTATGATTCATGGTGATGGGTGTCTGATAATCTGTACACTGAATTAATGCATTTTTTTATTCTTTTGGTCATGTGTAGTCATGGCCTTTCACTGTTATACTTTGGGCAAATATTCAAACAATCCTGAACTTCCTCAATTATTTAAAACCAAAGCAAGCACAAAACCCTGATTATGTTTTCGTATGTATTATGTCTTAGCATTTAAGTGTTTTAAATATTGATGCTATAGGAAACATTCCTTCCTTCTATTTTGGGAACATTTTTCTTTAGGGAAGGCCAACCAGCACAAATCCAATTGCTAGCATTTTTGCCTGGACCAGGGGATTGGAGCACAGAGGTAAACTCGATGGAAACCCAGATTTGATCAGGTAAGATTTACAAAAGCAATCCATCATTTGTTTTACTACTTTTTTATATTAAACATGTAGCATGAACTAGGTCACATCCTATCATTCGTTTGATTCAAATGACTTTTTATTAATGACTCGTGTCTTAATGCTTGAAGTAAGAAAATTGATGATAGATAAGTCTTGATGTGATGGCTCTCGTGTGGAAAAATGTTAACTTGCAATTCCCAGGTTTTCTCAAACCCTCGAGAAAGTGTGTGTGGACACTGTCGAGAGTGGAATCATGACCAAGGATCTGGCTGGCTGCATTCATGGACTCTCAAAGTAATTTTTTTTCTATTGTTGTACTTGTGGATAGTAGTGAAAATATGTAAATGGATAATAGTTTCTTGGACATTAAACAAGTTTATTCTGGCTGCCATTTAAAGAAAAATTCTTATCATCTAAAACTCATAATTTTATTGAGACCTTCATCTGAAAGTATGTCTAAACCTAAATTTGTTTAATGCACATTACTAGTGGCCTATTTTATTAATATGTTACTGTACATTTTTATTTCTTACAGTGTTAAGCTCAATGAACATTATGTCAACACCACTGACTTCCTTGATGCAATTAAGAGCAACCTAGACAAGGCTCTGGGAAAATGAAGGAAGACATCAAGCATTCTTTTTGTACCTCATTTTTAACTTAAAGGTCAAGATGACAAGTATTAATCCTGAAATTTAAGAAGAAAAGTTGAAGTTCTGTTCATAGCTGTGCTGTTGACTAATTTTTGGCTATACTGTAGGAACGATTAGTTCATTCAATATAGTTCACCTGAAAACTGCTTAAGTACTGTATGTCATACTGTATTATATCATGAAATAAATAAGAATGGCCATTTCTGTAACCCTCCATTAAATGTTGTTGAACCACTCTTGTAGCATTTAAAATCATGAGTGATTTTATTTATTAATATATAATTTGTCCAGAATTCAACATGAAACAACTGTATTGACCACATATCCACACCAATGTGCAAGCAAAACAATGTTTGATTTAAAATTAAAAAAACTGCATTACTAGTAAGTTTCTGTTGAAGTTTAAATTATACATTGTCATTGCTTCCTGCATCTAAAGAACTACAGATTTTTCTATCATTTCAGATGGATGAAATGTACTCCTACAGACTCGGACAGTTTTGTAGGTCATAATTTTCACATTTGGCCCACAGTTTGTGAAAACTTGGACAAAACTCTAATGTAGTTTACAAACCTGTTCTGTGCAAAGTATATGTTGCACTAAATAAATTTAAAATTGTTGTACAGTTTTGCCCTTCTGTATAAAACGTTGCACAAGAAATACCAACTTGGATGCGTTATAGGCACAGAACTGCCCAAGATTTTTGGACATAGTGTCATCTTATTCTACTTGCTTTACTTAATTAAAATTGAACCACATCGGAAGGAAATCTTTAAACTTATAGCTGCATCTTTAGTTGTTACAGGCTTATTCCAAAATGGACCATCAATTTTTTTTCTTAAAATGTACACCCAATACCCTACCCATAAGTAAAAACAAATTGTTTACAATGTTTGAAAAATTTATTAAAAACAAGAAACTAAACAAATTACATGTACATAAGTTTTCTTTACACAACCCCTCAAGCTCCATCGGGTCGGGTGGGAAGCAGCAATGCACAGCCATTTTCAGATCTCTCGGTTCTGGTTGGGCAGAGAACATTCAGAGCGGTCCCATAGCCACTCCTTTGTTATCTTTGCTGTGTGCTTAGGTTTGCCCCCATTCTGAGGTCCAGAGCTCTCTTTAGCAGGTTTTCCTCAAGGATTTTTCAGCATTTATTTTCCCTTGACCCCCCGACTAGTCTCCCAGTCCGTGCTGTTGAAATACAAGCCCACAGCATAAGGCCGCTGCCACGCCTCACTGTTGGGATGGTACTTGCTAGGTGATGAGTGGTGCCTGGTTTCCTTCTCAAAAGATGCTCAATATTTGTTTCATCCCAAATCATTTTGTCTCTCATGGCCTAAAGTTTATGTACGTTCCTTTTGGCAAACACCAAGTGGACTGTCTTTGCTTTTTATTAAGTAGTGGTTTCTGTCTAGCCACTTTACAATAAATGCCTGATTGGTGGAGTGCAGCATAAATGCTGCAGCTGTGTCAGAGTGACGTTTGGGCTCTTGGTCACTTCCTTGAATAAAGCCCTGATCACTGAACTGGGCTAGACATCCAGCTTAAGTCTTGGTAATTCGAAACCTCTCCCATTTACCGATGATGGAGGCCACTGTGTTGGGAGTTTCAATGCTGCAGAAATGTTTCTGTACCCAGTTTCAGATCTTGCCTTGATGAAATCCGGTGTCAGCTAGAGACAGTTCCTTGGTTTGTACTTTTTATGTACTGTCAACTATTGGACCTTACATACATGTGTGTGTCTTTGTAAATCATGTCCAAATCAACTGGATAAACATGTGACTAGTCTATCATTTTAAGGGTATTTTGATTTTAACAGTGAGAGCTTGAACATCAAAAGAATTTAATATTTGGTGACAAAACTCTTGTTGGGAAGCGCATCCGTGTCCTCCTTTGTTGCCTTGCTGGATGTTTTGGGTCGTTGTGCTGGAAGACCCAGCCATGACACATTTTTAATGTCCTGGCGGAGGGAAGGAGGTGGTCACTCAGGATTTTACGGTACATGGCTCTATCCATTCTCCTATTGATGTGGTGAAGTAGTCTTGTTCCCTTAGCAGAGAAACACCACCAAAACTTAATGTTTCCACTTCCATGCTTGACAGTGGGGATGGTATTCTTTGGGTCATAGTCAGCATTTCTCTAAACACGGCGAGTTGAGTTAATTGCAAAGAGTTAATGCCATCTGACCACACACCTTCTCCCAATCACTCTCAGAAAACAGGTGTTCATTGGCAGGATTTTAATTGGGTATAATGTGTTGCCAATTGTTTTCTTAGTTGAAATGTACCGATTATAAAAATTACAGACCTCTCTCATCTAAGTAGGAGAACTTGCACGATCACTGGCTGACTAAATACTTGTTTGCCCTCTATATATATATATATATATATATATATATATATATATATATATATAAGGGCTTGGACTTTAGTGCGTTAATTTCGATTAATTAACTACACAAATACCCACGCGTTAAA
>JAYDZF010000007.1:12779310-12789644 GCA_034509105.1 Microcambeva barbata | reverse complement strand
CCTGTAAAGGTACTCCTTCCTAAGCCGAACTTCACGCCGCAGCTGAAACACAGGACGGCATTCATCGAGGATGTTAATTAAAACCTTGAAGAAAGAAGTTGCTTCGACCAAAAACAAAACTGAAAGTTATTATTAAAGAAAAGTCTACAAAATAATTTCTTTCTCTTCCATCTTAAGGATCTGAGATCTTGAAATGAACACTTGTCGTATATATGTGTGTATACACACACACACACACACACACATATATATAAACATATGTGTGTGTGTGTGTGTGTGTGTGTGTGTGTGTGTGTGTGTTTAGGTATATATGTGAGTGTGTGTGTGTGTGTGTTTGTGTAAATTACCTACTGTAATTCTACACAAACAAACTTCTTATCTGTTGTAGCAGTACTATTATGCCACATTTGCATATATGTGTTGAAAGCAATCACTTACTTCAATATACTGTAGGTCAATTTCACCATATTTTCATTATTATTTAGAATTATGAGCTGGATTTTTTTTCACACACACAGGTAAATTTCTACACACACACACACACACACACACACACACACACACACACACATAAGATAAGAGTTTGTTTGTGTTTTGCTACACTGGTAGAATTATAGCAGCTAATTAATACAGTTAAGTTTTAATGCCTGGAAGCACCAGAGGCATCTAAGCACGTGGCTGCATCCCTAACCATATTTGCAGGTTTCTGTACAGGTTATAAAAGAGCCACAGTTCCTTTCTTCCAACTTGCCACTTCTTTGTATTTCTCTCACACCTCACTCTAACAAATTTCAAGTCGAATTACTTTTTCCTCTTCTCTTGAGTTTCATTCTTTTAAATCAAACCCCCTTTGTCTCTTTCTCTCTTCTTTTGTACCTTCTTGTTTCCATGGTTACCCCTTTCACCGTACCATACACTATCTCTCCCTCCGTTTCCCTCTCCCACTCCCTCACTCTGTTCTTATCTTTTCTCATTTTGCTTTCATCTCTGCATCCATTCCTCCTGCTTTATCCTGCACCCTCCTCACTCTGGCTTTTATCTCTTTTTACTTTCATCTGTCTTTCACCTTTCTCTCCCCTTCAAGCTTGCCATTCCATCATGCTGCATTTTTGTTTCTTACTTATGGAGTAAAGAAGAGAAGAAGTGAAAAAAGTTTCATGAGTTGACCTAACCATTCTGCATTTTAATTATTTTTATGCTGACTTGTTTATTGAATTGTAGTTGATTGCTGCTGGATACACATACACTATGTAGCCTTTTTTAAATACTGGTTTTAGCATTGAGAGTTTTGTGCAGTAAATTTACCACCATAGTTTAGAGCAATGACTGCATTTAAGTGGCCAGAGTTTAGTTTTTTTCCAGATGATGGCTCTATAACCCTCCTTGAAGATCTATCCTGGACTACCTGAAAGCACATGTATGGGGCATTGGTCCTTTGAGCGTAACACTCACTTGCTAATGCATTTGCTTGTATGAGTAATTGCTTTAATTTATGTATTGTATTTTGGTAAATAAAGTGCAAATAAACTGAAGTAGCATAAAAATAAGCCATGATACCTAACAAACAAACTAGTGCTTTGTTGTACCGCTCAAGTTTATTGTTTGTAGTATGTTGCATATTTTGTACATGGGACTGTAATACTCATCTTTAGCAAATGGCTAAATTAAAGAGGCCAGTCCATAAATGGGCACCACACACTTTAATGTCAACAAAAGGGCCATCAAGAGTAGCCAACATAGTTACTAGCATGGACACCAAGGTACACAGAGGACAAATATGTCAGATGTTATAGCAATCATAGTCAGGGATCCAACCATAATTGTTTGAGTTCAACCTGCTTGGCCACAGTGTTACCTATCTTTATTGAAAATATGGTTGATATTTAGTGAAAACATTTGAAAAGATCAAACATTGCTTTTGGTAAATAAATCTTAATATGTTTTGTTTTGAACAGTTTTGGTATTTGACAAATGTTCATTCTAAATTTAACAGGTTAGCAATCTGTCCATTGTGTTATTGCCTAGCACACAAAGATTTAGCAGAGATTCTATTTGTGTAATGATTTTACTTGTACTTGTATAATGTGTCACCACAATTCTGATGAGTAAAAAGCAATTTAAATACACTGTTTGTGTAGTGTAGATGCCACACATTTTCAGGGTTTGAGGACATTGATTTAGGTATGATGTTTTGTCTTTGACTACTTTGTCTTTATGTAAGTTTACCAGCTACCTGTTAAGTCTTTGTTTTGCTTTACATGTGAATTTATTTTAGCTGCACATGTGTGGTGTTGCCTATATGATACACTCCACCCAATGGCAGTCAGTAAGGACATTTGCTGTTCTTGGTACCCACAACAGAGGACTAATCAAACTTAGCCTGAGAACTTAGGTACATTTTACATTTTCAGCATTTGGCAGATGCCTTTATCCCAAGTGACTTACAGTATAGTTTGAGCAATAAGGGTTAAGAAACCTGGCAGTAGAGGCTTGAACTGGTGACCTTATGACAAGTACCTTAACCAGGAGGCTACAGCTGGCCTAGGTATTTCACAAATAAGTAAATAATAATTGAACTGCCACAGCTGGTAAAATAGGGACCACATTGCAAAATGATTGACCCTCGCCTTGAGGCAACGTCTACGAGGCATGTTACATGTTCTCTTTGTCTCGGCATGGGTTTTCCTCAGGTACTCTGTAATGCCCTATCTGCATGTGTTTTGTGTGATGGATTGGCACCCTGTCTGGTGAGTATGCTGTATCACTGTTACATTACCAAGACTGTAGCATTATGTATCTTACAATGTGGCAATTTAACACAAAACATCTCATTTAATGTCCTAATGTTACATGTAACTTGATAAGGCAATAATGTACTCTGCAGAAAAAGCCACTACAGCTAAATCTAGCAACAAGTATATTATTATATTCATCTTTCCCTTTAATATTGCCAATGGTTAAAAGGAGAGTAAAGAAAAGCTGAATGAAGGAGAAAGCCCAGTCAGAGGGGGTTGGGAGTGAAAAACAACAATGTAAAGGAAAACAGAAAAGAAAGGCAGCAAGAAAGAAATGTAGAGAAGAAAGGAGGATGTCAGAGGGAGGGGAAACTGAGGCAAAGCAGAAAAACAAGCTCTGCAGAGAGAGAGAGAGAGAGAGAGAGAGAGAGAGAGAGAGAGAGAGAGAGAGAGCATATAAAATGCTGTACATATTCAGTTGTCTAGTTAAAAATATTAAAATCAATGTGTTATAAATGTTAATGAATATTCTTACTAAAGGTTGCTCAATGTGCAATCAGAAAATTCATGACCATTGCAGCACCATGTTGCAGCACAATATGATAGAAGGAAAGACACTATTAAAGCCTTAACAGCATTATTTTAAAACAACAGCAGATTATAAGACCATAAAGCCATACAACAACTGTTAATGACATGAGCAATAGTCCTCAGAGGGCAGGAGAGAAGGTATCACACTACTATCTATAGTTTGCTTCACCAAAAGATACAAACCACTAATTGTTATGACGGACGAATGTCCAGAACCCGAAATAACCAACCACACACACAGAGATCTGAGATTTGAAAGATACGAGGCTTTATTAGATGGCGGATTTCTGACGGCTGAGATGAGCTGTGATTGCGGAGAAGAGGAATTGATAATATGAAGGGCGCGGTGCGCCATGAGAGTCCCAGGGGTACTGACCCGTGAAGATCCGAGAGGACTGGCAGGCGTGGTCCGGGGAGTGCAAGCCTCTCGACGTGAGTGGGTCAGAGAGAGGAGGCTGACGGAGCAGATCCAGAAGGGGGGGCAGGCAGGACGGGCAGAAAGGACAGGCAGGTCTGATTCGGGATAAGAAATACAAGAGATTAGTTCCTTGTGGTACTCGAGCACAGTAGAACACAAAGTTACACCAACAATAATCTGGCGTTGGACACTGGGTGAGCTGCCGCTTAAAAGCAGCTCGTAATTACGAGCATGAATGGGCTTCAGGTGCAGCAGAGAAGGTGGAGTCGCGCTCGGCTCGGTCGCCTGGCAATGGGTGACGCTTAGCTCTAGCGTTGCTGTGTGTGCGCTCCTCTGTGACGTCCGCGGCTCCGGAGCACGTCCAAACAGGCCCCTCCTAACGGGGCCTCTTGGCACCTTACCAGGCTTGTCCGGGTTGTCGCGGTGGAAGTTCCGGATCAGGGAGGAGTCCAGAATGCGCGATGGTGGCACCCAGGAACTTTCTTCCGGTCCATAGCCCAGCCAGTCGACAAGGAACTGGACCCCTCTTCCGCGTCGATGAGAGTCCAGGAGGCGACGGACCGTGTAGGTCGGATGGCCATCAATGAGCAGGGGGGTGGGGGGGGGCTTGCCCGGGGGGCATAAGGGAGACTGTGAAACTGGTTTTAACTGAAAGACATGGAAAGTAGGGTGAATGCTCATGTGGCGAGGGAGCTTCAGGCGGACAGCAGAATCCTTTCGATCATGAAGGGGCCAATGAAGCGAGGTGCCAATTTGTGGGACGGTGTGTGGAGCGGAATGTTCTTGGCGGCCAGCCACACAGATTGGCCTGGGGTGTAGGGCGGACTGGGCGGACGCTTCAAAAGTGGATTGGCCAGTGGTGGAGCACGGGAGGGAGTTTGTGCCGTATTCCACCCAATCGAGGTACTCGCTCCACCGTGTTGGGCGATCGGCCACTATACACCTCAGCACGGTCTCAATCTACTGATTCACTCGTTCGCACTGCCCGTTTGATTGTGGATGGAATCCAGACGAGAGACTAGCCGTGGCCCCAAGCGCCTTGCAAAAGGCTTTCCAGACTTGCGAAACTGGGGCCCCTGGTCCGACACAATGCCCGCTGGGATCCCGTGGATCTTGAACACGTTATCGAATAAGATATGGGCGATTTCAAGGGCAGAGGGGAGTTTGGAGATGGCGATGAGGTGGGTGGCCTTAGAGAACCGGTCGACCACGGTTAGGATCACTGTCTTCCCTCTGGACCCTGGGAGTCCCGTGATGAAGTCTGCGACAATGTGAGACCAGGGTCACCCCGGGAATGGGCAGCGAGGCTAGGAGGCCAGCTGGTGGAAGGTGAGGGGTCTTGCCCCGGGCAAAGACAGGGCAGGCAGCTACAAACTCCTGGGAGTCAGAAGATAGAGAGGGCCACCAAAAAGGCTGCCACAGGAGGGCTTCTGTACGGTGGTGCCCGGGGTGGCAGGCAAAGCGAGAGTTGTGGGCCCATTGGAGAACAGCGGGTCTGACAGAGGTAGGGACGTAATGGAGCCTATCAGGCTGAGTGCGGGGGTCGGGCTCATGGACGAGGGCTTCCTGGATGGTGCGGGTAAGCCCCCACATCAGGCTTCCCACAACCACCCCGGGCAAGAGAACGGTCTCCAACTGCTCACACGTATTCTCCCGTTCACTGGACAACCACGATAAGGCTTGGTGTTACGATCCCCCGGCCGATAAGTGAGGGTGAAGGCAAACCGGCTGAAAAAGAGGGCCCAGTGAGTTTGCCTCGAGTTAAGCCTCCTCGCCATCTGGACATAGGAGAAATTCTTATGGTCCATCCAGACGACAAAGGGTTGCCGAGCCCCTTCTAGCCAGTGCCTCCTCCACGGCAGTTAGGCAGTTAACGGCAGGAGTTCCCGATTGCCTATATCGTAGTTGCGTTCGGCAGCCGAGAGCTTGCGGGAGAAAAACACGCAGGGGTGGAGCTTGTTGTCGGGACTGGTATGCTGGGACAGCACTGCTCCAACCCCAGAATCAGAGGCATCCACCTCTACCACAAATTGAAGCTCAGGGTCTGGTTGGGTCAGAATGGGGGCGGATGTGAATCTTACCTTGAGCTCGCTGAGGGCATCCTGGGCCTCCGGGGTCCACTGAAAAGGCCGTTTGGTGGAGGTCAGGTGGGTGAGGGGTGCAGGCAATGGAGCTGTAACCCTTAATGAACCGGCGATAAAAATTGGCAAACCCGAGGAACCGCTGGAGGCTCTTGTGACAGGTCGGGGTTGGCCAATCGTGGAGCGCCTGTATCTTGGCTGGGTCCGGCTGGACCTCTACTGGGCAGATGATGAACCCAAGGAAAGAGACAGAATCCTGTTGGAACTCACACTTTTCAGGCTTCAGGAAAAGGCGGTTCAGGAGGAGCTGTAAAAGGACCTGGCGGACGTGAGAGACGTGTTCCTCCTTGGTGTTTGAAAAGATCAAGATGTCATCCAGGTAAACAAATACAAATTGGTTCAAAAAGTTTCGAAGCAAGTCATTTACCAGGGCCTGAAAGACTGCAGGGGCATTGGTCAGTCCGAAGGGGAGGACCCGGTATTCGAAGTGTCCCAGAGGGGTGTTGAATGCAGTCTTCCATTCATCTCCCTCACGGATGTGCACCAGATGATAACCATTGCGCAGATCCAGCTTGGAGAAGATGGTGGCACTATGGAGGGACTCGAATGCGGAGGAAATGATAGGCAGGGGGTAGCGGTTTCCGGACGGTGATCTGGTTTAGTCAATACATGGTCTGAGCGTCCCATCCTTCTTTTCCACAAAAAAAAATCCTGCCCCCAGTGGTGATGAGGAGGGACAGATGAGCCCGGCCACCAGACTCTCAGAAATGTATTTGTTCATTGCCCCCCTCTCTGGTTGAGAAAGGCTGAATAGCCGACTCTTGGGTAACAGAGCTCCGGGCAGTAGATTGATGGCACAATCAGATGGGCGATGGGGTGGTAGTGAACAGACACGGTCCTTACAAAAAACCTCCAGAAATTCATGGTAAGGTTCAGGTACCTGTGAGAGGTCAGAATCCTCTACCGGAGTGGCTGAGGAGTTGGGGTCAGGGACGGAGCAGACCCCGGAATGGAGACAGTGGGCGTGGCACAGATCACTCCATGCACAAATGGTACGGTGCCGCCAGTCAAACACCGGGTTGTGCTGATCTAGCCAGGGGAAGCCCAACACAATGGGGTTCTGAGGAGAATCGATTACGGCGAATGAGATCTGCTCTTGGTGGTTTCCGGCTACAATAAGGGTGACGGGTCTGGTCCGGGACGTGATTCGGGCTAAGGAGCATACGTCAAGTGATAAGGCATCCACGGGCACCGCCAGGGGTTCAAGGGGGCATCCGATCTGACCTGCAAGCCCCCAGTCCATCATGTTGGACTCCAAGCCAGAGTCTATGAGGGCAGACACCGATTGATCTCCACGGCCATGGACGCATACCGTAGCGGGCAGGAGAAAATGGGGACCAGAGGGGGGCCCTACAATGCCCCTAGTGTTATTGTCGGGCCCGATCTTTTGGCCGTTCTTCAGCGGAGATGCGCCCTAGTGGCATGGGTTCAACTGGTTGGGATTGAGAACTCGGCGCGGCAGGTTGGGGCTCCACATCGGAGGGGCGCACTATGGAGCAGCCACGTAGCTTCACTCTAACCGGGGGGCGTGTCTCCGGTCAATGAGTCCCTGGAGGCTTTACGGTTCGACCCGGCTGGCCAGTTTGTCCTGAAGACAACCCCTTACAAAACACGGCCCGGAGGGCAGATTGGTTCCAGCCAAAGTCCGCAGCTAGGATGTTAAATTTGACCACGAATTCCGCTACCGAATGCCTGCCCTGCCGAACATGCCGAAGGCGGGAAAATATTCGCTAAAAGGGCACGACTAGAGGCTTATAAATCTCTGGGACGCTTCGGCCCAAGCGAGTGCTCTGCCATGGAGAAGGCTCAGAATGTACGCGATCTTACTCGTGTAAGAAGTAAAATTCGCCGGGCGGAGACCAAAAACCAACTCGCACTGGAATAAAAAAACGCGACACTTGTCAAGATCGCCATGGTATGGGTGGGATGAACCGTAAGACCCTCAACTGGACTGGACGCGGCCAAAAGTGCGGTGGGCAGCGAATCGCGCTGATCAGGAAGAGGTGCCGGTGGAGGACTCGGATCCGGAGGAGTGGGGGGGCAAACGCGACGTGCAATCTCGCCCAATTGGGCTAAAAGCTCAACCAAGGTATGGAGCAAATGTTCATGCTGGTTTAGCCATGTATCTTGCCGCTCCAAGCGATGTTCGAAACCCCTAGGATCATCTGCTGGTGGGTCGGAGGGTTCCATGGCCAGATTATTCTGTTATGACGGACAAACGTCCGGAAGCCGAAATAACCGACCACACACAGAGATCTGAGATTTTAAAGATACGAGGCTTTATTAGATGGCGGATGGCTGAGATGAGCTGTGATTGCAGAGAAGGGGTGCCGTGAGAGTCCCAGGGGTACTGACCCATGAAGATCCGAGAGGACTGGCAGGCGTGGTCCGGGGAGTGCAAGCCTCCCGACGTGAGTGGGTCAGAGAGAGGAGGCTGACGGAGCAGATCCAGAAGGGGGGGCAGGCAGGACGGGCAGAAAGGACAGGCAGGTCTGATTTGGGATAAGAAATACAAGAGATTAGTTCCTTGTGGTACTCGAGTACAGTAGAGTTGCGAACGCGAAGTTACACCAACAATAATCTGGCGTTGGACACTGGGTGAGCGGCCGCTTAAAAGCAGCTCGTAATTACGAGCATGAATGGGCTTCAGGTGCAGCAGAGGAGGTGGAGCCGCGCTTGGCTCGGTCGCCTGGCAACGGGTGACACTTAGCTCTAGCGTTGCTGTGTGTGCTCCTCTGTGATGTTCGCGGCTCCGGAGCACGTCCTAACACTAATCACCCAAAGCCAAATATCCATAACTTTTTGGGAGTGAAAATGGAAAATGGAAACATGATAATTAATTAGATATTTACACCCATGCTCACATTATCTTAGAAACACTGAGGCGTAATTTACAGCAACCAATACTAATCTACTCAGAGTCTCAAAATGTGTCTGAAAATGTGGCAAAGCTAAAGCCCAGACCTTCAAATGGCCATAGAATCTGTCAGAGCTTGAGAGGACTTACCATGAAGAAAAGAATTCAAGACCCATGTGATACTCCATTTTACCTATGCACTTACAGAACTTGCATACATTGCCACTTACACCAAAAGGAGTGTCCGTAATATAATTTGCAGCAAATTGACAGGTACTCAATGTGTGAAATGTTAACCCTCTGTCTAAAAATTGGTATGCTCTGTCAACCATCACAACAGAGTGGGGTTGTTTTGTACTAGAAATGACACAGTCTTTTACCAAGTTGGAAATTCATTTGAGCTAATGCCTGTCGATAGGTCTGGAAACTTTAACATTCCTTAATGTTTGACTTCCATTATTTTCTTTTTTTTTTATTTATCTTCCTTTGTCCACTTCCCTTACTGCAGTTGACATACCAGTTGATAGGCAAAACACATCTTTTGTTGATTTTTTTCTAATAATTTTGGTGACCTTTAGCCCCAGGGAGGAGATTAACCACTAACTAGAAAAATTACAGACCCATTTCCTTAATTTTCACTAATAAGCTGATTGTAATCAATTATGCTTTATTACCCAAAGCATCAGCATGATCAGGACACATGTATCAGTCTGGAACAACACACTGAGATTAATTAAAGAAGTCTACACTCTTCAAAGTGCACTTCGATAATGTAAATGCATGAAATAGGTAGTTGATCTACACCACAAAAGTCTCGTATATATGTACTTGTTAAGTATACATTATTATATGTGAAAAAACACATACTGTACAGTATACAGGTGTCAAAAAACGGCTGTATTTACTAATCTAAACACAATTTAATACAGACGAGTTAATACTAAACACAACCATTTTTAAGTGTCTCTAGAAAGGTGACCTATCCACTTACCAGGGAAAGTGTGCTTAATAGTAAATGTTCCTCTATACCCTAAATCTTGCCTCTGCTCCAGGATCAGCCACAGATGCGTAAGTAATGCAGCTGTGGCTCCATAATCAATTCTACTGGACATAGTGACAGTGGGTGGGAAAAAAACACTGCAGTAGACTGAAACATAATCCTTGCAAATTTCAGGAGTTTACTGTATTTATTATAAACCACAGTTGATATTATTGGTACTTTTGGCAGTGATGCCAGATGCCCATTACTGCTTTAAAACTGAATGTGCATAACCCTAAAGCTTGTCAGCAAAGGGAAGCATGAAATGCTCTAAAATTTGGTAGAAGGCTGCATTTTGGACAGATAAAGGAGTTTGGACTTATAAAACACAGTGTACCGACAGCAGCTCATGAAATGGCTTTCGAAAGCGTAAAAACTTCACACTTGACCTCAAGTAGTTTGGATTGCATTCCTAACCACTCACAGAGTTTGAAAATCAATACTCAAATTCAGGGGTCTCAACACTCGTTACAACCCCACTGACCTGCGCTCACCTTTAGGAAGAAGAGAACAGACAGCGGCAGATACTTCATGCCGCTAGTCTCACTTTTTC
>JAYDZF010000007.1:12589694-12600428 GCA_034509105.1 Microcambeva barbata | reverse complement strand
TTTTTATTACTGATTTATCCTGAGTAGCATCACATTGGGTCGGATGATGCTAGTAATCACACTTATTACACTCTGGACAGTGTGCAAGTCCATTAAAGGGCATATCTCATACAAATACTCTCACACCCTTTACACAAGTTACTTGTTTAGACATGTTAAAACAGCAATTCCTCAGAATTCTTTGGAAGGTCAGGGGAAAGTACTCAGTGAAACCACAAAACACTCCTCTCAGACATTGGCCCGAGGTGATGGTAAAATCCAGATCCACATTTTTGCAACTTCCACTCAGCTGCCTCAGCTAGCCCCATCACGTTTTATGTTTAAAAAAAAATCAAAAATCTGTAGAACCTTGACCTCTGTAGAATTTTGACCTAATTTATTTTTGTCAACAATTCTGTTTATGTATTATGTTTTATTTTTGTGGGAATACTGTACATCTTTTGATTAAAACATCTTACAATTCTTTTAGTTTACTGAAGAACAACTGAAGTGTAGTTTACAGTTTACATATGTAATTTGCACCACAAAGGTCACTTGGTACCTGCTTTACATCAGAATACAGTTTAACAATGACTACATTTTTTAAACACGTGTTGCTATTTTATATTTTTAGCATTTAGGCTATACTTTTTTCCCAAAAAACTGTCACACATTTTCTGAAGTTTTTTTTTTAAGTAGTCTATAAGAATATTGTGTTAGGCTTCTTTCATCACTCTCTAAAGTTCTTTAATTTCCAGAGGAAATGGCATGATTAATCAAAACTGGTCTGTAATTTTCTGTGTTGGTGATTTCATTGATTCTGACAAAATTGGCAAAAATTCAACCCAAACCAAAACAGACCCTCACACCCTATTTTCAGGCCTCACACAAATTCTCTCTCCAACTCCTATTCTTAATATTCGACTATTGCATCCCAAAGCTTAAGGTACTGTTTGTGAACTTAAATCTGTACTGTTTGTCAAATTTTTGGCAATGTAATCCCTTGTCCATGTGGTTAAATCAACTGTTGATGTTGATGTAGCAGCTGTTGATGAAACATTCCTTGTTTTCTCACATACTTGACATCTCAAATGATCACAGACTGAGCATTAGTATAACATTGACCTTGTCCCCAAACCAAATTGTCATGTATTTCACATCAATAACTAACATATATGATTAGACTTTAGAATTATGTAACATGTAGTAACATGTTGAAGCCTCAACAACAGGATTCTAACTATCATAAGAACATTTTCAAGCTGCATGCTCAAAACTAGACAGTGAAGGGAAGCAGTACATCTCCTTATATGTTCTGTTAGAGCTGTTTGAGTCAGTGTTTACAAAGAGCCCCCTTTCGGATTAAACAAAAGTTTTTTTGTGTGACAGAACCACTTACACTTAAAAGCATCTTCGAAAAAGGGATTTTCATAGGTAGATTTTAACAAAAAAAGGTTCCCAGGCCTTATATGGTTATGTCATTCTGTCACTTATAAATACCAAAAGGACCTTCTATTTTGGCTATTTGTACTGGACTGGAACTATTCCCAGTGCATGGAACGTCTGAAACTTTTTTTTTAGCTTTTTACATAACTCCCTATCTTCAAGATATGTATGCTGTCTTCATAAAGTTCTAAAAAGTAAAAATCAAAAAGCATTTTATTTGCAACAGTTATACAGAATTATCAGCGTTTGCATTCATTTCAACAAAATTGCTCCCAAAATTTCTTACCAACTGGAATGTGTTTACAAATACTAAAATAGACTTCTTGAGACATAAGAACTGTAATTTCAGTAAGTTATTTCAGTGGTGCCTATTAAAAACTCTGCCATCTTTTTTATGTTCCCATGAACCTAAATGCTTTTTGGCATAGTGTGCACAGTGTTGCATACTTCTTAGATGAATTAAGTGGTTACTGCATGTTCATCTTCTTTTCATTGGTTGCTCTCTGAAATAACTGTCTCAGGTTTTTCCTCATACTACTACCCACATATTGGTAGTTTTAGCTGTGAAACAGTGTATTTGCTTTTAACCATACATAACACCCCTGTTGTTCAGAGTTTTCTTGTTCTCGATTGTTTTGGACCAATTTTCACTGATGTTTAATTTGGTTAGCAGTGTCTTCTTACAACTTTAATTGTCTACCTCTCATCCCAGAAGACAGGCTGGCTAAAGTATTATATGTACAAACTGTGACGTGTGAATAGAATTTGCTTTTTATTCTAATGCTCTTTATTTAATATTAGCCAAGTATTAGCAGCTCTCATATCTGACTGGGAATGTTACAGTTGCTAGAAAATGTGTTTTAATTCATGGAGCTCAATTTAGATCCAATGTGGCACATTTATCTCTTGATGACACTCATCTAAAGAGAAACAGATGTTTCTGGTTTGAAACTTTGAGTTTACTTTAAAAATTATGTTAACTAGTTTTTGGTGCCAAATGGCAGATAGCAGTAATCTTACTAGAACATGTACATGTAATCTTGGCAAACATCCAATAGCAAGCGCTTAAATAAACATAAACTCACTCATGATTGTGATAAGTAATACTTCTATCATAATCACATATTTTATAAACTAAACTGCTGACTAGCATGGCTCTAACATGCAGTAAACACAGTAGTTAAACCATAGTTATACATCTTACAGCTGAAAAGGTGTGTGTGTTAGTGCAAGGGTAGCAGACTGTTAACAAATGTAATTGTAGTCCTGTACTGTACTGTAATTGCAGTACTAGTAAGAATGAATGAGCCTCCTCCTCCTGGAAATTGTTTTTTGTTTTTAGTGTTGCTATTGGCTGTGAACATTTCCTGCAATAATGTCACAAAGCTCTCTGGAGCAAATCATTAAACTGTTCATTAAGTTCAGAATTGTTTTTACTTTGTAGACAGACAACCCACACAAGGTTTTGCAACATTCATTTAGACTTATTTTAACATGCCAGAAAGATGCCAGCAAGGCACACAGTGAACAACTAGGAATAGACCACACCATAATGATGTACATCTTAATCAGTTACACAATATACAGTATATTAGCGCCAATATACAAACATAGCGCTAATATATTGTGCGCCCACTGGTCTTCCCTCCCTTTACATGTCTGCTTTGTTCTGCTGGTGCCCAGACATTGGCAGTGTTTGCAAATGTTTCTGTGCAGAGGTAATCCATGACGTAGGCAAACAGTCTACTCACTCCCCTTGTGCATTAAGTTAATTGAGCTTAGTCACTGCAGGTTTTTTGCACCTGCTCGATTTGCATGCATTTGAGACTGAGACCCAAGAACAGGTGTGGCAGTCTGGCATAGACCTGACAACAGCTACTTCATAAGCTGCCAATGACTGCTTGAGTAGGATACAGAGAAAGGTCAAATACAATTCTGCCATTACCATTAATTGCTGTACAATACATTTTTGCTCAAATTACAACTCGCCCTCCGATGGCTCACATAGGCTTGTTTAACAATGGAACTGTAAATTCCAAATTTTAATTGCTAGACAATCATCACTAGCAAATCACTTTTTGCAATTTTTATTTAGAATAGATCACTGTGTTTCTCTGCATGGATTGAGTTAAAATGCAGAGGACACATTTCACTGCACACATATACACATTAGTGAACTTTAAAAGTTATGTTAACTATTTTTTGGTGCTAAATGGCAGATATCAGTAAGCGTATTAGAACATGTAATAGGGGCACATGTGCCCAGAGTGGTGGGCAGTCCTAGCCACGGCGTCTGGTGATCAGATAGAGGTTGGGTACCTGGCTCATTGGCACTTCAGTTATGACCTGCCAGTCATTCAGTTATGACCTTCAGTTGTGACACTAGCACAGGCATGGAAGTGAATAAAAGTGAAGTCGAGTTTAGATTTTACTTATAAAAAAGAGAAGTACAATTTATTCATTTAATGTAGTACATTAAGGCCAGCTTTTATAGTTGAACAAAAGTATGTGAAGTATTTCACAAATAATCTAAAAAGAGGAAGCGCTGTTAGCATGACACAATAACTCATTGTTATTTGGACTGTAACTAGATTTTGCTTAAGCATGTGTGATCTGGTCGGGCATTCAAAACTTTGTAGTAGGGCATTTGAGTTTGTTTCTTGTACATTTTAAACTGTAATCTTAAGAAATGGGGTGTTTACTAGTAATGCATGATTTGAAGAGTGTTTGAGTATGATTATATGTGCAGTATATGCCTGTAAATAGACACATAGGATGTGTATTGTGACACTTCAGGTCACGTCTCACAATCATATGGCCTAAAAATTACCAGATAAAAATATCAGTTCAATGTGAGAGTGAGAATGTCACATGTAGTAAAAATAAACTGTTTACCACAGGATATTAACTGTTTAATTAAAGCAGACTGTGATGTTTCATGTGTTTTAATAAAGGCACGTAGCAGGTGTTTTTGTGCTTTTCATAATCAAGCAAATATGTCCTGACCAGTGTAATCATGAAAATATGAAAACTGGTTTTATTTATTAGTCAAAGCTGAATGATGTGCTGTGACTAATAAAATAGATTTCAAATGTATTAAAGGAAGGTTTACAAAATACAATCACTGAAATGAGAATCCTTCTACTACAGATAGGGTTTGTTTAAATATCACATTTTACTGAAATGTTATTTATTTGTATTTTACTTGGTAATTGATCCCCAACCAAGCTTTCTGCTAATTAATAAACTCCTGTCCAGTCTCCTGGAAACTCATGAAGTCCCCTTTGAAATTGCTTAGTAACAATTAAAAAACAATGAAAATATTTAAACATATTGAAGTCTTTACCATGCTTGAAGTATGAATCATCATTTTTAGCAAATGACCTTCAACTCATCAACCATAACTTCTGGGGAGATCATCTTTTCCACATCTTAAGTTACTGTGCAGAGTGAAAGAATGCAACTAAACTACACTAACTTTTAGTAAGACTTCACTTTCCAGTTCACTTCCAAGTCAACCAAAGGTTGGTGTGGTCTCCTAGTGGTCATTAGGACAAAGTTTTTCAAGGAAACTAGACATTTACATTCCCCCACAGGCACCCGGTTAAGTGACATCAGAGCTAAGACTCTAACTTGCACAGTTTTAACCTCAGTTCTGTTGAGCTAGCATGTTTTACTACTTTCCCACCCAAGTGCAACATGTTAATTTGCATTGAATCAGAGAATGCGTAACAAGTCATCTGGAATAACATGTCTGGAAGAACTTAAGAGACCGATATTCTTTCACTGTTGACTAAAACTTTTTGTTGTAGATTTACATGCAGTTCTATACACATCATCAATACCTTTTATGGAATTTTTCTAATTGTACTTGAATTTGCCGAGTACATGATTTTGGTGACAGATAATGTAGTAATTACAGAACATACTCGAGTGATACCATGTTCTAGCCTAAAACTTAAAAAAGTCTAATTCACAGTGACTGAACTGAATACATTTTTGCTTTTTGGAAAGCTAACTTTGCCTTGTGTGTTTGCTAGGCTGTCAGCATTGCTTGTGTATAAATGTTAATTTTAGCTATAAAAATATCTGCTTTTTGTTTGACTGAATTGAATAGACATTGGTGTTACAGCTAGCTCAGCTCTTTTAGTGTAAATATTTGCTTCAGATGTAACTAGCAACATACCATTTGCTGTGGTGAAATGACGAATCAGATGAGTCCAACAACAGAGAATTTCATGCAGAAAGAGAGATGAAAGGAATGAACAGATGGAAACGGGGACTGTTCTGTAATTTCCTCACCTCCTCTCACTATTTCATTAAATGGTTTTGGCTAAAGTGATTGTGACAAAGCTGTGCAACTGCTTATGTGCTGAAGTGTTTGTTCTTCTTCCAATTTATTCGTGTTTAGTAAAATTTGGAAATAGTATTCACTAATCCTTAAAATTAGTTCTCCATAAGGTGAATATAACATATTACTGAAATAAATCATGGAAATAATAGTATTTTCAAAACTATGGTTCTAAGAAATCACACTTCTCGTAGTGAAGAACACTGCGTACAGTGATTAAGTGATTAATATATAATTTGTGGTTTAAAGGCTTCTAAATGGGTTCCTCCAAAGGTGCACTCATTTTTAAGTGTAACTTCTCATTTGTGATGGCTAAACTGAATTCCTAACCAATCAATACAAAGGTTTTTTTTTCCCTAATAAACAAGGTATTTACTAAACTGATTCAAAGACATTTATATTATGGTGTTAAAATATGGGTATAATGTGGCATTCTGACATTACAAGGATTTTAAGAACATTTAAGATTTGCACTTCTCAGAGTGACAGGTGATCTAGATCAAGAACATGTCTGCTCTGGACTGAGAAGATTAGTGCAAGGACAAGGCCTTAATGACAGCTCGGTTCACTGATAAACAACCTTTTTACATTTCAAAAGGAAATGACAAATGGGACTGCCACTCAATCACTGTGCTTTTAATTTATTACAATCCTTTCTGAAAACATTCACAAATAGTATTTAAACCCAAACCACATATTTATAGTTTGTTTTGTAGAACATATCATTGACAAGAATATACAGCATTTATCCACGAGAATATTAATAAAGGCATTCCAGTTCAGTTGTATTTGCCCATCAAGTTAATTCACTATTCATGAACAGGAAGAGGTCAGTACAGTGGCTTAGTGAGTAGCACTAAGGCCTAGAGTTTGCTCCAGTTGGGTCTTTTCTGTGTTCATGTTCTCCAAGTCAGTGTGGGTTTCCTCTGGGTGCTCTGGTTTCCTCCTACAGTCCAAAAACTTGTCATCCAGTTGGATGACAACTGGAGATACTGAATTGCCCTGTAGGTACCTAGCCGGTTGCATGGACTAGTGCATTGTAATGGTGGTCCCGACCCTGGATAAATAAGTGTCTCCACATGAAGGTCATCTGGTGTAAAAACTATGAGGTGTGAAGACACTTAAGAGCTGCAATGGAATTGGACAAAGGCCAAGGAAATATATAGATTCTATATATAGAAATATATATAGAAATATATATAGAAATATATAGATTACATTTATGTAATAATACATAAATGTTACTTTATGTATTATTATTATTATTAGTAGTAGTAGTATCTTTGTAGTCCAGCACAAACCATCAAAACATTTCCAAGACATTAGTTTTTTACAACAAAACTTTTTTTTTTTCCAGTTAACTTTCTTCTGGCCCTCATGTTTGTCTTCTTGAAAGCCCAGTAGTATAGTGATTCATTATTCCCAAGAATGTCTTTCCACTAGAGTTTCGGTTTACACCACCAACTATGACTGTTAACGTGTGTGTAGCAATGTTAGAATTGTGTGTGGCTACTAACCAATGGAATTTTTTTCCACAAAACTAACTTGACATTTTTGTGTTTACGCTTCTTACAAAGGTTCTTTTACGCACCACTGTGAGTGGAAGTTTTAGGACTCCTTGTCTGTATGCTTGTGGAACCTACTATTTTGTGGCTAATCTGCCGCTGCTTTTAAGACCTTTCAAGTGCACAATAATAGCAATTATAATAAACCAAAGCAGCTTTAGAAGGACAGAACTTGACAAAATTGTTTGTTTGAAAGGTGGCATCCTATGGTCATTGTTTGTTACTAGAGATCCTGAAGCTGCATACATTATTTTCCCCCTGTAATTAATATTTAGAAGATGCTGAAATAGCTTAACCTACTGGATTTTATTTTCACAACATATCTAAATATAGTTCAATAAAATGTGCATGATTTCTTTCAAAACTTAAAATTGAAATGTGCATTTCTGCTTATTTCAGGTGAGTGTTCTGACTACACTGGAGCGCCGCTTCAACCTGCAGAGTGCAGATGTAGGTGTTATTGCCAGCAGCTTTGAAATTGGAAACCTGGCGCTTATCCTATTTGTCAGTTATTTTGGCGCAAGGGCCCACAGACCCCGTCTGATTGCATGTGGGGGTATTGTCATGGCGCTGGGTGCACTGTTGTCTGCCTTGCCAGAGTTTCTCACCAAGCAATATGTTTACAAAAGTGTTGAGGCATGGAGAAAGGAGCCAGGAAGGGAAGTTTGCTCTAATATATCAAGGAGTAATGTGGATGAAGATGCACTGTGTGGCAACAGAACCAACACTAACATGATGTACCTGCTTCTGATCGGTGCCCAAGTGCTGCTTGGCATTGGAGCTACACCTGTGCAGCCTCTCGGAGTATCTTATATAGATGATCATGTAAGGAAAAAAGACTCCTCGCTCTATATTGGTGAGTATTTTTTAAAGCATCATAAAACCTCTAGGCCAGCTATACTGTGCTGTACAGTGTAGAAACCTTTTCCTTCTAAAAAACTTGAAAATAAAAATCCAGTACAGGCTACATGAAGCATTATTTGTTTTCTCTCATGCCATCTGTTACTTTGGCAGAGACTATTCTTCAAACAAACCACAGATATTTGTGAATGTTCCCTGAGGTGTAGTTGTTAAAACTATGCTGTTGAGCTGGTGTATAATTTACATGCTCAAGATTTCTTTGAAGCTGACAGGACTTGTTTCACATAGAAATGAACTAACCATGGATCAGGACAAATTATAATTGATCAGATGTGCACTAAGAGTGCTCATACAAGAAGTAACAACCTTGTACCAGCATATCGGTTCTAATTATGTCTTTTTCTGATTACTGGTGAACAGTTTTATAAAAGGAAAAAATTCAATTGTCAAAATGTTTCAATTTCCGCTGACAGTTTTCTCATTTAGTCAAAGTAAAGTCATAACTTTGCATACATGCTTTCATTTTTCATGTTTCACTTGAATGTTTTAGCTAAACGGCTAAAAAGCTTCATCTTCAACTAGAACCTGATGTTGTATTTCTCCTATACCCCTTTACACAAATGAGGTTTGGTGCCCTAGTAATGAGTGTAGGACTTCAGAAAAATTTTGAGCAGTATGGACAAAGCAATAAAAATAAGCATGACTTTACTAATAAGAGAGTAAATATTCTTTGTTTAGTGTACATAAAATTATGAAACGATATACAAATGAATAGACAATACAACAATATATAGAATCTTTAGTTATTTAATTACATATAGGGCAAGTGCACAAACCCAATATAAACACCTGTAATATTTGATTCCTCAGATGACACTGCATCAAGAGCATTAATCAATAGCTGTTATACAGTGCATTCAGGAAGTATTCAGTGCTTCACTTTTTCCACATTTTATGTTATAAGCCTTATTAACAAAAGTGCCTTTCGCTGAGGAGTGACTTCCGTCTGCTCACTCTATCATACAGGCCTGATTGGTGGAAAGTTTTTTCTCTCTCCACAAAGCAACGGGGACGCTCTGTAAGAGTGACCCTTGGGTTCTTGGTCACCTCTCTGAGTAAGATTGGCTTTGCAGCCAGCTCTAGGGTGATACTAGGGCGAGTCCTGGTGATTCAAAACTTCATCCAATGTATGGATTATGGGGTTCACTGTGCTCTTCTGGACCTTAAATAATGCAGAATTTTTTTCTGCACCCTTCCCCAAATCTGAAAATTCCTTGGACTTTGTGCTCACTGGATTTACCATGTTCAGTGTAAACAGGATGCACTTGAGCTCAATGGCAAATGCTGTGAATACTTATGTACATGTGATTTTGTTTGTTTTTCATTTTTTTATTTCTAACGTGTTTTCATTATGGGATATTGTGTGTAGAATTGTAGGGGAAATGAATGTATGTATGAAATGAATTAATCTATTTTGGAATAAGGCTAAGACATCATAAAAAGTGGAAAAACGAAAGTGCTGTGAATAGTTTGGGATTACTTTGGCTAACCTTGTTCAACAGCTACAACAATGAATTACATTTTAAAATTCTAGAAGACAAAATAAACAGAAAAAACACAGGCTGCACACAAAGTCATGTCTGCCGAAGAAGAGAGTATAGGTCCTGTTTGACATGCCTGCTGTTTGCTGCATGCCTTTAGAGGTGTTTTCAGAAAGAAAGGGACAAAAAACATTTAAATGCTTGCTATGCTCACTGATTGAATTCCTTGTGAAAAGGAATGATAACATTACAAAGTAAAATCTGTAGCAGGCTTTAGATGCTTGAATAGGTGTGCCTTAACAAATGCACTAAGATGACAAAACAAGAAGAAACAAGTCAAAGAAAATGTAAGAAAGCTTTGTTTTTATTTGCATTTTCCATAGTGTTACAATTTCAAAAGATGCACAGGCTTCAGTCAGCATGTATGTATGGACTTCATACACTAGCCCAGGTGTCACCAACCTTTATGATACTGAGACCTACGTCATATGAAGGGTTATCAGTCTGATACTCCTCTGAAATAACAAATTTGCTCAGTTGGCCTTTAGTCATAGTTTATTCTTAATAATTAATGATACTCATTTATGTATATGAAGGCACTGATCACAATAATGATTTAACAATAATTTTCAACAATTATTAAACAAGGTGGCAAACTGATAATTTCAGTATTCAATATTGTTTACATTTTCAGATGATCAACATTATAAAAAAATGTCCCATTTTCACTAGGTCAGAGTTTACCTAAAGCCATATAAAATTCATGTACAATTCATGTTATTTTTAATAGTTGGTCGTTTTCAAAATCTATATAAATTCAAGAGAATTAAAAAGAATAACAACTGCATACAATTAAATTTTAGACACAGCTCACTGATGAGCTGTACTACTTTTAAGACAGACCTCCGGGTGACTGATATGGTCCTTGAAGGTTTCTTGGATCCTGTGGTCACCGTGTTGGCAATCCCTGCACTAACCTTTGAATTACTCA
>JAYDZF010000007.1:12573452-12589594 GCA_034509105.1 Microcambeva barbata | reverse complement strand
ACACACACACACACACATGCAGCTGATTAGTCTAATCCCTGCAATGCAGGCATGTCATGTGCTTATGTCTTTGTGAATAGGCCATATTGTTCAGACATCACCACTGTTTCTTCTCTTGCAATAAAAGTGTGTACAGTGTTAGGGGCATTTTGTTACAGACAATTGCTTCTATTTTCCATTTAAAATAATGTTTGATATGCTTTATTTAACAATTACATAACTGCTTATTTGAGGCATTTTGAAGCAGCAAAATTCATTTACAAGTAAACTTAATTCCTTAATATTAATTTAACTTGCAATAAAGCTATTGTCCATTTGTGGCATATAATATGATACTTGTTTTGTTTCCATACATGTATTCTGCTTTCTGATTATTGGTAACATGTTAAAATATTTTGAGAATGTTATGTCATATAAACAATATTGTTAGCATGTACTGCTTAAAACGACATTGTGAAAAGTGAAAAGACGCTTATCCACTGTGACTTTCCTGTTTGGTGATAGACACTCCACCCACTCCAAATGTATTTGATCACAGACAGTTTTTCTTGTTAATGGCAGCTTGGTCTTGGTATCCCAAAGCAAATCAGCCGTAACAACATGTGGAATTTTTTGGACTGACATGGAGTGCCGAAAAAGACTGCATTTCTGTGAACTTCTTTCTGGAAAGCAATAGATTAAGGGTGGTTTTATTTTTCAGCATTATGATGATCCCAAGCTCACTGCTTATTCAGTATAATTCTATTGGAGAAACACTGACAGTCAGGGACTGGCCAACACAGGGTCTCGACCTAATTATTGTAGGGATCACAAATATGAAGAACTCAGAAAGCAGAGAAGAGTAGAACTTGGAGAAAGGCTAAAAGAAGCCTGGTATAATACACCAGAACATAAACATCAAAAGAGTTCAAGGTGTTCTTGGTGCTGAATGAGGTATCACTACATACTACTTAATCTGACTGATTTAAACATTTCATCTCTGAAAAATGTAGTTTGTTTGTTGATATTGACCTAAGATTCCATAGCTTTGTCCACAAAAATGATTTAACACAGAAAATTAATTGTATTGGTCCATGCAAGATGATCAAGCCTTTGCCAGGTGGTGTGGTCAGGTAGCCTTTCAGGTCATCTAGCACATAGACAACACTGATGTAAATAGTTTTGAATAATCTAATGTGACACCTGGGTGTTTTTGACCTCTCTTAAGTGTGCCTGGATTTGTGAGCAATTCATCATCTAGTTCCGCAGGGCACTGTTCACAATGAAGTTATCACCAGTGAGGGATGTGGCCAAAGGAAGTCTACTTCTGTGCCTTTCTCTGACTCTTTCAGTCTCTTTGTATATCTGTTGCAACCTGGTGATGACACTCTGTGACACTCTAAGCTCACTCATCACTTCCGTATAAGAACATCCTGTTTGATGCCTCATATGGCGAGGAACTGTAGGATCGGTTGTTCGATGTGATCTCATGATGTCAAAATGTGAACAGCACGATGGGGATGTTTAAATACCAATTCTAATTGAACCAGGAAATGTATTGGTCGAATAATGGATTAATTTTGCTGTTAAGCTATTTATGCTAAGAGTACATGTTGGACAAGTTGGACATTCAAAATGGTCACATTAAGTTCACCTGTAAAGTGCATTTTAGTTCATCCTGAAATTTCCATCAAGAGACACTTAAACGTTTTTTGAGTAGTGTACATTTTGTTTTTAACTGTAAATTACAAGTGAAAACATGCTTGATTAAACTCCCAGTTTTACTTACTTGCCAGGTTTAGTTTAGATCTGTAGGCATGGAGACAGTTACACAGTGCGTTTGGAATGCTAACCAGCCAGCTGTAAGGTGGGTCTTAAAAGCCTGGCATACCAGACAGTTCTGCAGCAAGAAATAAAGCAACTTACTCCTCATCACGAGTTCCAGGCCATTTCTGCAAATTATTTTTTTCTGCAGTCAACACCCTGTACCAAAGTGTTTTTCATTAAGTAGGCAAATCTTGCTACTCAAACTTGTTTCCTTCATTTTGGGTTCTTAAATCTATCCGTAATTGGCCTATGCAGAACATGGGGGAAGCTGTGAGATCCACTCAGAACAATGTTTATGTTACAAACGAAGTTGGATGCATGCTGATGTGTTACATATTGCTAAATACAATCTTTGACGACATTATAATCCATGTCTAGGAAACCTTAAAAAACAAGATTTAACAAGTTGCTTTGATTATTTCTAGATCTTATTTTTGGTGTTTCCCAAGTGAATAACAAAATATGCATTAAACAGCAAACACTTGTAAGACAATTTAATTTACATTACATTACACGGCATTGTAATAACATTACACAGCATAATAAGATGAATTGTGAGGTCACACAAAATGTTATGTTACAAAATGTCTCATCATACAGTTTATGTTTATAGGATCTCTGACCGAAAAGAATTTAATCAAGAGAGTAGCAGCATATTTTAATTGACAACAGCAAGACGCTTTTTTAAAAAGCACATCCATATGGTTTGATTTGTCTCCAGAGAATGAAGGAGATACCAGCACACAGTCTGTTACACAAGGTCAGCTGAACAGGGCCATTATAGGACATCAACCCAGCAGCAGGCACTGTAGCTGGTCCTGCCTGCAAGTTATAACAGGTGGAGCACTATCAGAGATGTACAAGATGATGTAGAGGGCTACTTCTGTGCGTACTATCAGAAATGGAAAATGTGGGTGGCATGAAGGCAGAGTATCCTCTAGTGGTATAAGAGATAACGGGATTGGCAGTTCCTTCGTTGTCACCCTGATTTCTTCTCAGATGAAAGCAGGTTAACACTGAGTTCCAGTGACATGTGAAAGAGTCTGGAGGCACCAAGCCAATGTTTTGCTGCCTGCAGCATTATTCAGCAGGAACAGTTTGGCAGTGTATCAGCAGTAGTGTAATCCAGGCCTAAAGAAGTTGATTGTTTTGGTGTCCATTGACCAATCTTAATAGGTTAGCATCGTTCTCAACATACCAATTTACATTTGTAGATTAGTTAAGCTTTATATCTTTAATCTTTCATTCATCAAGCTCTGAAGTACTTCCTTAAATTGCACATCAGGTGGGTCAGATTTTTCTAGTACCCTAAGCTTTTTTTTGTCTGTAGCAGACAAGGTCCTGATAACGCTATCTGAAGATTTTGTAGATAGGTGTCCAGAACTCTGCAGGCCTATCCAAATACACCTTTTTCAGTTGACCCTTCATGTGCTTAATTGTCCCAGTGCCACCCAATGCTTTATTTTCATTGTTTTCAGTGGAATGTTTAGGCATCAAGACAGCCAGAGTTGTTTGCTGAAGTCTGGAGCTTTTAACCTTTAAGTGTAATCTACTCTCAGCTTTGAGACAAGCTATTATCTAATGGTTCAATCTTGTAACCCAAGCTGCTCATTAGGACTTGGTTTTAAGATCTGCATTATTACTTGTATTAGTCAAATGTCAAGCATTTTTTAAATTTATTTCAATCAAACACTAATCTCAATTTCATGAAAATATTTTACCTGTTATGTAATAATTTGTTAAAGCCATCCTATAAAAGGCAATTGATGTACAGTATAGAAACCAGTGTTCTTGCTGTTATCTTTATTTCCATTTCATAAGACCTGGAAACCTTTTTCCTCATTTTGCATAAACCCGAGGCATGCTTTAATATGCCATCAACAGTTGTTTCTGTTATTCCACTTTATGAACGCCTGTTCTCCTGTTTATGCGCAGGACTTTTGGAGCTATTCAGGAATGACTATTGTTTTTTTCCTACCAAGGCTATAAAGGCTTACCCAGAGCCAAAATCCCAGTAGGCTGGCCAATTTAAGAAAATGTAATGCTGTATCTTGGCCTGTTCCATTTTAGAGTTATTGAAGCCACTGGGATTCTTTGCAAACTCTCTTTGCATTACATATTGTTTTATATCCATACCCTGCTGGTATTATGGCTGCCAGAGTTTGTATTTTGATTTCATGTTTTAGTTTATGCTCTTGAACATGAAGACACAAAGAATAAAAAGAGACTGCAATTCATCTGTTTATTATATTTGTAGTTTTAGGACTTGTGAGTAAAAACATATACACTTCTAAAATATATAAAAAATAATTGTGTTCTCTCTAAAACCTGGCCCTGTAGTCATGGCAGCTAAAGCAGATGACTAAAAGAATGGTATGTGTTGTGTTTTTGTCTCTGGTTGTCACAATGTGGGCAGTTAGAGGCTGGGCAGACTGCTCAGGGCCCTGTCACCAAGCCAAGCTGAAGCAGAAATGACAGATTGGCAATTGGAAGCACAGTAAGACAAAGATCTCTGTTCTGCTGCAATACTGGAGGCCGGACATAGGGCCACTCCCAGTCAAACTCAGTGTTCTGCACTGAGATTATTTACATTTCCCCTTACACATTAAATGGTAAACAAGCATTTTCTGTTGGATTAATTTGATCTGATCTGAAAGTAGTGTTGTTGCTGGATGTAAAATATTATTCACGACACAAAACCTTGTCTTATTTGCAATATTCATGTTTTCTGTTCCATCTTTCCAGGTTTGCAACACACACACACACACACACACACACACACACACACACACAGTTTGGATGTTGGAACATGTACCACTTTGTAATGTTGCCAATCCTTCTCAGGACACTTAAAATATGCTTTGGCACTGTATACCAAGCAATGACATTTTTTAAGGTTTTATTTCCCATTCTTACTGCAAACACATCTTAAGCTGTGAAACAAGTCGGTCTGACAGGGTTACATATTTTGCTTGGAAACACTTTATTGGGGACATGTCAGGACAGTGGACTGGTCAGTCCAGTACCTGTACCCTTTTTTTTTGCAGCCATGCCTTCATTTGTAATTTGTGCATGGGGTTTTATATTGTCCTATTGAAAATACTGGATGTCCCTTTGTGAAGATTACATCTTGAAGGCAGAATACTTTGCTATAAGATCTCATTGTACTTTTCTGCATTAATGCTGGCATTACAGAAGTTGAAATGACTTTTGCCAAGGGCACTGACACAACTTCATTGACACAACTCATCAGTTCCTTTAAAGAAAATCGGGTGAACTATTGAATCAGCTATTCATAATACATGGTTCCTCTGTGTGACTGTCAATCCCAGATGAGCCCAGAAAGGAGTATTTGTGAATGCAAAACTGTACTATAGTGTTTTCTAGAGGATTGCCAAAGTAATGGCAAACCTGCCCCATCTTAAATCAGCATTTAATTCATGAATGTTCTTGATTATGTGCCATCAGAGGAATTTGAGATTTTGTGTGTTCAGCCTAGACTTTCCCTTTATGGAATGGAGTCCCTAAATTGTTTAATAATAACATGCACATTTGGGGATGAAATATGCAAATCCCATGCAATTTCACTTTCAGGAACATTGCTTTAAATTATTTATATATTTTATCATGCAATTGGAGATCCTCTGCCACTCTTTGCTCTTTAAGGATACTGCTTACTTGCAACACTCACTTTAAATTTCATTTAATAAACCCCTAACCTTTAAATTTTCTACATATTCTTTACATAATTGTCGCCATAATTGTAAATTGTGTACGTGTAAATTAAACACATTTTGTGCATATGCTCTGTAATTGTCAGATGTATCTCCTGTAACTGAAGTAATCAATGTAATTTTATTTGAAATGCCTTTGATATTCATTTTTACCTATTTTAATGGTACACTTGGTTTTAAATAAGTATTCCTGTGAATCAGATTCTATCTCAAAATAGCTGTTTTTTTAAACATTAGTGTTCCATTTTGCAAATCCAGCTGCAGGTTTTTATTCCATAATCACACTGGCTGATGAGATTGTATTTGAGTAGTGGTGTGACCTCAAGTCGCCGAAAGGCGCGTCAGATCAACTTTACTGCTAAAACATTTTGACTTTGCTGTCTACCTTCAGCTGAGAACTTACATAATTCACTTAAATTCTTCACATAAACTCCATCTTGAAGAATTTGACACATTTCTAACTACTTAAGAAGCCACTTAGAATCAGTTTCCTTTGTGAATGGTGTGAACTGCCATCATTTATCTCTAAGGGTTAAATAACAGTTAAAAAGCATCATCTCTCAAGCAAATATGTTCTTTAAGATCACCCTAAAGCTTACTGTCAACCCTTAAATCATTGTCAAATGTTGCATTCAGTGCTGTTACTTGGTCTGGAGGTGAGCACCAAATCACATATGTCTTAAATAATCATCTGGTGTCACCAAACTTAATTCCATTATAAAGTACTCAAGAAAATAAGTTATGTTTAATCGGTAACACATTTCTCTTCTAAAATACAAACTTTCTGAAATCATTAATCCAAAGAATATACAAAACTGCTTATTTAAACTTAATTTTTACTTAAATATTCCGAATTATATAGAGACTGAGCTCATGTCTGAGACACAACGTATGCAAGTATGCAAGTTTGGGTGCCTTTGTGGAGCAGCAGTAATACACACTAGCCCAAAAGTGGTTCTGCTATCAGCCAGCCTGGTGCCCGCACAGGGACACCCTTGACTCTGCATCTCTTAGAAATGTGCAATGGCTAAAACAGAATTCCTCACTGCTGATGTAAATGTGTCCTATGTTAACCGATCGAGGCACCTGCATGGGGCATGACCAATCATTATTACTGGCAGTGAGTCCACATACAATAGTGCACAGCTACCCTAAAAATGATCATATGTTGCTAGGTTGCTCCTGGGTTTGATATTCAGGGTTTTTTTTAGTTTACCCTGCCTCCCCATGTCTGTGTGCTTCCAAATGTTTGATAGTTAACTAGTGAGTACTCATGTGGAACCTGTAACATTTTCTGTCATCAATGTAAAATCTTATTCTTGAATCTATAAAACTTTCTATTTTTTAATCAATTGTGATTTTAAAAAGTGTGTAATTATGTGTGATAACTCACAGGGTTGTTTCCCAGATGGAAATGTGAGAAGCCGAAAGAAGTGAGAATTCATAGTCTCTAACATCATTTATATATGTTTGAGGTTTTTTTTATAAAGTATAAATGCTGAAGGAGCAGACAGCATTTACTATTTATTTAATACTTAATAATTGTCATTTTTATGCTCCTTGGCTACATTCATCAGATACTGTAGTTTCTTATAAATGAATAAATAGTTCATGATGTCAAAAAGGTGACATTTTCTTCCATATTCAATCTCTATTTTAGTACTAGGTTTCTTGAACAAATTTCTATTTTACTTCATGGTCTTTTATCTTTTTCATCCATATTAATTATTCATCTAAAATCTTATAACTGCAACATCCATTTAAAGCATTTGCACTTCTTTGTTAAATTACCTGCCCTTTATTATTATAATTATAATTATGATTGAGATTAGACTTCAACTGCTCAATAGTCAGTGGTTCTGGCTGAAAAAAATTATTACTTTCCCAAAAGATGTTGGGTTGATAGTAGCATGTTTTTTCCCTGAAATCTTAATATACACATTTGTCTCAATTGTACCTTTATTTATACAGAAGCAGCAATTAATTTTCTAGGCTTTGATGGCTCTGGACCATCACATAGTTAAAACCTGTATTGTGTTCTGGTGAAACATTTTCCTTTTCCTTTAAAACTGCTAATTATTTCTGTGCAGATACCTTGGGACGTTTGCCAGCTTGATCAGGCAACCCTGTCCTTGAGGGTGTTGCTTTAAAAAAAAAACCTATAGATTACTTTGGCCTTTTGGCATTAGTGTAAATCCCTATTCACAATGATTAAGTGGGCTATAAGTAGTGGCTCTGTGAGCTCTCTGGATTACCTGCTCGCATGTTCAGCACTTTAACCTTGCTTTAATGCTGATGCAGGCCTTGGGGAAATATTGCTTAATTAAATGGGCTTGGATCAATTTGGCTATGCGTTAATTATTACAATCAGGCAATGGCTGTATAAGGGCATTTTTGAAAGTCAGGTGTTTGTTCTTGGCTCAGCTGCCCTGCAAGAGCAAGCAAGATCAGCAGCACTGTGACTGAAGATGCATCATTTACACAAGGAGTCAAACAACTAAGCATGCATGAAATAAGGTTGATAAGATTTTTTGGCTACTATGTGTTAGTTTAATAAATACAAATTGTTAGGTGTAAAAACTGTGTACCTATAGTCTTGCATGTTACTGGAACCCCTAGAAATCAATAACTTTTTTGCACTCTGTCATTCTTGCATTGCACTTTCATGACTTTCCCAAGATCAGCCAAAATCTTTATTAAAAACAAATCACAACCATAACAGCTTGTTTACTCCTATTTCTGCCTGCTTGGCATTTGGCATGTTGTTTCCTGCCTGTCATTCCCTTTCAGTCAGCAGATGGAGCAAGGTTTTGTTCGTACTGGGTTACTGCCATTCAGTCATGGATATGCGTAACATAATACAGATAGTTTCTATATTTTTTGAGCTATTGAGCTAGTTAAAAAGTTAAGTGTATTTAAATATACTAAAATGTGCTTTATTGTCAACAAGTACATTAAAATCAAATTGTTTTGTGTCCTAAAGATTATATACAGTGCCTTGCAAATGTATTTCCCTCTTGGCTTTTTACCTGTTCTGTCACATTACAACTGTGTTTAAATGTTTTTAATCTGAATTATGTGATGCAAGTTGCATACAATCGTCTAAACTGGTGAAGTAAAATGAGAAAAGGGGGCTTGCTATGAAGCCCTTAAAAACTTCTGGTGCGACCAATGACATTCAAAAGTCACATGTCTTGTGAAATGAAGTCCATCTGCATGCAATCTGTCATATGATTGGGTTTGGGTTATTAAAAAAATATCAAAATCTCTGATGATCCCCTAAAGCACCATCAAATAGGAAAGCTTGTTTCAAGTTTGCCAAAAGGCATTTGGGAGACTCCCCAAATGTATGGAGGAAGGTTCTCTGGTCACCAAGGCATCGGTGAAACTGGTTCAAGTTGAGGAGAAGATGGATGGTGCTAAATACAGGGGTATTTTTGAACAAAACCTTTTTGGTATGTCATTGATTTGAGGTTCACCTTCCAACTGGACTATGACCCAAAGAATATTGCTAAAGCACCATTTGAGTGGTTTAAGGGGAAATGTATTGAAATGTCAAAATGTCGCCTTGAGGAATGTGGCAAGCTCATAGAGACTTATACAAAGTGACTTGAAGCTGCAAATGCCGCAAAAGGTGGAACTATAAAGTACTGACTTTAGGGGGTTGAGTTATGCAAACTAAAGTTTTATATTATTTTGTCCTATTTTTGTTTGCTTTGTAATAACAAATGTTCTGTAAAAGGGAGGGGGGGTTGAACACTGTTGCAAGGCACTGTACATTGTCTCCCACCTCCCACACACACACATTTTTGATAAACACGGTAGTAAACTGTCACAAAGCATGAATCCAGTACTGGCTTTCTAAAATATCTCATGACCTTTGGTGTTATGATTTTGTTGTTTGGACAGTATGACCTCTTTTGGAATACATAAAGGGCCGTGTGGATGTTGGTCTTTGTTCCAACCAACCCAGGAGGTCACATGATCAGTTGTCTAACTGAGTCAACTGTGTTGGAACAAACACCAGCAGCTACATGGCCCTTTATGAATCCAGTTTGACACCCCTGCTCTAGAGCTTTTATATTGTCATGTGCACTATAATGATTGATCCAGCCCACCCGCAAAAGAACTCAGCACCAGCTGCCATCTGACATTTCTACACTCCTCCATGGTTTCATTTAGAGGAAATTGGGTGCTTTACTCATCAAAGGATATAAAGGACCCCCTTGGTCTGGTTTCTGATGGGTTCGAGTGGCAAACAAGCTTTGCCAGCAGCCACTTTATTGACCCTGGGTGAGTTGGAGTTCAAGCTGCACCATCATCACTTTTACAAACATATTTGCTCTAAAAAAACATTAATGGTACTTTTAAATTAGTTAGAATTAGTTTTAAAAATGTAATATTGTTTAAAGTATTGTTAACAAATTACAGAACATAACCCACTTCATTACCTTTGTATTTAATTTTTGCTTCCTGTTTGTTACGTTGAAATCATTTAACGATTATTTACATCAGGCTCTGATATCAGTTCATAGTTTTTTAGACTTGCTTTTGGATCTCACAGAAAACAGGGTGATAAAGATGTTATGCAGATACACAATATGGGCCCTATTTTAGAGATCTTTGGCAAGCCATGAACCACACACCATGTGGCTTAATTTTGTGGCATAGCAGTGTGTCTTTGCTATGAATGGGCAATGAACACTTTTTTGTAAAGCATGCAAAGTTGATGTATGAGTCGTCATAATTATTCGTAGGGGAGATGTGCAGACCGGTTTGACCTGTGAGATGTGGAATGTGGGATGTATCTGCATGTAACTGGGAAGTGCTAACCGGATGGCAGTGGTGCTGATGATTCTGGAGATGCGGTAGGGACTGATGAAACGTTGGGCTAGCTTGCGGGAAGTGCAACGGAGGAAAACTGTTCTTGGCCAGGCGTTCCATCTTGGCTTGGGATCCCCGAAGAGCGATCTTGGTTTGCCTCCAGATTCTTCGGCACCGGCGGATGTGACAAGTCCCCGAAGAAACGGCTATCTCCTGCTCCTGAGAGTGGTGGCTGGTAACCCAGAGTGGCCTCAAAAGGTGATCATCTGGTGGCGTATGGCTGTTTATAGCGTACTCCACCCAGGGGAGGAAAATGCTCCAAGACTTGGGACTTTGCTCTGTGACTCGCCGAAGAGTGGCCTTCATCTCTTGATTGGCGCATTCAGCCTGTCCGTTGGATTGAGGGTGGAACCCTGATAGATTTGGCATAGTTACAAGGCAGGAAACATCAATACATTATTAAGGTCATTAAATTAGCCTTTTGTTGCCTTATTGGTGATATAAACTATATGGCCATAAGAAACATTTTGGACATCATATTACAAACATTTAAATGACCTCAGATGTTTTGTGCACATGAACACAATATTGAAACGTGGACGCATACAGTGTTTTGAAACGTATTTATCACTCTCCATTTCATTTTCCATTTGATTTAGTTTCATTTGCTACATTCAGATATCATTACGAATAGACAATTAGACATTTTGGTGGAAAATACATGTCCTGTTACATCTGCCAAAAAGTTAATACCACATTCCACTGGAAAATACCAAGAGGATATCAAAGAGGATGGTGGTAATGTAATGGTCAACAGCTGATTGTCAGGACCAGGATTTGTTAACTGATTTAAACATTCATTCTGCTCTCTATCAGTAAATGCTAAAGGAGAATCTTAAGAACAAATGAAATACAATGATACAAGCACAATGTGTACAATGATGTAAAAATAGGCCAGCTCAGCTAAATTGCTCAAAAGAAAAAAAATGAAGGTTTTGGGGTCACTGAGTCAAAGTCCTGTCTTGAATCACGAGGAGATGCTATAGCAGGACCCTAAAAAAGAGTTACCAATGTAGACAAACTAAAACATGTATGTAAAAGAGGTACACCAGATTTTTCTAAACTGATGGAAAAGTGAACACAGAAAGTGTTTATTTCTATTTTATTTGTCTTATGCTAAATTTACTTTCAATTTAAATGAGACACATTAGGTAAAAGTATAAATTCGGGGTGAATCGTGTTTATTTAATGCTTAAAATTATGTTTTAGCAGGATACAGTGTAATGTTGAACTGTATATGCATTTTTACAAACTGTATGTTGAAAGTCTGCATTCCAAAGACTGGGCTGTGGTTTAAACTATGTGATTACTTTAATTTAACTTCTCCAGGGTAGGATGCATGTGACAGCATGCTTTCATTGAGACTCATTCATAAATCACAGACACTGGTGCAGCCATGGATTTTCATTAGGCTATAATTAGCACTAGCTGAATTCTTTTCCCCTAAGGAATAACATTAATCAGTCTTACCATGAATCAATGATTTTCGACTAACAGTCCTGGGAATTTCTAAAAATGACTTAAAAGTATATTATAAAAGAAACAGCAGAATAAATGTTTACAGGTACATTAAACAAACAGAATGAGGAATAGAAACAAATGTATCAGTCTTGCCTAGTTTGTTTCTAGACTTTATAGTTGTGATGTGTTTGTTAAAAATATATAGACCATGTATGCAGTATATTTACAAAAAGCGTTGGTTTGCAAACATGTAAAAGCAAGCCAGTAATATAGGAGAAAACATTTTAAACATTTTTAAATTGCTGACTTTTGTACACAAGGTTTCATGGATCATACAACAACAGGCTTTTGCAAATCTAATACCATTGTTTTATGTTTAGGGCATTCCTTGTTTAGGGCATTCCTTGTACATTGGTTTCTCCCCTTATTTAAATGTTGTATTAATGCTTCTATTTAGTTATCATCTATTTAGAAGAAAAGATTTGTGTGATTTATAATGATCTCACCACTGTATTTACATATTTATTCTTGCATTTGAAGATAAGTGGTTATGAAATGAGCAATATGTTACATGCATATTTTTCATTCATATATTTTTTTAAATTTAATTTTCATCAACTGCTTTATCTTACTCAAGTGTAGAGGCCGGTCCGGTTAGACTGGGAATCACTGGGCACCAGGCAAGAATATCTATGATACCCCAGGGACAATTCCTTGCAGGACTTTGGTCAGTCCATCACAGACTTTAGACATTGTGGCTGCATAAATGTGTGCCTGGCCAAGAGCACAGCTTACATTCAAACCCATATGTCAGCAGTGGTGATTGTCAATTATTTGTAAGCTTAGGTTTTACATTTTGGCCCTGGTAATTTTGAACATTGAATAATAAAATAAAGCAACCAAAGCTATAATTTCAAGTGTATTTTGAAAACATTACATTTGCTTTGTTTAACTGAACATTTTACTTAATACATTATGGATTTTGTATTGATCCATCAATTTTAAAGCACTTTGTCTGAAACTGGGGTTTCACAATTTTGAACAATGTTGGAATTCTGTCCTGTCCTATACCGGCCCTACCCAATTCATTTCTGTTGAGGTAAGTATGTCTGAACATATTCTGAGATAAAAAATAAAAAGGATTTGATACTTTCTCTCTCCCTAAGGAGGAAAGGGCTTGGTGTTTCTATGTGTTAATATAAACAGTGCCTGTTTGTGTGACCTGGACCATTTTGTTAACAGTTATATATTTGGCAATTGTATAACCCCAAATCATAACAAGCTTAAATAGTTAGGAAAATGTAACAGTAATCAATTGTGCTCTGACACATGTGGGAGGGATGTTCTCTTATTGAATACATGGTGTATTCATCTATTTTAAGATTCATAAGCTATATTTTAATATATACTAGTAAATTAGCAGATCTGTTTGATGTTAAATAACACTTACCTTGTTTACATGCATTTGTGTACACGCAGGTGTTTGTCTTCCTAATAAAGTGGCCAGTAAATGTATAATACATTTTTGCATGATTTTATCTCTCACCCTTTCTCAACCTGATTTCAGAATGGGTGAGGCTCAATAAGGGAAATTTTGAGGAATGGAATTTGATTAATCCAGTTCTACTTTCTGTTTCAAAATGATGTGTACTTCTCACAAACCAGATCCAATGTTTTCTCCGAGTTAAATTTGGTTGTTTGTATTGTACTTTTGAGGCAATATGGGGCTTGCAAATTTCTTTCCACTATATTCTGGTAAGGGGTGTGGCAGGTCGAATTTTATGAGGAAACACTGGGCGTAGGACATCCTGGACAGCAGGTGCTCAGGCCTCAGACATGTCACCAGATGTAGAATTGTGGTATTATTTGATTAAACAAATTTAAACAAATGGTAGTTAGGATAGAATATCAGACCACATGTATAGTTTGACCACACTTCTATCCAGACTAGGGCAAGTGAAAAAAAACTCTAATAGGAAGGTTATTGGGTTTGAATCCCCAGTGGGCCAGGTGTCTGCTCATAACTGAGAATGTCACAATTGAGACTTGGATTACTTTACCCCATTTATTTTTTAACATGTAGCCATAAAGATTTTATTTCTTGCAACACTGACTTATTGATGTTCATGAAAAACAAATGCCCTTGGTTAATTCAGGAGTCCCAAGCCATTTAAATGTTATACATCTATACTTGCAATTAGAGTTTATGGAAGCTCGTTCGAAAATGTCATTATAGTAATAATAATATTAAAATATTGTAAAATTATAGTATGTAGTTGTTTTATTAGAGGTATCTCTATTGTATATACATATGGCTTAAAAGCTCAAAATGTGTACATTTTCTCATAAATCTTTGAGACTAGCAATACATAATTTTTACCATACCTATACTGATGGTATTTTAAATGTACAATTTACTTTATTTACTAAATTGTAGTTGAAATAACAGACCATTATGTTATATTATTTCAATATTAGCTAAATACATATTCATCTGAGCTGTTGAATGTCTAGTTAAGACTGCACTAGTTTTTGCCCTTATTTTCATTTACCGACAGATCACCCACTCTGAGGCAACTCGGTGTTCACAGGGATCAAAATGCTGCTCTCGATTTCTTAGACTTTAGCAAAATATCCAGTATGCTGAATATCTGTATCAATCAGTAAAAGGTGTGAAAGGTGTCAGATGTTGATTGTTGTTGATGCAAGATACCAAGATATTGGAGACACAGAAAATGAGTTTTAAATAAGTGGGACAAGGGCATAACATAGGAACACAAGAGCTTACACACGTTTTCCAATATTTCTGACCTTATCGTCCACGCAAAGGAATCATTGCAGTGCTGAAACTTCCAACCTTCTGCAAAATCACTTTTTGCAATCCCTGCTGCTTGTGTAGCGAAATTCACATTCTTTTTTCCCTCTTTGCTTTAACACTGCACATCAGCACACAAAACTCAAAGGTCGCTTATTGCTGACCTTTATTGTTGGAGGTATCCTTGAAACCCTCGACCCAATTCACATGTGCATACATGGCTTTAAAAACATAAAGTTAGACATAAAGTTAGGGTTTTCTCCTTCTACAGCTGATAAATCGTGTTTAGATTTGAAAACCACAACTAAAAGACTAATAAGAAAATGTGTAAATTACTAATAAAATCTTTTAAAGATTTTAAGGGCTACACTGACACTAATTTTTATTACGTCTATACTTCACATTCACAGTTTCAATTACAAAATTTCCGAAACATTATCAGTAGTTGTTAGAAAAACGATAGTTAAAAATAAGAACTTCGAGAATGAGAATGTTCAAGCCTACACTTTTGTATGGATTTTATATTCAAATAGAACTTTAAAGACTCGTGAGTTTGTGATTTACTTAAATTTTATAACAGCTCTGACATACTGTAAGCCTATACATAAAACATGTACTAAGAATAGATATTTTATTCACAATATGTTACACAGTTAGTTAAACGATCAAAAATTGGAAACGGTGTGCTTTTAGACCAGTAGCAAATGCATACATGCTCCTTTCATAATAGTTTATATGTGCTTTTCATTTGGTGTGTCTGTATACATAGGGAACATAGCTCGTACTTGGAAGTTTTGGTTTGATAGTGGGTGGTACTTGGTCTAAAAAGTTTGAGAACCACTGTTTTAGTGGACTTGTCTTGTCAATTTCAGATGGATATTGTTGTAAGAAATTAATATCCTAAATTTTATAGAAGCAAAGTAAATTAAAATAAATTTTATAGACTCATCAGAAGGCAGCTTGTTCTACTATCACCAATCCACCAACAGGTTTCCACTGTTAGGGCACTGAGCAAGGCTCTTAACCCCCAGCAGCTTGCAATGTATTTGACCACAACTGTAAGTCACTTAAGATGATTGTGTCTAAATGCCATAAATGTAAATGTGTTTTCTTCCCTTGGGCCAGGCTGATGGGCAGTGTGCAGAAAATCCCTGCCAAGTCGTATACTTTGTTTGTGCACATTCCAGTCCATTAGTGATCTGCACATTGTGTATAGATGAGTGTATTGTTCCTGGTAACCTAGCTTTGAAATACGAGGTCGGCACTTACTGCTTGCATTCTAAGTACATACATTGAAATTAAGGATATTTTATTTTATTGCAAGCTAAATTTCAATATGGATCTTTTTTGGGTACACAAATATCTGTCTATAGCTTGATATAATTTAAGTTTGAGTGATGTTCCATAAGAGGAGTTTTGGGTGTCTCAAAATGTAAAAATTA
>JAYDZF010000007.1:12469402-12479757 GCA_034509105.1 Microcambeva barbata | reverse complement strand
GATCATTTTAAAGTCATCTGCAAGTCATTTGCGCGAGTTGCCACTGATACACTGTTGATTTCTCATCATCACGTTAAAACCTTCTTTCACTTCTGGTCCAAATAGGTGGAAATCAGAAGGCAATAAATCCAGACTATAAACACCCTCAAACATGGCCAACAGAAATATAAAAGAGTGTTATATATAAATAAATATAAAAAGTTTTTCAGATCCCTCGTACATAAACTTGCGCTTGTACAGTACACCGTTGTACAGTTAACATGTGACATTTTTCCAAGTACTAATACACTCCTCATACACTGTCGAGTCACATTATCACTTCTTCAGGACTCGCAGGTTATGCACACCCATATATGCTGCTCATCATTCTCTGCTGGAGGGTTCCTCAAGCAAGACAATGTGGCCGCTCTCAGGTCTAGAAATTATTTGGTTGGAAGACCATGGGCTATAATGGTCCCCTAATTCCCCAGAATTGAACCCAACTGAGTGTCTCTGGGACCCCCTTGATCATTGTTTTTTTTCTGTGGATCCTCCTACACACTTTCCAGCATCTGTGTGATGCACTGCAGTCATTATGGCTTCAGATACCTGTGAAAACCTATTTGCTCATCTTCTGTCCATGCTGCACACTGGTTACTCATACTCTGGAACTCATTCTCTCTATATAAAAATTTAACGATTTGACTCGCTAGTGGTACGCAGTGTGGCACGAATTGAATGAGAAATATTTTCAGGGTGAAGTTATGCTGCTTGGACTGATCATATTTAGTAACCAACATTGACAGTATTTTTCATGTACAGTGTTAACGTGTCACGCTGTGGCACTGCACAGGGGGAGAAAACTGGCCGTTCATACATGCAGGACACTTTATAACAGACTTTTTTTTGCACAGACCTATTAGAAAATAATTAATTGATGTTAGAATAGCATGGTGGTGCCACAAAGAGTGTTCATCCTTACAGGTTCAGGGATCTCGGGGCCTGAGGGCCCAACGCTTGGTCGGGGGCAGTGGCAGCTGATCGTTTAAATAACAGGATTGGGAAATGAAAGGTCATTCGTTCAAGCCCCAAATGTGCCAGGCTGCCACTGTCAGTCCCCTGAGCAAGGCCCTTAATCCTCAGTTTCCTAAAATGTATAGTTTCAATTGCTTTGGATACTGGTGTGTGCCAAATGTTGAAAATGTCAATAATTTACTGTCTGTGGAGTTTAGTGGGGTGCCTGCAAGAGTTTCCTCTACAAATACCAGTATGAAGATAAGCTAGACGAAATAAGGTGGAGTAGTAGAAGAGAACTCCCTTGTTCAAATCTCGGTGTTGCCGGTGGGCTGAGTGCCACCCTAGCCACTAGGATGCATAAACCAGTGCATTGTAGTACCAGTCCCAAGTCCCGATAAATAGGAAGGATGTGTCAGGAAGAGTATCTGGTGTAAAAATAGGCCAAATCAATAATGCAGATCAAGATCTGATGTGGCGACGCCTGATAGAAGAATAAATTGACCCTAGACAAGAGTTGTGTGTGTGGCATTTCCCTCTTCTGGTTTTTCAGAGAAAGCTTCTGCATTCATTGTGACATACAAACCCAAATGCAAAGTGCTTACCCAGGCTTGATTAAAAGAGCTCAGAGTTATTGACCGAGCAACTCATATATTCAGCATTGTGAAATGTGTGTATCATTACACCCCTACATGTGCGTTTAAGCTTTTCTTTGGTCATGAATCTTATAAAAGGATATAAGAATTAACAACTCGTCAACAGTATCACGTCCCAGATTGTGGACTGAGCCAAATGTGCTTAAAATCCCTTTTGTGGTTGTTATGGGTCATTGCTAGCTTTCATCTTAGAACACTAGAACACTTAACTTAAAGCTATATTCAGTTTTAAATGCAATATGTTATGTGATTCACTTTCACTTTTAGCCATCCTGTCAGTTTGTACATTTTTACATTGCACTAAAAGTATAGTACTCTACGAATTTCAGTGAATATTTCAGTGCTGTCATTCATATTTCATCCAGAAATAGAAATATGTGTATTTGAGCTGAAGCTTGTACAGAGACCATCAAGCTTTTGGTTCACCTGTTTTAGTGCCAAAACCACGGACTGTCTCGCTGGGAAATAATGTGTTCTAGTTTTTTCTGTAATTTTTCCTGTTCCCTCCATCTGTGCCTTATTCTTGTGTCTAATCAAACGTTGGGTTTTGGTAGGTAGACGACATGGCAGTATCCTGAACTGGTTGCCAACTAGATAATAAAAGGTTTTGACCTTATGCTCACTGTTGCATGATCTAGGAAGGATGGGGACATTTGGGATTGGGGCATTTTAACAAAAAGAACCTATAGATGGGTGGTTGGTGGTGCTTGCCACATATTTTTGAGAAGAGTGATGGCCCTCCTAAGAACTTTATTCAAGACAAACCAATAAAAGTAATTTATATTTGTGAGAAGCCACTGTTCACAGGAACTACACTGTACATAATGTTTATACACCTGTATGTATTAAACTTTCCTACTACAGCAGCATTTGGCACATTGGTTCTTTTTCTTTCTGTATAACATTCATGTTGGTTTAAACAAGGACATGAACCCTCCACTGTAACATTAAACTCCAGTAAACATTATTTGGTTCTTGTTTTGTTTTTCATTTCATTTTTTTTCATTCAACTATTTTGTTCTGGTTGGAGTTGCACTAAAAACACTGAGTGTACGGCATGAATTCCATGGACAGGACTCCACTCCATCGCCGTGCTTCAGAAACTTAAATTAAAATGTTAATGTTTGAGGTTGGATATTGACAGTGGTGGGCTTGCATGAATGAACCACTGTACCACTTCAGTGCTCCATTTTTGTACTGTAATATTTCAAGGGAACTGTCAAATTTGGTTCATTTAAAACAGGAGAAAAGAGTTTGACATGCAGATATTTTTCATAACCAAGACTGAGGAAAGTGGTAGTCAGTGGGTAGAGCTTTGGGCTATCAACCGCAGGATTGGCAGTTCAAATCCAGGCTTTACTATGCAGCCTACTTTGGGGTACTTGGGTAAATTATGTTGGACCCTTAACCCTGTCTGGTCTGAATTCAGCTTCCAAACAAGAATTGTACTGTATAAATAACAGACCCCCCCCCTCACACACACACACACACACACACCAAAAGTAATAACTTCACTAGCCACCTTGTGTGGCAATGACTGCTGCAACGCTTTAGATGAGTCTCCATGAGATCTCTCTCTATGAGTGGCCACATCTTGCCACTGGACATGGTAAAACTGCTCCAGCTCCTTTAAGTTTAATGGTGTCAGAAATCTTCCAAGTCTGACCACAATTGGATTAAGGTCTGTTCTTTGACAAGGCCATTCCAATACGTTTACACGTTTCCACTTAAACCACTCAAGTGTTGCTTTAGCAGTATGCTTTAGGTCATTGTTCTGTTGGAAGGTGAACCTCCATCCCAGTCACTGTTCAGTGAGGTGTACAGTTTCCCTTCACTGTAAATCTCCCATTTGAATTGCCCAAAAATTCTCAATTGGGTTTAGGTCCGGTGAGGAAGGGAGCCATGTCATAATTTTCTCATCTTTAATGCCTTTACTGGCTAGCCATGCAGATGAATACTTGGATGCATGTGATGATGCATTGACCTGCATAAAAATCATTGTCTTTTTGAAAGAGGCAGACTTCTTCCTGTACCACTGCTTAAAGAAAGTGTCTTCTAAAAACTGGCAGAAGGTTTGACAGTTAATCTTGAGCCGTCCAAACAGCTTATTTTTAATTATACCAGCCCATACTAGAACCCCATCTCCACCTTGCTGGCATCTGACTCGAAGTGGAGCTCTCTGCCCGTTACCGATCCAGTCCATAATATTTTAAACCTTTAAAAATATTTCTTGGACCAGTCTAGACACTTGTTTAGTGGTGGTCGGGTTTCAGGCTGCCTTACCTTGGCCATCTATCTGAGCACTGAACATCTTGTACTTCTTGTTGCAGTTCTGAAATATGACAACTGGAAGATAATGGGTTGAAAGAAAATAAGCTGTTTAATACTTGCACACCTTAATTTAGGGTGTTGATGTTCTTGGGCCTCACCGTGCCGCAATACACAGATGAACGTCACCTGCTATGCTTACATTCTTTAAACATTTGAGTTTATCCAGCTTGGAGAAAATATGCCAACGAATGATAATATGGTCAAAATACTCACAGTATAGTTGTCCTGACTGCCAGTTTTTGATAGCATGATTAAAGCCTGAAGTATGGAGTGCTGCAGAGATAATTGACAATCAATTCTCCCACCTCTGCACATGAGTTCTTTCTTATTTGCCTGAAGAGAGTGATCCTTTACCGGGTGCCTAATTTGGCAGCAATCTCCAAGATGGTTCAAGGTTCTTCATTTGGATGCTCTTATACTCTTTGTGGCCACTGTGTTGTTGGCCTGATCTATGCACTGATGAGTTTGATTAAAATATCCAGAATCAGTTCCTTGAACTGCATAGTTTGTGTCTTGATGCAGTACAGTGTAAATTGTAAATTGCACTTACAGGATTTTTTCTAAATTACTCACTCACCTTCCAATCAGTGTGGCAGGGGGAGCTGGAGGCTATTTCAGCTTTTAAATGGGTGAGAGGCCCACAATCCTTTGCAGGGCAGACACACACCTTTTCAACTATAGGGTGTTTAAGTGTCTTTATTTGACCTGACTGCATGCTTTTGGACTGTGAGAGCTTCTGGAGGAAACCCACACAGACAATGAGAGAACATGCAACTCCACACAGAAAGGACTCTGGCCGCTCCACCTGACGATCGAACCCAGAACTTTTTTGCTGTGAGGCGTGCCATCATTAAGAAAATTAAAAATACTGCCTAAAATTCTCTCACATAATTATATCATAGTCCTGTGATCAATAAACTATTTTAGTACTGACCAATTTAGAAATGAATAAAGATATACATTGTACTTGTTTCATTTTATAAGATTTTGAGCCCCATAACTTTGGAAGATGTTCTACCACAGCGTATATACTAAATTTAGTGTTTTATACAAGATTAAAAGGAAATCAATTGTGTAAAATTGGTATTAATTATTGAGAACAAGGGAAACCTAGAGTTTGTTGTGTTAATTCTGGGTTTTATTAAGCTGAAGGTAACAGCAGCCTTTGATACCGTGTATGAAATTGGTGATGACATCACTCAGAAGAGAAAGGTATGGTGTATTTGGAATAATCATTTCATCACTGCAGAGTAATTTCCCCTCTGCATTTTAACCCAATCTGTGCAGTGAAACACACATATACCATAGAGAGTGGGCTGTGAGCACACATATCCAGAGCGGTGGGCAGCCCTAGCCACGGCCCCCAGGCAGTGGTTAGAGGTTGAGTGCCGTGCTCAAGGGCACTTAAATCGTGACCTGTTGGTTTTGGGAATCAAACTAGCAATCTTCTGAAAACAAGCCCTGTCCTCTAAGCACCACATCTACCCCTAGTGAAGGAATAGAACATGAGAGTGTTTATTGCAAAATAACCTCACAGCTATGATTTGGTCGCAGACACTAGCTGAAGGCTAGATAATCAAATTGCTATGTTATCAGTCACAACACATGACCTCTAATGTTCTATTGCTATGAAAATAAATAAAGGAGCCCATAATTTAATACTGAATATGTTTTAATATTGACAGTACCTTCTGCCAAAAACTAGTTCCACAACAAACTCAAGTTCTTGCGTATTTAGCTGTACTTCCATCTCTGTACTCAACCGTGGTGTTTACAGAATCAGAATTTGATGTGCGTTTGCAATCCCACTCTTCTTCAGATTCTGACGAAGGCTGCAGGTCAAACTTTATCTGAAAATTATCCATTTCATTTCATTTCAAGAACACATACAAAATAACTAGCGGTTTGTGTGCATAAACTTCGGTTACTGTGGCAACATGTCACTCATTACGCCTCGGCGGAGTGATTTAGTTGAAGAGAAAAGGCTGTGCTGTCATCACGAATATTAGCACTGCTGGAACACTTCTCAACCAATCCGACTTTGAATAAGTGAAAAAATAAATTACATATTTCAGTTTTAATTAGTTGCAGATAGGTGTATAAAATCAGTAATAGGAGATAACCCAAAGATGTTGTCAGACAAGCAGCTGTGTGTGCTAATTATTTAGACTTTATTTATTTTATACGTAAACTTTTATACTTGTATATTTATGCTGTATTTATTATTGTTTTTCACATTCCTTCACCAGCTCCCTCCCTTACTGCAGATACTTTGTTTTACGTACGTGTTGCACTTTGAAAAATAGTTGCTTTATATGTCATTGTACATGTGTGTAGTGACAAAAAAGGTATTCATTCATCCTGACCCCATTAAACACTTTTTGGTGAGTGTTGTACTCTTGTAATATTGCAAGACCAACATTATCCATACAAGCATGCTGACAGAATGTGCCCCAATTCTGTCCAGTTCCACTGAGAAATGTTCACATGTTCGATCATAACACAGGTTATAGCTGAGCCTGGATGTAAGTGGTGTTGGGCTAGTGTGACAGACTGCTGCTTACAACTTCCTATTTCAAAACTCAAGCAAGAAAAAATGTTTAATAACTATTTCTGATGATGGTGTTCTACACAATTCAGTCATTTAGCCGAACTGAATAGTTTGCAATATGAGTGCTGGCCAGCAGGCGGCAGTCTCGGCTTATTGATTCTAATGGGGAAACAAACACCGTGCGTCGTATTTAAAACAGTTCAACAACACTTTTATTTATTTTTTCAATAAATAATTTACAGTCTTGACACGTGAAACGTGGCACCATTTTATCCTACATACATACAAAACCAGTTTGATCAGTCTGGCTTCTGTTCAGCGATCATCTACCATTTTTATTTACTTTTCTCCTTTGTAACATTACAATTCTATTCACAATCAGTTCAACCAAATAAGCGCTGAAACTAAAGAACATAAAGTGCTTTTGTAATAAACAAACACCACCACACTCCTTTCTTACTAAATTACATCTGGCATTTGTATTCGTATTACCTCACAGCCTTGTTAGACCTCCATTTATTTATGTATGCAGTATTCTGTCGTTAAAGAGTCACATTCACTGATCCCACATATTTCCCAACTACTATAATATTTTAAATCTGTTTAACACAACAAACACAACTCACAAACATGTGCACAACTCACATTACGCCGATAGATCATACAGAACGAATAACCCTAAACACAATACGAATTTGATCTCTTGAATTTGTTTAGAGTTAAATGATGCCCTGTTAAAACTGTAGTGTAGAAATTGATTAGTAATGAAAAAGTGCCTTGTCAGAAAATGTGTAAAGATTCAGACCTGACAGAACACTGTTTAACACATTCACTTATTAGCTGATACGGTGGATGAGAGACTGGCAGTGGGAGAGTCAAGGTTCAAGGTGTCGTGTTGGTCCAAGACCACCTGAACATATAACTGTGATGCATGAAAGTCATGTCAGCAAACTCAAATGTTCAGATTACAATACAGGCATCATTGCCACGGCACTAACACTGATGTAAACCTCTCATTCTGACATGATTACTTTTCCTACAAATCCTCTTGTGATCATTACAGTTGGCATCTTGCTAACTTGCTTTGAGTGTACACAAAACCATATTTTGCAGTGCTGGTAGGAGGAGTTACTGACAATGTGCCAAATTTCTTGCAGAAGGAGACTTACTTTACTGGGCAGATTATGGAATTCTAGTGTGCATTTTTCATCATGTTTTGAGTAAATATGGGAGTGGATACCATGCATGGTATGTTTTATAGAATTTTTATAGATTTTTTTTATAACTTACAGAAAACTGTGGGTGTGTGACGTGTTTCACCTTCATACGAACCTGTGAGCAGACACTCATGCTACATGGGTCTACAAACGTTAGAACAATCCTGCATATCAGTAACTTTATAATATATGCTGTGTTGTCATGACCTGCGGCTAAACCACTTTGAACGTGCTGTGCTATTGTTCTAATGGATTGAGTGCTTACGTTAAGCACCACTCACACATTGACCCATTGTTCTTTGACCTTTGTAAAGCATGGCCAACAAGAGAAATTGTACAATTGGATAAGCGATGCACAAACACAGATTCCTGAAAGTTGTATGGTCTCTAAACTGGAACCTTGGCATTGTGAGAAATATTCATCTTGTTGTCTATTGAGCTGTAAAATCAGAAGCCTAGCTTTGTGACCTAGAGGTAATCCCATATGTCCTAATCCTTTAATGGCTTGTTGTAGCTTAGCATCTCTTTAATGAAACTTAATTCACCCTGTGAATGAAAGAAACGCACTAGTCATGTACAAGCTGCCTCAGTTATTTTTGACGTTTTAAGAGCAGGTGATGGCACAAGCCCAAAGCTCACCCACACCCGAACCCAATAAACTGGTGACTCCCTGTGATGGAAAAGTCAGTTCTAGTTTAGCAGTACCTGCCAAAACATCTGTTTAAATAAACAGTGGTGCAAACCGTGAGAGGTGTACGTTTGTATGAGGAACTGAACTGTTTGGGGGAGATACCTGGCAACTAATCTCTGCCATAAATTCACAGATGCCAAGTGTGAGACAAATGAGAAAGACAAGCGTTTGATCTGAAGAGTAAGATACTTCTACTGTCAGAGACAGTTAAGATGATGGGTGAACAAGCATGCGGTGGGGCGCAGGTCCAGTCCCATTTGCCATCAGCACAAGACTAGAGATGAAATGTGCATTCTGAATGCTATTGAACTCTCTCATCAAAATTGTGCATTTTAATCAGCAGAATCTCAGTATACTTGTTCATTCTTGGAATCAACTATCCAAATGAACTTGGCCAGTCAACGTAACGCCGAATCTGCTAGGCAGACTTCCAATACTGTAATGGCTAAGCCGTGTGTTTTAAATCTGACAGACTCAGCGAGTTAGGAAAAAATTTCACGACGTGTCTGCCAACTCATGCAGCAGCAAGGTCTTGGCAGGCAGAAAATTATCCTCCTTGACCTACGGACCACCAAGTCGGAGCTACATTAGAACCTTTTAAAACCTCTCACGGCTCTGAAACACACACACACGTTTACCAGTTCACGTATGGCCTCACACATACATTGTAGAAAAAAGATGTGGCGCTATGGCCCATTAATCCCAGTGAAGACAAATTGTGACATGGCTTTGGCTCTGGGAATCTTAAAGGGAAAAAAGCATGAGGTTTTTTTCCCTAAGCTGGACTCTCATCAAAGACGAGCAGCACCAGCAGTATTCTGCACTTCAGCAGAGGTTTATAAAAGCTCCCGTCATGTGCCGCGGTTATGTTCCAGCCAACGCAGGCGAGCTTTCTGGTTTTGGCACCAGCGACTGTAGAACATCTGCAGAGCTTTTCTTTCTGCAATGGAACCATCTTCTGTGTTTCAGCTGCATTTCATTTCAGTCAGAAGAAGGACAGACAGACTTAATCCGATTCAGAGTCTCTGTCCTGGAGTTGCTGCGACATCCTCCGTGAATGGACCAGCTTAAATCCTGATGTGATGACAAGGGCAGGACAGCTCCTGATTAACAGTTATCCATTTAGCCACGACACAGATGAGGGCATGACTGGATACACGTGATGACAGCCATACTAGACCGAAAGCCTCTGAGCCTTTGGAGACCCGACATGACAATGACCAACATGAGATGACAAACACAACCACAAGAAACTATACATGCTCACAGAAAGTCCACAAAGTTAGGGCTAGAATATTGAAAAGTATCAACCACCTTGAGCTTGATCCATTGGGGGCTGAACTGAAAGCCCCAGCATCCCGTTCATACAAATGATGCTTGTCCTTGTCCGAATGCAAAGCTTTAACATCCTCCAGGGCGTAGTAGGCGGCCAGCGCAAAGTCAGCATCGCCTGATGAAAGCAGGTCAAACACACAAGACTGGAAATAAACGTCCTCTACCGGGAGACGTTCTTTGCACTTGGATATGGCCGACTGATAAGTGAAGCCATGAGCGGGGCTCTCAGGCCTTCTGGAGTTGATGATCTGATTGGCCGGACAGCCATGCAGACACAAGTACAGGTCCTGGTTGTCGTGCTCATCCAGTGAGCGTGTCACCTCCTCGGGCATCCGTGCAGCGAATGTCAGGAAACGGCCCACTTGCCGTACTAGCAGTGTGGCGCCGATGTGCCGGGCGTAGATCTCGATGTGGCGACCCGGCACCTTTTCTACAATACGGAGAGGACCTGCACTCTGAGAGCCGTCTGTGAATGCCGCCACCAGCTCACCGGCCTCTGCGTGGTATGTCTTCTGCTCTGCACATGATGCCAAGCTCTTAAAGATGATCGTTAACTGTAAAGAAAATAAGAAAATGTCAAA
>JAYDZF010000007.1:12450964-12463320 GCA_034509105.1 Microcambeva barbata | reverse complement strand
GAACACAATGACCCAAAATTCAAAACAAAGTTTAATAGTAACGTGATGCCCCAAAATGCTGGACAAAGTTTAATAGTAATGGAGAACAGTGTTTAGTTTCTTTACTAGATTTTTACTTTAATGAGCAATCTAGTCCAAGTGGCACTTCAGTTAAAGTCCTTTAAATGGCAGTGAGAGCTTCCCCATCAAACAATTTCACTATGTGCAACGTGGGCATTCCCTACATCCCAGCCTAGCCTCCCATGCCACATTTCAGCGTTGTCTCATAGTGTAAGTGTGGAAGGAAGGCAAGATAAACATGCCTTGGAGAAACACCAGCTCGTAGTCTGCACTACAGCAGGCCTCAGTGTGAAGACACAAAGGGGAGCCATTCATGGTGCTGAGAGGCAGCCTGTGAACCCTGGATTCAGCTCCAGGGAAGTGGACTCTTGCCAGCACTGAAATCCCAGCATGCACCAGGGCTAATTAGGGAGTGCTGCTCACAACTCCTGGCTCTGCTTTAGTGCAGCTTTTATTACCAGAGCCAGCGGGCTGTTGTTACTGTGTACTCCTGGGACTACAAATTTTTTTGCATGTGTGTGTGATTGACAAAGAGGGCAGAGGTGGCGCTAAATGACCAAATTCCCCTGCAATCACTCAGGTCAGGCCAGTTGTCCAGGTCTATGAAGCAGGAAGTTGTTCAAAGCAAATGGCAGCCTAGCGATAAATACTGCCTTGTTTGCACAGGTGGCATCTGCCCTCTGTCTCATTTTCTCCTTTTGTCCAGGCCTAGCAGCCATTTGTTCCCCAGCACAACTTAACAAAAATATATTTCCAACCCCAATCTGAACCCACTTTTAAAATCAGCTGTGGTTTAACTACTTAATAGTGCAGTATTAATGGATCCTGATGAAGGAAAATTGGGCTGTTTCTAAATGTGGCTCCAGTCTGAAAATTTCTCTCAAGCTTCCCCTTCCTGCCCTCTTTTTTGTTTTGCTAACTAAGAGGCACGAATCAGTAAGAAAATGACCGATCCATTCTTGATTCCAGTCGCAGAAAAAACATCAGACAAAATGCTAAATAAATGAGCTTGCCATGGGCTTTTGCACTTTCACCTCGGACCTGCAGCTGGACAGTTCTTTAAAGGCAACTTCCTGGCTGCATCCAATCTACCGTTAAACAAAACAATGATAATTTATGGGGTGGACTAGCCAGCTAATGTGAAGAAATTATTCGCTGTTGAGGTTCATGGATTGAGCACCATGTTAAAATAACACAGTCCTCAATTAACATACTAACAATAACAACACCAGTCTCATGCATTAAAATAACTGGTACATAAAACAATACTAGCTTGAATTTGCAAAAATACTACCATTCTTTGCTCTTGCTATTTGTTTTCCTAATAAGGCTAGATTAAAGCACCATTGTTTATCCAAATTAAATTCGATGGGAAACATTTAAATATTAAGCACACTGCACATCTAAACTATGAGTTCCCTCACTGACTTTATTTGACAATTAATGTGTTCATGTGGCCCTACAAAATTGTCCAAGGGAATTATTCAAAAGGTTTCTGCACTTTTTATGTGATTAGGATGTAAAGCATCAAAACATTATTTGTTGAGGAAATAAAATATTTACACGGGGAAATGTACACCACAATGAAATGTGAGTGTAGATAAGTGATGTTATTTGTTTTTGAAATTCTTTATGAAACCGGCATTATTGACAATGTTTTAATGTGTGTTTACTGTGTAAAGCTAGTGTGTTTGTGATCAGATAGTAGTTGAAGCACTCACATTTAAAATTTTCATTGTTACTGGAAATGACTAGAAAGCTTTACATACATGGTAGAGTTAGAGCTAGTATGTTAGCTTTGTGCTAATCTAACCTAAAACCAGATGCATTTATGGGGTTTTGTACAGGAAAAGAAAATATTCCCGTGGAACAGTGCCTGTTTTGAACATGTCTATCCTGGTATGAGTTTTATCCTGATTTTAATAATAAAAGGGGGTTTTTAATACCATGTTAAGACTAGTTTTTACAACCACAAATGTATGTGAATTTATGTCATTATTTTTCCATATCTGCAACACTTTAGTAAAGAGCAACTGAGAAAAAGGGTTTTACGTACTTTACTGGTAGCCGTAGCTGTTGAACCTGCCAGCACTGGTGTGTTTGTCACCTGCACTGACAGGTACTTGTTGTGGATAAGTGGCCATGCACCCCGAACCCTGCAGGTCTGAAACTGGTCATTAAAGGTGCGCAGATGAGGGTCGCCAAAGAAGCCACAGTGCGTGTACTTTGGACGGACGACACTCCTTTCATAATGGCACAACTCGGGCCCGTCCGAGGGCACTCGTCCTTCGGTGGGCACCTGTGGTGGGTGGACTGGCACAGGTGCCACTGTGCGGGCTGTTGGCCCCTCCCTGGAACAGTTGTTTTGGCTCATGAGGTCCTCAATACCGTGCTGGGCTGAATGGTAGGCCAGATCACCGCGGCAGGTGCGGGCTGTGCGCCGCACACAGTGGCTATAGGCTCGAAGTGCTGCACAGAACTCCTCGCCGGGGCCAGAGCTAGGTGCTGATGCCCAGAACTCAGAGTTGCACTTCAGGATCTTACACTGCAGGGCCACTGTGGAAACAATTAAAGAGAATAATGAATCGAGGCAGTACTATTAACAGTGGTGTCGGCTCCCTTTATGATCCTGCTGAATCACTGATCTGTTCTACTCAATCATGTACTGCTGCGATAAAAGTGATTAAGTCTCTCTGACAAGTAGTCTTTATAAACATCTTTAAGAGTGTAACACAAGTCCACTGACCCTAAAGCACTGACATGGGATGTTAATAATCTACTGATAACAGATTTGTCATTGTTCACATTATGCTGTTGAGTTAAAAATGGCATTTCAGTTCATTTACAACAACTGATGTTTTTTCTTTGTGTAATCCAGAACAGTGACAGCTGAGAGAGCTGTACAGAACACGAGCAGTTTTAATAATGCACGAAACACATGCATGGTAGTGTGTTAAGCTAAGTGCATGGCATAGCACTAACCCGAATAGAAAAACTTTGAGCACTAGTTTTATTTTAGATTTCATCACTGTGCAGTGAAATTTGTCCTTTAAACCAATCCATGAAGTGAAACACACTTATACACACTAGTGAACACTATGGAGCAGTGAGCACACATGCCTGTAGCGATGGGCAGCCCTAGCCAGGCCACCTGAGGTGCAGATCAAGTTTATGTGCTCAAGGGCATTTCAGTCGTTGGCACTGGGAATCGAACCAGGTACCTTCTGATTACAAGCCCAATTAATTAACCACCAGGCCACGGCTTCCTCTCAAGTCATTGTGTCATGAACAATGAATGTTCATCATTACATTGTCGGCGTGGAATCTGGCTGCATGCTAATATCTACACATGGAGAATACAATATTTTGAAATAACAGAATGTTTTTATTTGTAAGGTACACATATATGCATGTCCCAGTTTGGAAACTGTTGTCAGAGCACAGCCCCTGGAGCAGAGAGGTCTTAGTGTCTTGACTAAGACAAAGGCTGCGTGGCAGAGCTTGAAAATCAACATTTCAGTGACCACAGCTGCTAAGAGCATCTATGTGTCTGCACCAAACATCAAAGTGGGGATATCACTAATCAACTGATCAAAAACAGGCGAATAAGCCATAGTGCAAAAAGTTTGTGTGTTAATTAAAACATCATTTTAATTCATTTCCAAACAGCTGTTACATAATTCCAACTGTTACATATAAACAGAGATGTAAAGCTTCCATTAACCCCAGTGAACATTCAAATAATATTCCAATTTCAATTGCAAAAAATTAACATTTAACCCATTAAAATGACAAACACCGAAGCTGATTCATGTGCATGGAGTCTGAGAAAAAAAAATCCTCTGCACATCAGCTTTTTAAAAATATGCACACCATTAATTAAACCACATCTTTGAAAAAAGCTCAAGCATAAGTTCCTGTTCACATAGTAAGTCGAGTCTTTGTTAGTATTTGCAAAACATAAAGAAAATGTCAGTTGTTCATTTTATGCAAATAGTGACAGTAAGACTTACTGTTCTTCTTTTTTGTGTTTACTGGCTTCAATTTTAATGGGTTTACACTAAAATAAGGAGGATAACCTTTTCAATGCACGAGTCATTCTTTATTCCTTGCTATTGTACAAAAGCATAACTTCAAAGATTAAAAGTCACACAGTGAAGTTTGGAAATCAAAATGTACTTTTGCTGTCTACTAGTAAATCAATTGTTGGGATAAAGCTGAAACTGGCAAGAAGTTGTCAGGAACCAATTTGCTCACACCTGAATAAACAACCACAAACTGTGGCGCAAATGTGAATGCAACATACAAACTGAGTGCTGAGACTCAGTTACAGGTGCTAATCATCACTACGAATTCACACACACCCCGGTGTTCTCTTCTTTTTTATTGCAAAATCCGATTGCTGGGGGTTTGGGGGCTTAAAACAGCAGGTGTCCGTCACCTTCCCCCAGTAAAAGAGACAAATGCAACTCTGAAAGAATTTATGGCAGCGTGGGGCAGCAGTTTGTGCATGAGTGTGTAGGGGGGGTGGTCCTGAAGGCTTTGAATAAAGACAATGTAATTTGCCATTTGAAAGAAGAGGCAGTCGGGTCATAAATTAGCCTCTGTGGAAAGGGATTAGGTTGACTTGCTCTAAGGAAACAGGATCTCTACAGAGCAGAATAAAATGGGTTTGCCATTCCACAGGTCAGACTGGATATAAGATAGCCACCTGTTCAAAGCTAAAAAAAGGCCATAATTAAGCCCAAATGCAATTTCTACCATGCATCAGATTACAGAGGTTGAACCAAAAAACAAGATGATGTAAATGTGTTTTTATAAAAATGACAAAGAGTTATTCAACATTCAAAATCTTAGTTTTGTTTCAGTATGTGCCTTACAAACATGAGCACATACACAAATCAAATAATCAAATGTTTATTACTACTAGTAGTTCATGTAGGTCATTAATTATCTTGTCATTAAGATGTTGTTGCCATGTATTCATCTAAATGCATTTCACAAGTTTATCTGATATAGTGCAATAGTCTAAACTTTGTTATCTTCATGCAATAAGCAATCATTCACCTCACACTTCAGAGCAAAGGCAGACTGTCACTAATCTGATATGCTGTAATAAATCTATCCATTTTATGACAGGCTTTTCATTTTGAGTAAACACTATGCATTGTAACAGCAATTACAAATGTGTCGTACCTTATGACACTAATGTTATATTTAACTATTCCACATAAACACATATTTATTATTCAGTGTATACACTCTGAGAAGGTCTGCATGTACAAGCAACTAAGGTCTGCTAATGGTAAAGTTAAAGAAATGGCAAAATATGTATACATAAGAATCATTTCAAAGATTTTAAGGACAACAAATAGTGAATGTCTTCAAAAATACTTTTACAGTTTAATTCATTTACTTTAATCCCTTATCCTAATTAGGGTCGGGGAGGGGTGCTAGAGACTATCCCTTCAATGGGCGGAAGGCACAAGGTAACACCCTGGATGGGGCGTCAGTCCATCGCAGGTACCCACAGAACAATTCAGTGTCTCTGATTAACCTGTCTTTGGACTGTGGGAGAAAACTGGAGTACCCGGAGGAAACCCACACGCACACAGGGAGAACATGCAAACAAAGATCCACAAAGATCTAGATCGTCCCACCCGGGGATCAAACCCAGGACCTTCTTGCTGTGAGGCGACAGTGCTACCCACTAAGCCACCGTGCCACCCTACTTTTACAGTAAGTTCTTAAGGTTTTAATGTTGCAGCTTGGGCATGAACAGATTTGGGGCTGAAACAACAAATTGAAAAAAGCACAGCGGTGGGTTTAAAAACTGATGAAAACTAGTCAATGATGTATTGAATACTCGTTCAAAGCAGTCAACTGAAATAGCAAATCTCAAACCATGTGTGGACACCCCTTGACTAGATGAATGAGGACTTGTTGAATCTGTATCAAATATAGTAATTGAATTAAATGACTTGTAGTTAAAATAAGGTCTTTAACACCAGAATTCATTAAAAATTTAAATCAAAATGTCACTGATTTTACTATCACAAACACTATTAGTTTGTCCTAATTATATTAAGTCATGCAGTACATTGCAACACAATTTAACATATATCCACGGGATATCTTAGAATATCTAATAAATCTAAGATTTAAACAGATCACCCTATAAAACTGTGGCTTTTGTCACATTTGAGTTCTAAGGTTTGCATCCTCCAAGACATCTTAAAAACCCCATGTAGTTTATACATGACGTTTAGCCTATAAGGTTTTGTCCATTATTAAATAATCACCAGTAGAAGAACGGTTGTTGTTTTCCACAAACACTGCCTTTTTATATATTTGGAGACCAATTAAGTCATTGTAAAAAATATTTTTCTTCAAATTTTATTTATTTAGTCATTCTTTTGCACAACTTGCTTTGTGTTTGAGTAAGGGTGCGACACACAATAACTGTGCATGGTATGTAAATATTCAGTTAAACATGCTCATTTTACAACAGTGAAAGTTGGAGAGTCAGTAGCTTTCACCGCCTCCTAGTATAAACAACACAGAACCTGACGAATGCTTCAGGAGCCAAAGAAACCCACGAGTCTGGCCAAGACCATTGTAAACCTAAGGAATGTTTGAAAATGTATTATTTATTATATTAATAACAGTGGTTGTGTTTTGACTTAATAGCTGGAATGTTATGTTAATGAGGATACATAAACCAAGTATCTACTTATAGTATGTACAAAGTCAGTTGCATATAAATCACACATACAGAAGAAATAAAATATGTCTTTATATCCAAGTAGCATCCATTCAGGTATTACTGAATATCACAAAAACAAAACAACCAACCAAACCGGACCGCTCACTGAATAAACCGAACTAGGTAAGCCAGTAAAACAAAACAACGCTCACACACAAAAAGAAAACTTAACACATTGAATGCAAACGATTCTATCCTTTATACTACATATTATAATGAAATGAGTAAACTTACCCGCTGGGAAGAAAAAGAGAAACACGAAAAACGATTTTCCGAGTCGTAGCGAAGCGACTCCCGCTTCTTTCCCCATACCCATCCATCCAGCAGCGGCACTGCGCAGCGGCACTCCTCTCCGCTCCCTGCTCCGTACAGCAAGGATAATAAAGTAGAGTTAGTCGCTTACATATAACTTTTATTTCGCCAGAGTTAGCCTTGTCTTATATGCGCTTCGAAATGATTCGCCTCCTCTTGTAACAAGTTGAAAATAACAGTTATCCTTAATCTCGCGCTCTGAAGTTTCCAAGCACCGTGTCCGTGAGATAGAAAGTGCCCGTATTGCTGCACATTGGGGCGTGGCCGACATCCTCCACTGTTAGTCGAGCCAATAAAAACGCGTTATTGGCTCCTCCCATTTTTTTTCAAACTACTTTCAAACTAAATCCAGGCGATTGCAAACGTCAGACACAAGCGGTAGCAACAAAGTTTCTCTTAAAAGCACCTACTTAATTTATTATTAAATGATTATTCGTTGTGTAGCATTCACAATAAATAACAATAAAATTATTTAAGTAATGATATGACATATGAATGTTTTCTGAACACTATATTAAACACTATAAAACTGTAAAGAATTACATAAAAATAGAGGGTCATCTTAAACACACCCTCTTTAACACATATTCAATTTGCAGCCACTTCCTTTTACTTGCCAGAAACAGGTTTACTTAGAGAGCTTCATTGCGCTTCATTATTCGCCATGTGTTCAACCATCCAGCAGAAGTAACAAATGCAGCAGTAATAGTAAGTCTCTTTAACTGCTTTTCAGACATAGACCATTGTGTCTGTTTTATTAATAAATAAATTAAATAAATCAATGTTTTTGTTTAGAGATTCATTCATAGCATAAAACAATGCAGTTTTCTTGTCAGGATTTTACACAGATGAGGATCTTCTGCACACAAATTCTAGCTGAACTAATTTATGTATCTGTTAAATAGATGACATTACCTCCTAATTGCAGCTATAACTAGTCATCATTAAATAACATTATTTAAATAACTTTACAACCCTAACAGTGAAATCTGATCATTGTATCATCATTCTACAGGTCACTTTTAGGAGTGCAGTTTTGCAACTGAAAGATACATATTTACTTTTTAGCACAATGATGCACAAAAATAAAAACCCTAACATTAAATGACTTGGGGTCTTAAGGCTGTGGTCCATGTTGAACCCATTAAACATGAGGAACTACACATCTGACACCAAATGCTCCAATATTGACACAAATGCTTCCGATATCATGTGACCTCAACCAATACAGGTTAAAACAATATCCAGAACATTTATATTAATTATAAACTTTAACTTAGAATTTTCAATACACAAATAATCAATAATATACTACAATAAAGTATTTTAAAGCAGATGATTCATGGTCATTTTTAGGACAGATATGACCGGTGAAAAATAATGTGGTTACCAATGTCCAATTTACATACCAGATGCAAAGCATTACCAACACAAAGAACATTTTACAAGAAAGTGCATTTGCTAGCTAATACAGTTTGTTTTCTTCTAATTAAGGTAAGCTTTTGGCCTTATAAGCACACAAAACAACAGCTAGGTCAAGTGCAAACCTATTTTAGGTTAATGGGCGATTCAACCACCAGTTGGGAAACAAATTAGTTTTAAGGTTTCACAGAAAAGTTATGCCACAGCGAAAAAACTGATTAGTATGAATTTTAGACTATTCCAAAAAGCTTTACTTGGTAGCACCTGTGTATTTTGTATGTAGATCATGAGTAGAGAGTGAATGTAACCATAATAAACAATTTACCAACTACACACTTTTCTTCCAGTTGTTCCCATTAGGGGTCAACACACCAGATCGTTAGTCGTCATTTTGCCCTGCCTTTTCACACCATCCATTTGCATGTCCTTTCTCACTACACACACTTATAAACCTTAAAAACCTATTTGGACTTCCTCTCTGCATCCAACCTTCTCATTCACACATGACCAAAACATGTCAACCACGCCAAAATATTCTATAGGGGTACATTATACAGTACATTTAATTAATGGCACTCTCTATCACTGTCACCTCTCATTACCTTCAAACCCTATAACATGGAATGAAATCTAAGTTATAGCAAAGCTTACAAGAAAGTAGTAATTCCTGCAATCACACATAAGTCATGCCCCTCCATACTCACTCCATCCTGCCTGCACCCTCTACTTCACCTCTACCACACTTTCCATTACTATGCAACCCAAGCATTTAAACTTGTCTACTTTCATCACCTAAACTTAACCTTTATGTCGCTCCGCTTTATTTTCAGACTCTCCTCAACCAACTTCTTATTCTCACTACAAATCACAACGGCCGACATCATGGTGCAGAGAAACACAGAGCTGACATATGATGCAGTACCAATCCCCTTCAAACCTGTTTTGTATTCATTCGTACAGTGCATTTCATCACTGTGACACTGTCTTTAGACAGGTCTTACACCATTCTAAGATACATCATTTAGTTCCATGTCTTATTTCTCAGCACCCAATCATAAACTTTAAATACACAATGCAACTCCTTTCAGCCACCCCAATACTTCAAAACAATTGTCTGTATGACAACACATACTAACAAAGATCAGCTTTAGTGTGATCAAAACTTTTAGTGTAATGCAAGTTCAAAACAAAGAACCCATTTGTAAACAAATCCACATTAGTGTAATCACTATCTATCGAGTTCTGATATCGATATCAGATTGGAGAACCAACAATAGAAATAAGAGCTGCTGGTGTCATGTCCACTGGCCAGTGATTTTTACTTTAAAAGGTATAGTGTAAAGTTACACACACAATACTAACTAAAATGTTCATTTTGGCAGTATTAAAAACAGTAGTTAAAAACAAATGCAGAAAAACCCAGTTGCAGTGTCAAACTGTAACTGAAACCAGAAATAACTTATTTGTAACAGAAATAACTTATTTGTAACAGAGGGTCAATACCTAGTATACTAGTGAAGAAATGCGCATAATGGACGCGGTTAAACAAATTGTCAGTCGTGTTTTGTGCCCAGTTACTCTGTCCAGTAGAATCAGCCGTTACTCTGTCCTCCTAACCTAACCTCCTAAGTGTAGATACTTGGGTTTAAAAATACATTATAACTGGTTTCACAACTACTTACAGTAGTTACTTAAAGTAAAACATTTTTCTAAAAGGTATAATGACCATAATGTTATATTAAAGTGTTATGGTTGACAGATGCACTAGACTACCTGTTTTAGCCACATATATGTCCATTGAAATTGAATGCATTTTAGTACCATGCAAATATATACATGTATATGTGATTTGGCACATTTTTATTCCTTGCATATAGCACAGTTCAAAGAGAGCATTTATAAAAGGCTAAAACAAATACGTTGTAAAAATCAATTCACATTCAATTAAAATGTATACTGAAACAGGCAATAATAAGTAGGAAATAAGCACCCAAACATCCCCTGTAATCTCTGCAACTTTTAGAACTAAGCGTTTCAGCTACAGTTCATTTAATGTTTTGTAGGAGAAAAAAAAGGTTTGTCAGGATTGTTTTTTGTCAGATGAGGAGTGTGTGTTTGTACATAAGCGTTTCTTCTAAAAACCTTTTAGTAGTTTTAAATCATCTTAAGCTTTCTTTAGTTTTTTTCCCTGTTGGATGTTATTATTGCTTTGCTTTCATTTCTGCACTGTGAGATATTGGTTCTGTCCTAAATTACAGTTTCTTACTAAACAGTAGGTGGGATGGGTGAGTGTGCCATGAACACAGTATATATTGAACTGTGTGTGCTGTACCCCTCAGCTGTTTCACGACACTTAATCACAGCGTCAATGTAACTCAAGCAAAAGAAAACAAGTGCAAAACAAGAGTTTGTTGTTCTTCCTGGCTAACAAAGTCCTAGCTGGTGCTTAGTTGGGAGATTTTATCTCTGCCATGAACATCTTCATACTAGGCTACATACATCTGCTCTGTCTTTGCTAGTGTGACGTGACAGGAGTAGCAACGATGGATCGAATACAAACCAATAGGGTGTCGGAATGGTAAATGTTTATACTTCCTCTCAGGTGTACATAGGGAGCAGGTGTGTTCAAATTTGTAGTACAGCTCTCACGCTCTCTCATACTGGTTATCGGAAGTTCCAACATGGGACCTCATGCAAAGAACTCTCTAAGGATCTTAAAAGATGAATTGTTGCGCTACATGAAGATGGCCAAGGCTACAAGAAGATTGCCAACACCTTGAAACTGATCTGCAGCACAGTGGGCAAGATCATCCAGCATTTTAAAAGAGCAGTGTCCACTCAGAACAGACCTTGCGTTGGTCGTCCAAAGAAGGTGAGTGCACATGCTCATTGTCACATCCAAATGCTGTCTTTGAAAGATAGGCGCAGGGGTGCTGTCAGCATTGCTGCAGAGATTGAATAGCTGGGGGGTCGGCCTGTCAGTGCTCAGACCATACGCCACACACTACATCAAATTGGTCTGCATGGCTGTCACCCCAGAAGGAAGCCTCTTCTGAAGTCTGCACACAAGAAATCCCTTAAACAGTTTGCCGAAGACATGTCAATAAAGGAAATGGATTACTGGAACCATGTCCTATGGTCCAAGATTAATTTGTTTGGTTCAGATGGTCTCAAATGTGTGGTGGCAATCAGATGAGTACAAAGATAAGTGTGTCATGCCTACAGTCAAGTATGGGGGTGGGAATGTCATGCTCTGGGGCTGTATGACTGCAGCAGGTGTCTGTGAGTTACATGTCACTGAGCAACACATGAACTCCAATATGTACTTTGAAATACTGAAGCAGAGCATGATTCCCTCCCTTTGGGTCACAGAGCAGTGTTCCAGCTTGATAGTGACCCCAAACACACCTCTAAGACAAACACTGCTTTAGTTAAGAGGCTGTGGGTAAAGGTGATGGACTAGCCAAGCATGTCTCCAGACTTTTTGTCTTGCATGGGCCACGGAGCATTCACGCTGGGCGAGGAACCGGTCGACCTCAGTGCTGTTCACTGATGAAAGCCAATTCATGCCATCAATGATGCAAGGAGAGTGCTATGGATCAGCACTATTGTCACCAGACGAGCATTTAGTGGTGATGATGTTACAGTGTGGGCAGGTGTATCTAGTCAATACAGAATTGCCCCACACATTGTGAATGATACAGTAACAAGCCCATGTTACTTCAATAACACCATTAATCCAGTCATTGTGCCTCTGCATGAACAACATCAGCTCATCAGCTCATCAGTTCAATGT
>JAYDZF010000007.1:12256476-12266590 GCA_034509105.1 Microcambeva barbata | reverse complement strand
ATGTATGTGTATGCTACTATATTATTTATAAATTATTTATATATTTATAAATAATTTTCACGTTTATACATATTTTCACTCATAAATAGATGTATAAAAGTTTAAAAGTATTGATTTGACAGCAATTCAATCTTTGTGGTCTGCATATAGTTTTTTATGCTGGATGGTCTTCCTGACACAAACCTATTTATTTTGGCTTGGGACCGTCAATACAATTCACTGCTTTATGCATCTTAGTGACTGGGTACCGATAGAACAATTCAGTGTCTCCAATTAACCTGCCATGGTTTGGGACTGTGAAAGGAACACCCAGAGGAAACCCACACATACACCAGGAGATTCTCTTTTTGTTTTGTTGTTTAAATTAATTAATAAAATTATGTTCCTAAAGTAGCTACTGTTACCAGTATTACATGTGGAAGCAAGGTCTGTTGTAATGTGTGTTTTTTGTTTTTAGTTAATTTATTTGTTTTCTATTATCTTTCTTTTTGAAGCACAGCATTATAAAGCATTTGTTGCGTTGCAGTCTGTTGCAGGTGAGATTGACTAGAAAAGATTGCTCCGCAATGCAAATGGTCTCTTTGATTTGTCAACAGCCTGCAGACTTTTGATTCCTGCTTTACCCAGCAACTGCTAATGGGTAATATGATGTATTGCATGTCAGCTTGGCATTATTAGGTATGCATTCAAAGACTCCTGTTCATGGGGATTTTTTGTGCTTATTCAGCCTTTTAAATTCTCGCCTTTCATATACAAAATTACATTGATGGATTGATGGGCAAACAGGCACTAGCAGGGGGAGAAGCTTCAGCACCAACTCTGCCATGAGAAGCTCAAGCGTGAGACCTGCTTAGCAAATATGATGTTAGCTGCTTGTGCTTCTAAAGCTGGAATCCGATACCTCAATGTTGGTTACATGTTATTATTACATGTGAATATAAGATTATGTGGTGTTTATGACTAATTTTACGGAGAAGTTAATAACAAGCATCCGCTGCTGTATTTTACAGATTTCTTTTGCTGCCATTGACTTCTAAAATGTATAAGAGAGCTTATGGTAATACTAAAGTTTACTGAAAAAGAAATCAAAAATTGAATAAAGTCAGTTTATACAGCTTTGATTGAAACGCCACAATGATTCAGAAGTCCTCATGTATAATCATGTAATATGATGTAAGATAAACAAAAATGTGTTTGAATGTGTATACAAAGTTATGCAGGTCATTCAATGCAGCTTCTCTTTTTGTTGTTTGTTGTCTCTTTGTTATATCTGTGTCTGAAAAAACAGGGTTTTAACACATCCTCAAATGTCTTTTAAAATATTTATACATTAAATTGTGATTGCCAAGGTGCTACTTCACACCAGCTTATATAAGCCAGAACATACCAGTTCCAATTAATCAGTTTGGTGAAAAACAATTGATGAAAAGTATCCTGGTGAATTTTTTTTACCATTCAACCCTTCTAAAATTTCAAATTTTAAACTTCTGAAGCAATTTTTTTTACATATTCACACCTTTCATCACCTTTTTACACCAGGTTCAGGTGAACTGGAATTTAGATTCTGTGGTACCCCCTAAAGAGAGCATCTGGAAGTAATTATTTAATCAGTAAAATAAATAATTTGGAAAATTGATAAAAATAGCCACATTTCAGAATTTATTAGTTATTAGTAAATACATTGTGAAATTAAAACCAACCATCATATTGCCATATTCACTATCATTCAGGTAAATCACAGGACAGCAGCGCTATAACAGCAGCTGCTAAACCATCAGCAATAGAACACTTTCCTAACAAGAGCCCTCTGGTGGTGGTGCAGTAAGTCTGGTTGTGTACATACATGATTTCTCCACAGTATTCTATTTTTTTTAAATCCTGTTTTAAATTGAATTATGGAAATTAATCAACTTTTCCTTGATAATAATTTTTTTTTAGTTTTATAGTTTTTTAGTTTTGCAATTTATGGGTGTGTGACCAAAATGAGCAGCCACGTTTTTTTCTTTAAACTAGAATAAAAATGCTAATAGAATATAAAAATGCTCATTATGATAAAACACACAAACATATATAGATAGATACTTTATTGATCCCCGAGGGAAATTCTGGAAACAAATAAATATTGCAAATCTAAAAAAATATAATTTGAAGTGGTCTCTTATTTCTCCACGACTATATAGTAACATGCTAACACTATTATAATTTAATAATAATTATATAATACAAATGTACATCTTAGCAGAAATCTTTTTATACGACTACTGACGGTTTATCTCTTCACCAATGAATCTTTTGGGTTATATAAACAGTATTATGCAGCAAGTACATATTTTATCCTTAAAGTTGATGTGTTAGAAACAGGGAATCCGGATTTAAACAAGTTTCACAATGGCCAAATTGTGATGGCTAGACAACAGGTACATGGCATCTCCAAAACTGCAGCTCAAAAGTGGTCCAAGAAATGAATGGTGCTCATTCATTTATTGGACCTAAACTAAGGGGAACACAAGGCTCCAGAATAAGGACCTAAAGACAAACATTTCATATTTTCAATGTAATAGTTACTATTACAGAGAAAATAGACAAGACAAAGCAGTTTAATCTCATCATCTGAACTGCATTCCCATAATCACAAATTAATAACCTGAGCATGTTTTCAGATTAAACACAAAGTCATTAGATCGCTTTCATCACTGGCATTAGGGCAGAGGATCAGGGATTTTTTTTCTCTCCCTATCTCTCCCACATGTACAAATCCTACAAAGTAGGCCACCGCCTATTGAGTATTAGCACTCTAGCAGTGATTCAGTTGTTTCAGCTCAGAGACAGGGATTTAACCCCAGGGGCACCTGAGCAGGGCAGGGCAGAGGTTCTCAGAAGGGTAAAACCAGGGGTGGAATGGAGGGCACCCTTGGATCTCTCTGTAACCATGATGATTGAACTTGCCAAACCTAACGAGGCCTAATGGCCCGGCTGCGTCTCTAATGCCCCGCTATCCCCTTTGCATCATTCTTGATGGAGCAACCCAGAGCTGAACCTAGTAAATCTCCACTGTAACCTGTCAGCAGGCTCTCCTATTAGATCAGATCAGCTTTGGTGTGTAAGCCTCACACCCCACAAGCCAAGACAACTGGTCCTTGTTTAAGAGCATTCCAATCATACATGATTTGGTCGGTGCATAAGCGACTGTTTTCATTCTTTTTTCTGTGTTTCTAGCTGGTTTAAGAAAATATTTCATACATGATTTTAAAAATGATATTGTTTGGATATTTATTTTGTCATGTGTATATTTGGATGTTGCCCTGGTAGCTGTTACTGGTATTTACTTTGCTTTAGCAATCTCACACATGCTGGGCTAATCCTGAACAGGATATTAAGATAGCAAACAGTAGGAACTATCACAGCTAAATGTTTGTGTGTAGAAAGGGTTGCTTTGTTACATGACAATCATAGACTGAGGAGTAGCAGACATACATTCAAAAGTGTATACATGTTTGTGAGAGATATTTACACATTTTTTTCAGCTCTATATGGGTTATGCTGAATGTAGAAAGATATCAAACCCTGTGTGGATTTACAGTTTGGTATTAATAAGCACAGAATTTATACAAAATAGCTTAAGGTGCACAAGATGCAATTTTTTGCTGTGAGGCTTACAAACATTGCATGATGTGCTATTGTCTGTTTTCAATCTTACAAGGCTACTCAAAAGTTTATTGGAGGGTGAGGCTGAATGATGGCAAATTCGTCAAAATAGATGTAAACAATGGCAGTTAATACAACTAGTTTTACTGTTTGACCAACAGTCCTGATTTAGCCCTGTTTTCTTTATATTTATTTTCTTTTACATTGCTTGAAAAAAATCTACAGCAGCAATACCTATAGCACTTTTATTGTCTCATGATGATGATTGTATTTTTACCAATAACAATATTGTTCTTAACTTCACCTATCTAATGTGCAGTGGTAAACTGGGTCAGGAAGAATACAAAAATAAAAATAGATTAACTTTGCAGTGGAATTTGTCCTTAACATTTTACACAATTCATGTAAAAAAGCAGTGAAGCACACACACATATGTCTTGCTCAGGGGCACTTCAGTCATAACCTAACAGCTCTGGGAATTGAACCGACAACTTTCATATCCCAAGCCCAGCTCTGTAAATACCAGGCCCCCCATAACTAAATTCAGCAACTTTACTGATCAACAAGTAATAGTAACAACAGAAGAGGGAGATAATGTCTGAACATGAACAAAGTCAGGAATACCATTCCTGTTCTGCAACCTATTAAAACATTTATTACACAGAGAGAAAATATGTGACTTATTCTATAGAAGACAAATATGTTACTAATAATCATATTGTTTGATTACTAATAACAAAATCAGATACTCAGAGACTGGATGGTTTTTTATTGTTGATTTATTGACTACATATGAAAAAAAAACACATGAAGCAGTAGCTTTGAAAGATGGTGCCTCCTTGTATCACTTGTACATATTTTTATGAAAAAAATTGGGACCTGATAATTGTTCCATACATAATATGCTATTGAATATATTTTCTTCTACCCTGTAATACATGTTAGTAGTTAACATTAAAAAGGACAATATATACAGTGTATCACCCCTCACATTTCTGCATATATTTAAGTATACCTTTTCATGGGACAACACTGACAAGATGACACTTTGACACAATGAAAAGTAGTCTGTATGGAGCTTATATAACAGTGTAAATTTATTCTTCCCTCAAAATAACTCAATATACAGTCATTAATGTCTAAACCACCCGCAACAAAAGTGAACACACCCCTAAGAGACTATACCCCTAAATGTCCAAATTGAGCACTGCTAGTCATTTCCCTCCATAATGTCCTGTGACTCTTTAGTGTTACTAGGTCTCAGTTGTGCATAGGGAGTAAATGTACTCTATTTTGTAATACAGCTCTCACACTCTCTCATACTGGTCAATGAAAGTTCTGAAAGAAGATTGCCAACACCCTGAAACTGAGCTGCAGCACAGTGGGCAAGATCATCCAGCATTTGAGACATTAATGGCTGTATATTGAGTTATTTTGAGGGAAGAAAAAAATTACACTGTTATATAAGCTAAACACAGACTACTTTTCATAGTGTCAAAGAGTCATTCTGCCAGTGTTGTCCCATTAAAATACATACTATCTGCAGAAATGTGAGGGGTGTACTCACTTTTGTGATACACTGTATCTCCATATGTCGGACATTATGTTCTGTTCTTGTAAAGAAATTTCTCTTTTTTCAATGAACCATTAAATGAAAATAAATATAGCAGGAAAATAAACCTGGTGTTTGAACTTAGTGGCAGCATTAATATGATATGTTTGAACTGGTTGAATAAGTGTATTTAAAGCAATGCTTGATGGTACAGGTATCACAGATAAATTCCTATTAATTATACATCAATGACCTCCACTAGGAACTGATTGTGGGCTAATGTCAGTGTCATTAATGTGTGTTGTAGGGAGAAGAGCTGACTGTTAAGAGGATACAGGTAAGACAGCAGTATAATAATTCACAAATAGAACAAATGTACATTTTGTACAGAATGTTCTGGTAAGTGAAATAATAAATGAAATAATAAAATAAACATTATAAAAAATCTAATAGGCCAAACTACTATTGAGATCTGTGACTGGATTTTCACCACAGCACGTTACAACAGATCATGTTCAGCATCATTGATCACACATAACTCAGGATCTGGACATCCCTCACACCATTACTTTAGCATCCTTAGGAATTGCATTTTTGCGCTAAAATTAAAATCTATGGTGCTGTAATTGCACATCGGTTTGAATTCATCAAGCCACTTCAGTATTCTTGGGAAATAGAATTTCCATGTTTTCAATATGTTTACTGTCCATGTTATATTTTGTGTTTCAGAGTGTTTAGTTTATTCTGATGAATTTTTACTGTTTATTGTCACACCTTGGGTCTGAAATTAACACAATTTCAATCATCAGTATGTCCTGTACATATTGTTCTATTAGTGTTCTCGAAATATGTTTGGGTCGATTTCTGGCATATTGCTATCTTAGCAATGAAAACACAGGTGCACAACATAACCTTTGTTGGCAATGACATTTCCTGTAAGTCTTAGCCAGGTTTGCACAGAGCTGGTATTTTGGCCCAATCTTCCTCTAGAGCAGTGATTCTTTGGGGCTGTCACTGGGTACTACAGACTTTAAACTCCCTCCACAATTTTTGTGGGGTTAAGGTCTGGAGACTGACTAGGCCACTCCAAAACCTTGAAATGCTTTTTTACGGAGCCACCTCTTCATGGCCTGAGCACTGTGTTTGGGATTATTGTCACACTGGAAGACCCAGCCACATTCCATCTTCAATGCTCTGACTGATGGAAGGAGGTTTTGGCTTAAAATCTCACGAAACATGGCCCCATTCATTCTTCATTGAATCAGTTGTCCTTTCCCCTTTGCAGAAAGACAGCCCCAAAGCCTGATGTTTCCACCCCCATGCTTCACAGTTAGTATGGTGTTTTTGGGATGCACCTAAGCATTCTTCTTCCTCCAAACATCAGTTGAGTTTTTACTAAAAAGTTCTACTTTGGTTTTATCTGACGACATCATATTCTTCCACTCCTCTTCCGGATAATCCATATGCTCTCTAACAAACCTCAGACAGGCCTAGACATGAACCGGCTTAAGCATCATACCTCTCACTGCAGAATTTGAGTCGTTTGTTACTGATGGTAGCCTTTGATACTTTGGTCCCAGCTCTCTGAAGGTCATTTTCATCAGGTCCCTCCGTGGGTTCTTTGCTTACCACTCTCATGATCATTTTGACACCACGGGAACAGATGTGTGTGGCCCTAGAACAAGGGAAATTATCAATGTTCTCGTATGTCTTTCCACTTTCTTACAATTGCACCTACAGTTGATTTATTCACACCAACCTGCTTGCCTACAGTAGATTCACTCTTCCCAGCCTGGTGCAGGTCTTACATTTTCTTCCTGGTGTCAGGTGGTAGCACATCCTACTGATGCTCAACTGTCATGACATCATCGAAATAGAGAGGCCAAGTCATTGTGATGCCCTTTCTTCCCCACACATCCATCCATCCACATAAAATATATATGATTAAACAGACCAATCCACCATCCCACTTTACTGTATTGTAGACTTTTGATGCTCACATGCCGACTGTAGATGAATTTTTGGTGGACATGGGTTCCCTGGTCTGTGACTTCACAATCTCATACACAGGAACACTGTGTGTTTGGACATTAACTTTTTCAACATTTTGTGCTTCTGTGGCATTAATTTCCACAGGTTTGCCTTTGCTACTCATATGCTTTGTCATTTCCTGGTCCACTTGGACAGCCTAGTGTTTGGGGTACAGGACTAGTAATCTGAAGGATGCTTGTCCAAACCTCACCACTGCCAGGTTGCTGTTGGGCCCATGAGCAAGACCCTTAACCTTAATTGCTCAGACTATATACTGTAAATGTACTGTGAGATGCTTTGGATAAAGGCGTCTGCTAAATGCTAAAATGTAATTTTAAATTAAACACCTGCAACCATCAAAAGTGGAAGTGGTCATATAAATGTGACTTGACAGTGTATAAATCATGTCAGAGCCAGCATCAACTCACAAGTGAATGTTTAGATTTTCATCTCAGTAAATTCACAATGGCAATCGTAATTATTTTTACTGTCAGTAATTTTCTATTGTGTTTTTATGCTTGTGGGTGTCTATCTCGATATATTGGTGTTAGGCAATAACAGCAGCTGTGTGTATGATTGGCATCCCAATCTGTTTTGAGTGATGTGAAGAAGCAAAAGCTCCTGGAAATACTAGGATGACCTTCCTGCCTTCAGTATTATTTTCTACACTCTCCTTTACACAAACATTCCAGTATATTCACATGTACTAAAACATATCATTCCTTTTGTTTTATTTTAGAACAATATAATAATTAGCTGATCTTCAATTCTAAGCAGAGTCTGTTAAATGTGGTAACTCATATAAACATGGTAGAGGGCAGGTTATTGTTATTTTTTTTCAACTGCTCTCTGTGTTGAGCTGGTATGATGTGTCCTCCTACAGATGACTGTCAGTATTGGTATTATTGGGCCTAGAGTGAAAAACTAAAAAGTGTGTAACCCATTTGTTTAAATACATTGCTCTAATCATTCAAGGAATCTAGAGTTCACCTGTTGCGATTTGAATCGACTGGGTGTAGTTTCAAAAAAGACACATCTTTGTTGATAAAAGCCTACACTTGGAAATGCATGGTAAGGATAAAAATCAAGCCATGAGGTTCAAGGAACCGTCTGTGGATCTCCACCATTAAACTCTCGGAAGGCATTATTCAGAAAATATAAAATCATGTGTAAGGATTTAAGTGTAATTGTGAACTTAAAAAAGCTTAAAATAACTTCAAGTATTCCTACAACAGGTAGTCCAGGTATGAAAGACGTTGGTTAGGGAAGTATGACAGTAATTAGTCACTAAAAAGCACCAGAAGTCATCTGCAAAGTTGGAAGAGCATGTTGTGTAACTAACCATTTGTACAGAACACCATAAATCAGGCCACCAAGAGTGGTTATTTAGAAGCCAAAGTTGAGCTTAGAGTTGGCACACAAAAGAGGAATGCACAATTAATTGAAAATTGACTTTTTGGGAAGAACCACAAGCAGTATGATTCGTGAAAAGGCAACTATTTCTGCAGCATCATCCCTACTATAACATGGTAGCATCATGCTATGTGTATTCTTCTAATTGGCAAATGGGAGACAAATGGGAGTTGAGTGAGTGATTCATGTGGACAAATACACAAGCATTAAAATAGGTAACTGGCTTTCTTGAATCCAAATAAAATGCATGAAATTTAATTGCTAACACATTCTATTATATATCTGTCAGCTTCATCAGAATGTAAAGTTGACCCCTCAATATAGTGAGAGAAGTTTGATCAGGAATGATCTTGAAAGGGCATCAACTAAGAGTGAAATGAAGATCAGTGGGGAAAGAGTTTTTACATTTGTGACATGACAATATGTGAGAAAACATGATAAACATGGTGGCGGGTAAATCTTTTTTATTTTTAATACATTTCTGTTTATGAAAATTGTCTTCTGCCGTGGTCCCACTTGCTGCGTTTATCAAAGTTCTATGGACGTGCTTTACTTTTGTTCCTGAAGAGGGCACTGTAGGCTCATGGCATAGCTGATTCTGACGCGATGCACACTGGTTCTGCGCTGATATAACCGGATACTTCATATCGTCAGTGTGCGTATGCAGTGTGATAGATTGGGAAAAGACAGTATGAAGTTGCCTTTGGAACAGTTTGTAGGATGAGTCTAAACGTTTGATGCATCGTTACCAGTGCTGTTTATTTTATGCTGAAATGTTTTGAAAAAACAAACAAGCAAACATTTGAATGTAAATTATGATGGTGGTGATGATGATTACTTCAAGTAAAGTTTATATGCAAAGCATTTTTGTTCTGTGTGGTGCATATTATTGTTACACAAATCCAGAAGCAGCTTCAATCCCTACATTTTTGCTCATGACCCCAAATTAATGAAAAATGTTAAGATAGACCAAATACCACTGTTACATAAATTTTGTATTGAGTGCGGTCAAACTGTCTGTTTGCTTATGGGCAGAGAAGTTAAATGACTAACAAGAGATGGACATAACACAAACTTGATAATTATGGGTAAACTCAAATTTCCACCAAAATCAACCAAGACCTAACCATACATGCAAAGCTGGAGCAGTCACATAGTGTCCACAATTAACCAAGCTTGCAAAAAAAAAATTCTTGTTCCAAAATCAGCACTCAATACCTATATTAAAGTATCTTGCAATGGTGGTCAGACACACTAGACCACCATTGCTGAGATGTCTAGTTCTTAGCTTATCTGGATGCCTAGACCAGGGGTGGCCAACCCGTGGCTCCCGAACCTCATACGGCTCTTTGCATGGTCTCATGCGGCTCTTAGGGCGCACTCACACAAACGATCTGTTACGTCATCAGCTCTGAGGGCGACAGACTACATAATCATGGTGCGCGGTTTGTTTACAATTCTAGCGAACCGCTA
>JAYDZF010000007.1:12222471-12235581 GCA_034509105.1 Microcambeva barbata | reverse complement strand
TATGAAAAAGTGAACATGTGCAACAGTAAAGTGACAATGTAAGCATGTAGTAAAGTGCAGAGTTATTTCTGAGGTGTTTTAAGGAGTCTGGTGGCAGTGGGGAAGATACAGTTTTTTAACCTGGTGGTCTTGAATTACACTGTGTGAAAGCATGTGTGAACAATCCATGCTGGGGATGGGTGGGGTCTTTGAGGATGGAGGCAGCTCTTCTGTGGACTCTGTGGCGGTAGCCGGCTGTACTTCCTGAGGAGACTAAGGAAGTTTGGGATGTCTCCTGGAATCCTCAGCAACTTCTATAGCTGTGTCATCAAGAGTCTCCTGACCAGCTGCATTACCGTGTGATACAGCAGTACAACTGTGGTGGAGCGCAAACGCCTGCAGAGAGTGGTGAAGACTGCTGAGAAGATCACCAAGACTCCATTGCCCTCTCTGCAGAGCAGAGGGAAGGGTGCAAGATGAGTGTGGACAGTTTGTGGGTGAGTTTGTGAGGGATTGCCGTGGTGAAGGTGGAGCTGTAATCCACAAAGAGCATCCTGTAGGAGTCTTTGTTTTCCAGGTGGGAGAGGGAGTAGTGAATGGCAGCAGAGATGGCATCTGAGGTGGATCTGTTGTGACAGTAGGCATACTGTAGTGAGTCCAGGGTGTCCGGTATGCTACACTGTATGTTGGCCAGAACCACTCTCTCAAAGCACTTCATAATGATCGGAGTGAGTGCTACTGGCCTGTAGTCATTCAGGCAGGTGGGGGGTGGGGTCTCTTCTTGGGGAGGGGGACGATGGTTGTGGTCTTGTAGCAGGTGGGAACGACTCTCTGGCATTGGGGAGTGATTGAAAATCGAGACCAGAACATCAGCTAGCTCGTTCGCACATGCTTTGATATCCATAATCAAGGTTCTGGTTTCCAAACAAGATCTAGAAAATCTTATCTATGCTTTTACTTCCAATAGGGTGGGGTATTTTCATTGTCTCCAAACTGAACTTCAAAACAAGTCCTTCAAACAGTTACAGCTCATTGAGAATATTGCTGCTTAAGTTTGAACCTAAATGAAGATAACAGAGCACATCACATCACTTCTAAAATGACTTCTGTTTAGTTACATAATACATTTAAAGGTATGTTTATCCCATAATAGATATCTCAGGTATGTTTAGCATAAACCCAGTAGATTGCTTAGATTTATATATTAAGGCCGGTTAGAAGAGCCAAATTTCCAAACTAAACATGTTAAAGCAGTTAAAGTGCCCAGAACTGGAACATATATTAGATGTGGCACAAATGTAAACATGTTTAAATACAGTTTTTTTTCGTGTGCCTATGATTGTTGAGCTCTAAAGTTTGCACTCAGAATTGCTGTTTAGCCTTAGTGTTTTATGTCTTATTTTCAAATTCAAGTATGCTCACGATTTTATTTTCACATTCCTTCTTACTGCACTTACTTTAAAAAAACTAATTTAGTTTATATTTAGTTTTATTCTTTATGTAAAGCACTTTCTCTGGCAGCAACCAGGATTATTCCTACCACACCAGTGTGGATAGTCCCAGGAAAGGAATGCACAAACAAGTGCATTGTAGTGCTGGACCCAACCCCAGAAAAAGAGGCTGAAAGGGCATTTGGCATAAAATAATCCACATCAATAGGCAGATCATGATCCATTGTAGTGACCCAAAAGGATTCATTAACTCATCTAAAGCATTTTTTCACCCTGGTTTTATTTATTTATTTTTGTTTGATTGTTTAAAGTTACAAATAATTACCTTGCTCTGCCTTGACTTACATAACTTTATTTTAGTGTGTGAGCTTTTTACTTTCTATTTTAACAAAAAAGTCTCAGTTTCTTTATAATTATGCATAACAACAGTTGCATTAACATGCGTAAAGTGACATTTTTACTTTTTATTACCCCCAGACTTTGGTCTGCTGAGCTTATTTTAGATGACCAAGCTTGGATGTGCCAAGTCACAGATGATGTCATCAAACATGAAACATCATTTTAACAAATGTCTGCAGTAATTAAAATTTAGGGCCTAAAAGTAACTATATTTTTGCTTTTTAAAAGTACAATTCTTGAACAAAAATGGCAAAAGCAGCAGTTAACCACAGATGGGAAAAAGCTAATGTGTGACTAATTAATTTGCATTGATTATTATTAATTATAACTAGCAAAATAATGATAAAGCATCTACAAAGCTGGAAGAATGCCAATTGTTCAGCTGATCAGCTGATTAATGTAGATATTAACTTCTTTCAGCAGTTTAACTACCTTAGACCACAACAACTTTTTTTCACTTTTACACAAACATTTTCTTGATTCATACGGACTAATGATGGGGCCAAGGACGTGACAGCAAGGTTACACACTCATAAGTCTCTTTGACAGGTTGGCACATATGGCCATTATTGGGCAATGTTCTCCTCAAAATGTTATAAAATGGTAACATTTTCTTCACTTTTCATCTGCTTTTGGCTTCTGCAGTCCTTTTTTAATAAATAAGTGATGTTGTCTTTGATGGCTGCTCAACAAAGAACTAGCTGTCTTCAGCTGTAACCTCTCAGCTCAGGAGTCTGGAACATGACACATGTCAGGCTATGATAAATGGTGCAGTGTCCCAGTAATTTCACCAGGAATGCCCTTGAGATGCCCAAGACCCTGATCGCAAATGTTATTGTTGAATTAAACCATAAAAAGAAATCCACCACCCCCTTTGACATGATAGGAAACATGAGGGGTAAAATGTGGAAAAGGAGAAAAAGTAGTTGAGTAGTATGAATGAAAAAGGTGTCACTGAGTTAAAATGGATTATTCTGGTACATATTCTTACTAGAAATTGTATTATAAAGCAATTTAATGCCTGTCATAGATGTTCAAATTGGTGTATTCTGTTTTGTACATTATGTGAGAAAAAGTAAATATGAATGAATCAGTCTGTGGCTGTCTGTCTACCAAATAACATGCTTTGGGAAATAAAATGAACCAAATAGAGCCCATAATATCTGCTTTTCAGCTGACCCTTTTTTGTTCATGTTTTTATTATTTTTAAATGTTTTAATTAGTATAAAATGTTAATGGTGGCAGTATTATTACAAAAACATTCCTAAGTATGTTACTGAATGTAATATTATACATTATTTACCTTTTTACAATCACTGGGGAGATATGGTTGTTTGACCCATGGCTCAGAAATAAAATGAAAATGGCAAGAGCAGTTTTACAGCGATTACTCTCCTCCTGCAATTACTCCAAATCACTAATGCTTAACTCTCCCGTTGTCCTTTGCAAGCTTTGACAAATAGAGCAACCAAGCCTTTTAATTGGAAAGAAAGCCACCACAGATCTATTAGTGAGCTAGACTGGGAAAACGGATGGGGCCGTCAACAGGCTCAACGGGGAGTGGCAGAGCAAGGTTCCCTATCGTCCAACTCTATCCATAATGGCTCCTATGCATGCCACATGCTTCTTTGTCACCAGAACAGTGCCACTTGTCCCCACAGGGAGTAGCACAGGAGCCTTCTAGGCCAAGGCTGTGCTTTAACCTCTCATTGTCACAATTTGGATGTTACTTTTCAACAGTTTAAAATAACATATGCAGTGAAAACTCTCACAATCTCAAAGTCTTGTTAAATACTTTGATAAAATAGTAGATTATTTACTTTTATAATGTATTGCTTTGTATTTAACATTTTCAAGAGTTGTCCAAATATGTGTATGTAGTGATTACGTTCCGTGGCTAAAGCTTGTGGACACATGTCCATGATGAACATCATATTTCATAAATCATTTTTTTGTATTTTTAATTAGATGCATTAACACTCTCAGCATAAGAGGAAAATGACACCATATAAACCACTATAAAAAGTAAGTCACACATTAAACTCAAAATGTATATTTTATAGTTATTTATATGGTGTCCTATTCCTCTTATGCTTAATCAACTGTTTATCAACAAGAGTATCATTGCCAAATTCATTTATTCGTTCATATCATTTGTTCTTTCCAACACAACTGTGCTGAGTCTTCTTAGCGCTCCTTTGTTTTGGTAAGTCTGAGGCTGGTCAAATGGCTTTTTAGGGAAAAGGTGAAATGGATCCCAGGTCTAAGCTCAGTGTTCAGCTGGCTGCCTTCGATTTTATACCTGCAAAGTTTCAATCTTGCAAGGAACCTCCTCTAGGTTTTTCCTATCACCCCTTAACTTGCCATTTCCCTCCATCTCTGCAAGGTTGATATTAGAGACTGCTCCTGCACTGCTGTTTTTAACCCTGGTGGACTTTGGTATGTGTTCTGGAAATACTTCAAAGAAACACAAAAAGGCAGCAATTTTCTGCTTGAATATCCCTCTGACTAAATCCATTGATCATCCTTGGGGTTCCTGGGAGAGAAGTAGTGAAATAGAGAGACTTGTTTTATTCTGTAATAACTCCTACCTTCACCCCTTTCCTGCTTCACTGTTGTTGTGTTGTTGTTGGTCGCACCTCAGCTCTATTCCTTGGAGAGCCGGCAAGATTGAAGTTATTTTATGCTTCAGCTCCCCGGGTCCCAATTTGAAAACCCTGGGTGTCAGTCTCCACATGCTGCTGTCATGTGGCAGGGAGTGTGGTTACATTTTTTCCTTTTTTTTACATTAAGTTTGTATTACATTAAGCTTGTGGCATATAGGTCAAGTAAAGGAGGCCAATTTCAGTTATTTTTTATATTATTCAATATACACATTATGATACATTGGCATTTTAATTTCTACAGTTTTAATAATTCACATTATTTTCAGTTCAGTTAATTTTCTTTAATCCTTTATCCTAATTAGCGTCGGGGAGGGGTGCTGGAGCTCTTCAACGGGCACAAGACACACGGTAACACCCTGGATGGAGCAGCAGTCCATCGCAGGTACCTACAGGACAAGTGCAGAAGTACATACAAGTGCATAAATTCGGTCAACTGGGTGTCATCTATTGGGCATAATTGTCATTGTCTGGAGCAGCAATGAATTGGCCACCATGTCTGCAATGATGCGATGACCAGACTATGTGTTGGTGGGGTCTTCCAATACTGTGCAAGCACCCTGATTAATAGGCATGTATTTTCATGACAGTTGCACTGTGTATAACTATGTATGTACAAATAATCCTGGGTGGCATGGTGGCTAAGTGGGTAGCACTGTTGCCTAAAATCAAGAAGGTTCTGGGTTATTCAAACACAAAATTACATTAAACTACAAGTATAACCAGCAGATACTCTATATATACAGTACTGTAAAAACTCTTAAGCTCCCAGACAGAAAATTTAAGTCCATGTATCTTAGGAATAAGAGTGGTTTTGCCCAATACATTTTTAATTTTGAATAAAGTAGTTAAGTAAATAAAGTAAAAGATACCACCAAATAAAATAAAGTCTTGTGAGTTAGTCTGAATAACAAAGCTTGGTTCAAGATGGACATTCTCAGCCAGTTCAGGGATTTGTTCAGTTCCATCTCCAGCAGCTCACTTGATTTAACATTAACACCAATTTAACTTATCAGGTGTTGATTAATAACCATCAATAAAACCAGACTCCCATAAAGAGACCACACATGTTTTAATGAACAGTAGTGAATGTAAACTACTTACCTTTTTGTATGTATTTATCTTAATGTAGTGTTTTCACTGCGTGCCTAAGACTTTTGCACAGCACTGTATATATTGGAGTTCTTTATTATTCAGTCCAGCTTCTCATGAAGTCCGTTTTGAGTTCTGAACATTCTTGATGTAAACACACCAGGTCAACAGAGGTTCAAAAGATGTAGTTAAAATGTAATCATTAAGAATAAACTTTGGAAAAGTAGCATTAGACTCTGGCACTCCTAATTATCACAGCATGACTAAAAGGTAGAGCAAGCAGGTAACAAGGTCATGAAGGTTTTCACAGTACATCAACACCCACCTCACCCACCATAATCAAACCTGAGTATTTGTACAAGAAAAGCAGAATTACAGTAACCCAGCATCCCTGATCACCAGAAGTTTCTATGACTCAGAACCTCCAAGCTTTTCTTCTTTGTTCATATTTCTGTTAGCATCTCCAGTCCTGTAGGTCAGAAATGCAGAGGCAGCCAGAAGCAAACACGGTGTCAGGAGATCTGACAAACATTATAGCACCAGATCTCCAGGACAGGGCTCCGCCAACGTGAGATGAATTAGCTGAAGCTTGTTAAATGTCCTGGAATTAATTTTTTTTTTTTTTTAATAAATTAACACTAAGGCAATTAAAAAAAATGAAATTAACATTTTTGAGCTGCCTTAATTTCCCCCATTCTGCTACTATGACTAAACCAAATATTTATTTTATATTTCTATGCTTTTCATAGCAAGAGTAAATGATAGAGATTTTAAGGACAGTTACCTGGTGGCCCGGGTCATGAGTGAGTCCTAATTAGGTCATTTGAAAGAGTAGAGGATTGGCTTTGGCAAATTGCAGATACCTCTCTTCGCCTTCCAGCATGCACTGCTTCCAAGCAGACATAATAAATGGCAGTTAATTGGGAGGTGATGACATACAAGCCAGACTCAATTTGCCCTGCTTTTAGAGACAACTCATTCCCATGGAGTTCCATTGCTTTGGCTAAACTGTCAGTGATGAGCTTACACTGCACTGATGCTTTAGCTCCTGGCCCTGGTTTGGCCTTTCTTGATGGGACAAAGCAAACAAGCCATAAATGTGCATTCTTATCCCTCAGTATTGAAACATGCTCGTGAAACACATCTACGCACAAATTTTGTGTTCATTCAAACAGATTCATCTGTGAATAAAGTTTTAAAGGTAAAACTGCATCTTTTGAAATAACTGCACTCGACACGTTTGTTTTCTTTTCAGCAAAAATCACTTTAGAGATCTCATTACATAATTACACCACTTACCACAGACCATGGTTCGTATCTGTACTGATGTTATCCCTATATTTATAAACTACTATTCATGCTAATATTTATTTTACATTTAAAATGATGTAAATTATATTGTTCTAAATAATGTGTTAAAATGCATGAACAAATATTTTTGACACAGTAAGTACATAAAAATGTGTAGCATATTAGTTGTAAAAGATTCTGAAAGACAGCAAACTCTGAACATAACCTCATCAAACTAATTAGCTCTACATAACAGCACTTGCTAGTGGGTGAACATATTAGACGTGAACATATCCACAAAGTTGACTGATAGACAGACAAGTGTAAGCATTTTTTTTTAGATACTTTTTTCATCACTTTTCAGTGAAATTCATTCTCCGCATTTAACCCAATCCGTGCAGTGAAACACACACATACACACTAGTGAACACTAGGGGCGTTGAGCACACATGCCTGGAGCATTGGGCAGCCCTAGCCACAGCACCCGGGGAGCAGTTAGAGGTTAGGTGCCTTGCTTGTTTTTTTGTTTTTGTTTTGCATCATGTGTATTCAATTTAATTTGGTTTTATTAATCAGTTTTACTTTGGCAGTGGGTACATGTATGTAAAATAAATGAATACAAACGTAAATACATGGTATTGCACAAGTTTTATAAGGAAGCAAACTGCAAACCACAAATCACCTCCACCCTGCCATTTGGCTCTTCCCTGTGTGGTAAGTACTGATTAACATAATCCTGTATCGTCCGCCTCTCAGTCTTAATGCTAGCTCCACTTCAAACATGAACACACTCAGCCATATAAATCTCAGCAAGCATTTAGGCTATGGTAATAACTTTCTTTCTCAACTGCTTGATTGCTGATGCCTGAGCCCTGACACTTGTGATGCACTCTGCCAAGAACATTAAGTATCCAAAAGTGATAAAGCTTCAATTTGCTAGACCATTAGACTAATTACTGCAATAATTAAGTAACTACTTGATTAGAACTAATGGGTACCTAATTATCCAGGAAGGAAGGATCAGGTGGTAATTAATAGAGTCAAGCTGATGTCTTATGACTTAGAGTCCCTGATCACCAGACATTAGGGAATGAGACTGGCAAAAACAAACAATGCTGTTTGGTGTTTGTTTAGACCCCTGTAGCTGTGGTAAACTGTCTGCTTTTTAGTTTAGTGTAGAGTGTGGGAGAAATGGAAAGTAAATGACATTTATTAATGAGAACAGCTACAGCTTTTCTCATTATGTTCTGGAACCTATTGAATCTGTTTATTGAGTTACTGCAATAAACAAATAGTTATAAACCTATAAACAGTTATACCTACCACAAATACAATTATATAAGACAAAGTATTAATCTAAGATTAATAATAGAAACCCATAAATGATTCATTTAATATTCTGTAATTTAAACGTTTGGAAAAAATATCTTTCAGAAGTCATTTAATCTCAGCTTTAATCACATATTGCAACAGAGACATTTTGGTGCCTTAAACAGGAAAAAAGATGGATGGAGACAAATCTAAAATTTATAGAATTAGAACATTAGCATAAAGAGCATTATCTAAACATAAAAGGTTTAAGTAAGGCTGTTGAAAAGGTCATTAAATTTTAACCGGATAGAATACAGAAAGCCCTGCTATAATCTGTCAATCCATCAATCCGTTTCCTATTCAGTTTATAATTGTTAAAAGATGGGCAGGCGTCAGGGTCATGTGTTGTATGTAATATGCATGACTACAAGCGCTAGTATAACCTGAAGCTTACTGACGTTACGTTTCTTTATTAATGTTTGAATAATAGGTGCCTGCAGGGTATGCTATAAATTAGAAGAAAGAATTGAGATATAAATTTTTATAAAGAACCCCTCATACATTCCCATTAGATATTTAAAAATGAAAGAATTGCCTGGATGCTGATTGAGCTTGCAATTGTGTGAATTCTAAAATTTGTTGAAACACACATTCACGCTGATGAGAATGTAAAAAAATCTCATATGTACCATGCTGACTTCAGCACATTTACTGACAGATTCAGTCATTCGCGTTCACTAGAAATATACAAATACTGCATGTTATTTGACTCTATGAATGCTGTATTGTGTGTTATTACTTTCCCATATTTTATTTAAATTACTTAAGCTATCTAATGTGAATGCTTTCGGCTGCTACCGTTAGGGTCCCACTGCAGAGCGAGATCCACATTATTGATTTGGCACATTTTTATGCCTAATAGCTTTCCCGACACAGCCTTCTTATTTATCCAGGCTACGTTGTGCATTCTAATGGCTTTCAAACCGGTGAACTCAGAATCTCTGAGTGGAAAATCCCATTGCTCACATTATCTAAGCCATTTATGTCTATTATGACATGAATGCCAACAAATGTAAAAACCTTTGAATGACATTTTGTTTGAACACATGAATTGATCAGTTTTAGATTTAGCATCTGCTAAAACAAGGCAAAGCTGAAACAACAAATTATACATTGCTCCCACATATGTGGGTTTAATTGTCATAAGTTTCTTCTCTTTCAGCCCTATAGAAGGACTAGCCTTTGGTAAACTCAAGCAATATAGATTAGTAATTTCTCTCTAATTTTGAGCCTGGTCAGATAAAAACTTATTTCCATATTATGAAGTTAACAGTTTAGTCTATTTTTAATTACAAACAGTCATATAAAACATTTTGTGCAACTAAATTCCAAATTGATACATGCATACTCTCAGCAAGCATGTCTCTGAAAATCTACAAAATAGCATATAAATCTATTCTAAGGGGATAGACAGTATAAACCTCTACAATGTATCTGTACTTCAGGAAACCACAATCTGCTTGTTCCATTGGCCTAATTGGTCTGATTCAACTGATGAGCTATTGAAGCTCAAATTGCTAAACATTTTCACACTGATGTGTCAGGTGTCATAATACACAGTTGCATTGCTGTTCTGGCAGCAAAAAGTGGAGCAACACAATAATAGTAAAGTGTTCGTATTGTTTTTACTGATCCGTGTACATCTGCCACTTAACATCAGCCAGCCAACACCATTCACAACTGTAAATGATTCTTAGAAATGAAATCAGCTGATCAGCATTACTGGACAATGTACGGTTTATGGTAAAGAAAAATCTACTTAATGAAATGTTTTATTAATTGACATTGATGGGCTATCCGTGAGCAGTGATTAGCTAGATTTAAGTCACTGTGGGCAATTTATCAATTCTTTGCATTGACTCTTGTTTTTGTATTGATGCTTTAGCCGCTTATCCTACTATTCCCCTCTGCAATCAGAAGCAAACAGGTAATATTCTATAATGTATTACAATATTAAAACTAAAGTAAATATTTGACTAGTACGTATTGTGACTTTAGTAAAATATAAAACCTCTTGAACTCTTGAATGAAACAACATTAAAATAGCTTTGGGTTATCAATCAAAAGAGGAATTGAATCCAAATTCTACCATGCTGTCACTGTTAGTTCATTGAGCAAGGCCTCTCTGCTCCTTTTTTATTTTTATTTTTTTGGGGAATAGGGTGTTGGATTACAGTCATGTTACACAGAACAGGATTAGATGATCATCCTGACACAAACTGGCCCACTTTAGCAATCCTGGTTACATTGACAAGACGACTAAAGTAGACTATGCTTTTGGAAGACCGGGGTGGGCAGCAGAATGAAACTGTAAGACAGAGAATTCGAAGTATATAGGTCTTTAGAGCTTTGCTACAGGGCTTTTAGGAGATGCACATTGAGGGCACTGTTATGTTGTCTCTCACACTGAGCCCTTGGTCCCTGAGAGCAAAAGTCTTTGATGCTGAGACAGTGGTAAAAATAGTACACCAATTTTCCCTCTAGAAGGAAAATCATACAATACCAGAGGGCCGGTACACTACTGGCAACAGCAGTGTCAATTAGTCAAGTGTTTACAGGCCTGGCCTCTTTCTGGGAAAAAAATAAAGCAATTGCTGTCACAAAGGAATTTTAGACTGTATGTGTATTTTTAGTTTGTGTAGTTTTGTACACAGTTTAGGCTCCTAGCTGTTGAAGCTGGATCCCACCTAAGGTGAAAGACTGGTAAAGTCAGATCCTTTAATAAATACCCATGGTATCCACTTAGACAAACAAAATTGTGACAACTTACCCTCCCCAAAGACTTTCTAGTGAAGTCTAAATGTAGCAAAATAGATGGACATACAAAATACAAAACACACGATATTGCTTCTTTTCTAAAGTCTTAAGCAATTTGAGCTACAGTTGCTCGTTTGTTTGATTGGACCAAATGTGAGCCTATGCTGCCCATGACCCTGTCTTGTAGCACAGTAACTTTGAATACCAAAAGTTCAATTGCTTACTAATACATCCAACTGACTATCAGGTGCCATGAAAGAAGAGATATTCAGAGAAGAGATATTAGTATTATTCACTTCACCTGTCAGTGGTCAGCCTGGTCAGTGTATACACAGGTCACCTATTCCCCCAGCTCAATTCTCCTAGTTCTCATACTTCTACTTTTGACAGCTTCAGGTCATAGCTCATAAAATAAGTCACATTACAAGCTGGGTTGATAGTTATATAACGTGTGAAAGGCATTTTCTATTAATTGGCTAAGGGGTTAGAGTGCAGTGTAAGACCAACAGCACCTTTAGAGCAGACAGTTTTAAGGGTCTTGCTCAGGGAGTTGGAATTGAACCGCCACTCTCTGGTTGATTGATGGTGATGATAATAATAATAATAATAATAATAATAATAATAATAATAATAATAAGATTTATTAGTGAATTAGGATTGAGGACTCAAAGGTCAAACATAAAAATGTGATTTCAACCCTAATTTTGACAAATGAAGACTATGCATGCCTTTAACCATTACAATTTGGGCTTTAAGATCACTTGCGTTTTGTAATTTCAAAACTAAAAGTTCACTATTTTCACTAATTAATGAAACGTGAATAAGAAAAGATCCATTTTAATTACAATAATGAAAAACCATGGAAGTGTTTAAGCCTCATCCAGCTGAACGGAAGAATTTCAACAACAGAAATGCTAACACAATAATTGAAAATAGTACGACGAAGGCCATTTATGAAATGACTCAGTTGTCTTAATGTATGGCTTCACCCTCAGCGCTTACATTCTTTGTGTAATTATACAAGACCGTAGTTCTATCTTCTTGTCTCTAATTCGCAAAGCTCTAAGGCTGTGCGCTGAATTGATGTACGTGAAGCCATGCACTAGAAGCTGATGTGATTTAAATGAAACTAATTAGGGAAATGTCAAACGTAATTAATAAAACAGGTTTAAGTTGCAAAAACACTGTCAGCAGAATGGATGAAGATGTCGTAACGCTTCTCCTCACTGCCGCCTTGCTCGCTTTTTTTCAACGCTCTTCAATTAGGTCATGGATTCACTCATCTCTATGGCTCTCTCTCTCTTATTCCTTTCTCACTTTTTCCCACCTTTTCCTCTATCGGGTATAATAGGAAAAAATAGGTGGGGGTGGAGATCTGATGATGGAAAATAAATTTGCCTGTCTGTCCACTGCCTGGAAGAAATTAATTGCCGACTCCTCATCCTGTCTGAGGTACAACAGGAGCATTAACATAAGCAATTTGCATCTGACTTCTTCTGCCGGTTGCTTAATAGAGCATCGGACCTGCCTGATAAGGCACAAGGTCCCTGACGTATTAGCATTTTCATAATATCAAAATATTATAGTGGTACAATTTGCCCAGACTCCATTCATTATTGATAAGAACAAAAGGTTTTATAAATTACAAAAAGGGAGCATGACCTATAATTATGGGCAAGCAAATTAGGGTGGTGCCGTAAAGTCAGTTACATTTATAGGATGAAATAATGATGCCGAAGACCTTTTCCTTTTCCTCCATGTCAGGGAAAATAATAGATTTTTTCCACACCATCGGATGGGGTTAAGGAGAGCCCTTGTGCCATCATGAAAGACAACTGAAAATGTATTTTTGATGTAAGAAAAGAAACAGTATTTAGTAATGTCAGTCTTTTAACCCCCTCTGGCTTGTTTCTCAAGTTTTGAAACATCACTGATTGGCATATGACATCAAATGACTAAATGCTGATCTGTGGTTTAACTGGATTGTGGTGCAGATGTTTACTTTGTGCTTATATTTTGTAATGCTATGAAACACACACACACACACACACATCAGGTTCAAGTAAATGTAGAGTTTAAGTTTTTTGTGCAAACATTGCACTGTTCTT
>JAYDZF010000007.1:12087901-12099502 GCA_034509105.1 Microcambeva barbata | reverse complement strand
ACCTGTTAGTCCGCTTCTAAAAAGTTCACCTCCTCTCCACTTATTATTCTAACTTTGAAGCACCTGTTTGAGGTCATAAAGAAGCTAGTCCACCCCACACAATCATTAAGACTCCAACTACTAACATGGCTAAGACCAAAGAGCTGTCCAAAGACACAAGAGACAAAATTGTAGACCTCTTCAAGGCTGGAAAGGGCTATGGGGCAATTGCCAAGCAGCTTGGTGAAAAAAGATAAACTGTTGGAGCAATTATTAGAACATGGAAGAAGCTAAACATGATTCCCAATCTCCCTCGGACTGGGGCCCCATGCAAGATCTCACCTTGTGGTGTATCAATGATCCTAAGAAAGATGAAAAATCAGCCCAGAACTACATGGGAGGAGCTGGTCAATGACCTGAGGAGAACTGGCACCATTGTTTCCAAGGTTACTATGGGTTATACATTAAGACGTCATAGTTTAAAGTCATGCATGGCACGGAGGGTTCCCCTGCTTAAATCATCACATGTCCAGGCCTGTCTTAAGCTTGCCCATGACAATTTAGATGATCCAGAGGAGTCATGGGAGAAATTTCTGTGGTAAAATGAGACCAAAATAAAGCTTTTTGGTCTTAATTCGACTCGCCGTGTTTGGAGGACGAAGAACGATGAGTACCATCCCAAGAACACCCTCCCTACTGTGAAGCATGGAGGTGGAAGCATCATGCTTTGGGGGTGTTTTTCTGCACATGGGACAAGACGACTGCACTGTATTAAGATGAGGATGACCGGGCCATGTATTGCAATATTTTGGGGAACAACTTCCTTCCCTCAGTGGCTGTGTCTTCCAACATGACAATGACCCAAAGCACACAGCCAGGATAACCAAGGAGTGGCTCGGTAAGAAGCATATCAAGGCTCTGGAGTAGCCTAGCCAGTCTCCAGACCTAAACCCTATAGAAAATCTTTGGTGGTAGCTCAAACTATGTGTGTCTCAGCAACAGCCCAGAAATTTGGCTGATCTGGAAAAGATCTGTCTGGAGGGATGGGCCAAAATCCCTGCTGCAGTGTGTACAAACCTGGTGAAAAACTACATGAAATGTTTGACCTCTGTAATTGCAAACTAATGTACCAAATATTAACATTGATTTTCACAGGTGTTCAAATCCTTATTTGCAGCAGTAACACACAAATAAATTATTTAAAAAATCATACGTTGTGATTTCCGGATTTTTTTTTTTTAGATTATGTCTCTCACAGTGGACATGTACCTAAGAGTGGGAGAACTTTGTAGGGTGTTCAAGTACTTATTTTCCTCCCTGTATTTTAAATCCCTCACTACATATAATATTATAAATATAAAATGCTAAACAGTCAGAAATATAGTGACTAAGCAGATTAATATATTCACTTTTCACCACCAAACTCCATGACATAAAAACAAGCATTTGATAATGGAGTGACCACGGTCTTTTAAGCCAGCCATTATGCCTGCGGTCCCGCACCAATCTCTGCTTTGTGTCACCCAATCACCAGGGCCGAATGAGTCTGAATATGCTAATGACTCTAATTGGACTACTAATAGAGCATGTCTGTGTAGTTTTTAAGCCTGCCAATGGCTGTGTAATCAGCACCGACAGTCGTTAAGGGAATGAAGAGGCAAGCAGCAATGTCAGGAGAGGGCCCAGGCGGTTCCGGCTGACACTACCCCAATCTTCCAGGACCCATTAAATGGCTGTTTCAACGCATTACCTACCATAACATCCTTGAATATCACTGATTTTATTTGCAGTATCAAACATTTCATTTCACGCACCATTAATGGAAAAGTGCTGAGGTTCTGACGCTGCCAAAACATTTAGTAACTACCTGGACTTGAAGAAACCAATTAACTCTAGAGACAAAACAGCCATTCAAACACAAAAATAGGTGGGCCGAGCAGCGTTTTTAGACAATCCCCTATTTACTTAATATGGTAAATGCATTGTGTAGCTCTGAGCTATTTTGTACATAGGTAGAAAAATACTTTTTATACTACACATAGATAAAAAAAAATTATTTGGTATTATTCAGGTCTGGAGTCAGTCATCAGTAGAGATCAGTAGATGATCATTAATATAATGCTGGAAAATGAAACCATTCTCAATCAGGCACTGATCAGGAGGAATGGCATGATGAATTAATCATTCCTTTAAATTTTAGCATTTATGATTCTATTGATTTGAACTATATCACCAAATGGAGCTCAAAACCAGCCAAGTACTTCAGTTTCTTTCCCTGAAGGATACAATCATTCAGTCTTCTATTACTCTTCAACTTTTCTTATTAGGTGCTGTTGACTATTGGACCCAAAGATTGGGTCTGCTTTCAAATATTTGTGAGCTTTAGTGAATCTTAGCCTTTTCACCCTTTTCCCCTTCCGTAAAAAGTTTCTTGGCTGCTACCCTTTACAAAAAGACCTTTTCTGATCAAGCTTCTTTAGACTGTAGAAGGGTCAACTTGGCATTGCAATGAAGCTGCCAAATGCTACGCCAGGCCTCTGCTGGACTTCTTCCAGTATCTCTTAGAAGAAACTGTAGTAAACCTCTAATCAGGTTTTGAAGGTTTTCTTGGCCTTCCGTTTTTCTGTTGTTGACCTCACTTGGTTCTTCAAATTTCTTTACGACAACCTAAATACTACATCTTGAGTATGCAGTTTATTTGCAGATTATTATTTGATAGTGGATTCACTGATGCAATTTGTTTTTGTAGAAGAAAGTTTATGTATTCAATTTCAATGACAGTGCTTTTTCCCAAAGCTAAATTATGGAATTCAGGACAGAGAGACCAAAAAACCAAAAAAAAACCTGTTGAGCAACTGGAGGGCAACAGCAGCAAGGATAAAACTCTCTTAAAGTTATCAAAATAAATCTTGAATGGAAACAGACTTAGCAGGGAAAAATCATCTGGTGTATTCAGTATTCAGTTGTATGCCGTGGAAAAAATTACAGCATATCACAAAAGTGAGTACACCCCTCACATTTCTGGAGATATTCTGTTTGCAGCTTATATAACAGTGTAAATTTATTCTTCCCTCAAAAAAACTCAATATACAGCCATTAATGTCTAAACCACCGGCAACAAAAGTGAGTACACCCTTAAGAGACTACACCCCTAAATGTCCAAAGTGGCCACTGCTTGTCATTTTCCCTCCAAAATGTAACGTGACTCGTTAGTGTTACAGGGTCTCAGGTGTGCATAGGGAGCAGCCTGTCAGTGCTCAGACCATATACCGCACACTACATCACATTGGTCTGCATGACTGTCACCCCAGAAGGAAGCTTCTTCTGAAGTCTATACACAAGAAAGCCCGCAAACAGTTTGCTGAAAACATGTCAACGAAGTACATGGATTACTGGAACCATGTCCTATGGTCTGATGAGACCAAGATTAATTTGTTTGGTTCAGATGGTCTCAAGCATGGGTGGCAGCAATCGGGTGAGGAGTACAAAGATAAGTGTGTCAGTAAAGCATGGTGGTGGGAATGCCATGATTTGGGGCCAATAGAACATCTTTGGGGCATCCTCAAGCGGAAGGTGGATGAGCTCAAAGTCTTGAATATCCGCCAGCTGCGTGATGTCATCATGAAGGAGTGGGAAAGCATTCCAGTGGCAACCTATGAAGCTCTGGTAAACTCCATGCCCAGGAGAGTTGAGGCAGTTCTGGAAAATAATGGTGGCCACACAAAAAATTGACACTTCAGGAACACTTCAGGAAGGGATGTACTCACTTTTGTTGTTGGTGGTTTAGACATCAATGGCTGTATATCTGGTTATTTGAGGGAAGAATAAAATTTACACTCTTACATAATCTGCACCCAGACTACATTTCATTGTGTCAAAGTGTCATTTTGTCAGTGTTGTCCCATGAAAAGATTAAACTACTTCTGCAGAAATGTGAGGGGTGTATTCACGTTAATGATAAAGAGACATGGACACCACAGCACAATTGGTGAAGTACTGTCGTATATGATACCAGAAAAATTAAGCAAGTGCTTAAACTTGTGTTATTTTCAAGGTTCATTCTTCTGGTGTGCATTTAGGTGCCACTTCACAATGCACAAGTGCCTAGTTGTCTGAAAGCACCTTGGAGAAAACAGAATTCATCAGAGCAATTGCGTTTTTGCTAGCACAGCAGGGCTGAGAGGCTGAACTCATTGTGCATTGTTGTCTTGGCCTCAAGACTGAATAAACAAGAGGGTTGTGGCATAAATAATGCCCAAATCAATAATGTGGCTCATTATCCACTGTGGTGATCCCTAACATGAACAGTCAAAAGGATTGACATCACACAGTTTGGTGAACTGTCCATTGTGACACTAGTATACCTTTACCCCAGATAGGTGGCTAGTCTATCACAGTCCAACTGTGCTGTTTTTTGACACAGTGTAGACAGTTGGACCTCTACAGCTCCTTAGCTGAAGTCTGACATGGTGTCCTTGTGTTCATATGGGTTCTCTCAGAGCATGCTGGGTTTAAATTTAGAGCAAATAATGTTATGTGGTTTGACTGATAAGCTGATTTTAAATGTGATTGCTGAAATTTATTATTATTTTAAAAAAATCACGATGCACTGTTTGTTATGTTTCAGTCCTCTTTTTGAGCATTTTTGTACACAATCCATTTACTCTAATCCTCAGCAATCAAGAGAGAAAACATGGTAGATCCTTCACTTCACTTGAGTAATTTCATTTGCAGCTCTAAAGTCATTACTAACCACCAAAAGCACTTAATGAAAAGTCTCTTGGCTATGAAGTGAAGTGAAGAGGAGGTCACCATTAGCTAGCCTCTGTCTGACCCCTAATGCAGTTATGCCCAACACATAGTTGGAGTGGCACTTCAAGAGATGGGAAAAAAGCACATCTTTTGCCTCAAATCGATTACTTAATTCAGCATTGGTTGCAGTGAGTGTGTAAAAAAGGGAGAGCGAGAATGTGTAATGTATGTACATCTGAGTCAATGCAACTATAGGTATATATGGAAGTTCTGTTTGCATATGTATTTTAATTAGACTGGTCAAGCATCCTCTATCGACCATACCAATAATTTATTTTGGTCTGGTTAGTGATAGCACAGTGTTAAGCTACCGAATTATCAAACATGAGGTGTCTGGTTCAAGCCCCACTACTGCAAAATTGTCTCTGATGGATACCAGGGAGTGCAATTATTTAGTGTTTCAGCTTTTTTAAAATAAATTTTAATTTAATAAATCAGCATTTTTTTCATATATTTCTTATACTTTGAAACAGTATGGGGTAATTGTCATGTTTTTGTCTTAAAATTCAGGATAGCAAAGAGAAAATAGCTGGACCTCCTTTCATAGGTTGTGCGTGTGATGTGAGTACGTTGGGGGCAGCCATGGCCTGGTGTTTAGAGAACTGTGTTTGTGATTGGAAGGTTGCCAGTTCAATTCCCAGAGCTGACTGGTCACGACTGAAGTGCCCTTGAGCAAGGCACCCAACCACTAACTGATACCCTGGCGCCATGGCTAGGGCTGCCCACTGCACCAGGCATGTGTGCTCACTGCCCCTTAGTGTTCACTAGTGTGTCTATGTTTGAGTCACTGCACAAATTGGGTTAAAATGCAGAGGACAAATTCCACTGTGTGTAAAGCACACTGTGTGAAAAAGAGTTTTTTAATTCTACAGTCCTTCTAGTTAAAATCGAATGGCAGTTGCAATCGAGAGATATAGTATCCATCTACCCTTGAATACGCAAATCACAATAAGTTTGGTTAAGCCTATGTCAGAGAAAAGTTATGTATTTTCAGTTCAGTTCATTGCCTTTAATCCCTTATCCTAATTAGGGTCGGGGGGGCTGGAGGTGCTGGAGCCTTTCCCAGCTCCTCATTGGGCGCAAGGCACACTTTAACAACCTGGATGCGGCACCATTTATTGATTGTTTGATTTGGCCTTGTGGGTGGTTGATCAGGTTACAGAATCGGTACCCATTTTAATCACTACACGCTGCCAAATACATATCTTTGGCACCTTAAATACTTTTCCCCAGAAGACGGCCAAGCAAGATGAAAAATATTAACTACATGATCTATTTATGATTATCATAGGGAAATACAACACTAGGTGTAACCTACCTCATGCGGCAACCTTTTATCAATGTTTATGATGGTTTAACTTTCCCCTTGTGTTCGTAAGGGGGGGGGGGGGGGACCTGGGGTGTTGCTTCGTGAACCTTGCACATTGCCCACTAACATTGCCCTTCTAACCTCATATGAACTAGCTAATCTTATTCCTATTGATTTCCCAGCCAGCCTTCAATAGGTCCTGATGGAATGATGTCAACATAAAGCTAATGACTTGAACGGCAAAGCAAAGAGAAACATAAAATATCATTACTGTGCTCTCCTTCATCAACACTCTCTGATTACCTCTGCAGCTATTATATTGGGATTGTGGTGACCTTGCACAAAGAATAAGGTGGAGGATTATCACATGGGAGGGCCTTGCCAATAAATTCATGATTTTATTGCAGAAACATTAAGACGGGAAACCACAGTCCAATTGCACCTGCACACATGACATAAATGGGGAAAGGACTTACAATACAGCTTTAAAATGACTGCACTTTACTGGGGGCAGGAGGCAGGAGTAAACAAATATCTAAATCTATATATCTATGTGTGTGTATGTGTGTGTGTGTGTGTGTGTGTGTGTGTGTGTGTGTGTGTGTGTGTGTGTTACTACCTTTTCAATGTGATTCAGAGTCTCCATTTAAAAGACTTTAAAAGTATCCATACATTCTAAATTTGGGACAGGTCAGGAGTGCAAACATGCACCCTCTTCTTCCATGTCTTTTAAATGTTTGCAGCGTGTGGTTTTGAATTGTCTTGTTTAAAAATGCAGGGACATCTTTAGAAAATATCTCAATGTACTATTCTGCATTATTACTGCCATGACATAAATGTATATTACCTTTGCCAAGGGCACTAACACAGCTCCATACAATATTAAATCCTGCCGTTTGGACTTTTTTCTCCTCTGGTTAGGAGCACATGACATTTCTTTCCATTAAAGACCTGGAATTCTGCTTTATCTGACCAAAGTACCCATTTTCTTTATTCATCGATTCATTAAATCATTTAATGATATTATGCCCTGTTGAAGGAGAAATATGCCAATTGCACATATGTTTTCTTTAAGCTACATTGTTTTTTAAACATTTCTGTCAATTTCTCACATATGTACACTGAATATCCTCTGATCCTCTTTATTCACCAAATACTCATCAAAATTACAATCCCATGTTGACATCATGACACAACAATGTCACAGTGGTCAGGCTCTCACAGCAAGAAGGTCCTGGTTTTGATTCCCAGGGAAGTGGTCTATTCTATTATGTGTATCTATGTAGGTTTCCTCCATGAGCGACTTAATATTGTGCAAATGTGATTTTTTTTGTCTTACCATGTGATGGTGTGGCCACCTGTCAAGGATTTTTTTTTTACCTTTTGCCAATTGAAATGGATCCTGAAGAGAATAAAGCAGTGAATCAAAAAATAAATTAATGATTTACAAAAGAAAAAAAAATAGTTTTAACTTTGCCTTTTGTGACAGACAATACTATGTGGTAGCAAATACTTTTGACAATTTGTCCAATTGTGACCTTTTGTTTATTGCAGAGCTATCAGAATAGCTGAATTATCACAGCAAAGGCAGATTTGTAAACTCTATTTGAACTTTAAGATGGTGACCTTTCTTTGTTTTGGTTAAAACGTCACTGCAATGTTCTCTTAATTAAAGTGAAATAGACTGCTTACTAAATGCACAAGTTCTACAAGGGGATTGCACCTAAATTGCCATCCTTTGCTGGTAATTACTCACCATGTTTCACAGCATGGATGTCCAATAAATTTATCACCATCAGGTTAGAAGCGTATTGTCGTGTTGTATATGTTTGCCTATTGTGGCTGCTCCAGTAAATGAATGGTCTGGATTTCCAGCTAAATATTTTGTTACTGTATTTACTGATATATGCTTAGTTTAGGTGATGATAGAGTATAAGGCTGGATATATAACACTTAAGTCTTTATCTCAGAGATCAATCTTTCTCTGACCTGGCTCATTTTTACTTCTACATTTGTATCTTCATCTGAACTAAACACTTTATTAGCCTTATGCATGATATTCATCAATTGTAAAATAATGCACACTATTTAATGAATAAATTAACATGCTGTACTGTGAGTTTTGTAAATTTTATAGCAAACATTTTTGCATACTATCTACATGATGTTTTTTCCTAAAAGGCAGTCTGGGCAAATCGTATTTTCTACAGACTTTAGGGAAATCCTCTTGAAAATAGAAGTTTGATTTAAACCCGTGTGTGTTGTGCCCATGTTCAAAAGGAAACGCACAGACTCATACACTGCTGTGTTATAGCTGAGGGCTAAACACGACTCCCACACATCAGGCTTATTGTTGGGGTGTGGTGGGGATAGCTAAAGGGCAGCTCTCCTGCATTGGCCTGGTGTATTCTACCATCCCTCTGGACCTCAGATACAAATCAAGCTCATCTGACCGCAATGTCCTCTCCACACTCTCAGTCCCCTAAAGGCTAGGTTCTGGTGCAGGATCCTTTCTAAAAACTTATTTATTTTCCCTTTGTGAGGCTGGAGCTAAGGGCACAAAGTACATACATTTCTTTGGGTAAACATAGCCTGAGCTCAGGGTCTCAATCCAATACCATTTTCATTTTAAATAGTGCTTGTCTGTAATAATAGGTAAATATAATACTCAGGGGAGTTAGTAGGTCCTGTGCTTTTAGGTTTTAGTTCTAATCGTCATAATAGAATGTTAACAAAATAATGTATTAAATGAAATTGTGAATAATCACTTTGTTTATGTAAATTATTAAATAGAGTGGAACAATTTACTCAGGTGAAAATGAAAATATAAGCAATTTAGCATTAAGCATTGTATTATGCAGACTATTCAGGAGCTCAAGAACAATTGAAGTGGTTACAATGTCCTATAGGAATGTACGATGTCCTAGATGATTGACTGCTGAAATAACATTTGAATCCATAATTATGAAGTAATCACTCCTCATAGAAAATGTCAAGGTCTGGTTCCAGCAAACATGTTCTGACTGACCCATTATAGGTGAATTGTGGCAAGTGTTTGATTGGGAAATTGTATGTAAATGCTATTTATGGCATATAAACTAGCTTACACTGGCCTAGTATATTTACAGCCCATAAGGGCCCAGTTAAGGCAGTCCCCAGATTTTTTGAAAAATTGGGACATTTTACTTTAAAATGCAAAAGTTACTTTACTTTTTTACTTTAAAATGGTACAAAAAGGACTTACTATTCAACAAAGGGATTTTGCATGCCTAGCCAAAAATCAAACATTACATATAAAATTCATAAAATATTTAAATAACAATGTATTTCACAATAACCAATTGAATTTATTGTTTTAAAGTGATTTAATGAAAGAATAATCAAACAAAGCCTGTTTTTTGTTATAAAAAATGTTGTTGTGGCTAGCCAAGTAAAAAGAACTGTTATCAATTAATAATGCAAAAGCTAATGTCTGTAATTAAATGCCGGTGTATAAATGCCTGTGACTTGTATATGTGTGAAGGTACAAATGATATGGAGACATGTTTCATGATTTTACAGTGACATGCACTTTATGCACACATTTCCAACAATAAAATACTAGTGCCTAATCTGCACATGCTACAACCGAGAAGCTTTGTATAAAGCGCATGTGCCAGAGTTGCTTAAGTATCAAGCAATAATGGCCAAACTCACTTTAAAATCTAAAAAGCAGACCAAGTAGTACATTTGATTCCTAAACATCAAAGCTGTGGTAACCAGGAAAAGCCTTTTTCAGTTTCACAGCTATTTAAGTTTAAACTGTAAATACTGAAATAAAATGGTTTAACCTTTGTATTTACAGTCTAATATTTTTGTCGTAATTTGGTCAGCAAAATAAAGGTTCAAGTTGTACATTAAATTTCAGATTTATTCAGCTACTCAGTGTAGCCAGTGGAGAAACCAGGTGAAGGTCAGGTATATACTTGCTTTCCCTGTTAACAAATAAATATTGTAATATGTTTGGTATGTAAATTGTAATTGTAATATGATACACATAAATATTTTATTTTATTGTTGCAACCACATACATTTACTGTAGCTCTGATGTTGTCTGACGTGATACTGATTGTTTGCTAATGTTGCATGCAGTCAAATGTAATATGAACTGGTTAAAATAAATATATGATGAATAATGATAAACTATAAATAGAATGTTAAAAGTATACAAATACAATACATTTTTACACCATACATAAATAAATAAATAAAATAAATGAATTCTAATACAACTGCTGTCAAGGAAGTATACAATTGCATTTGTAATTGCAGATATGAGAAAGAGGAAAAGCTGACCCCTGACCTCTGGTGTATTATTTTATATGTTTGCACCCAACATGATATTTTTGTCGTTCTAATCAGAGTATGCATTAAAAATAAAGAAACCAAAAAACAGCAAAAAAATAAGTTGTTTACTGGTTAAGCGGGTGGTGGTTGTTCACAGGACGAGGAATCGGGTGCAGTGTGAATAATGATGCAGTTAGTAAGCCTGTGTGTAAATGTGCAAGTAAACACAGGCGCCTGGAGAGCTAAGAATCGGTGCCTGCTTCGATGAAGACGAATCCCCTTTTCATGTCACATTGACCTTTTCCAGTCCCAATGAAATCAATCTTGGCTTAAAACAAATAGCCACATCTCATCTGCTGTTACCCTTCAGACCGAGCTGAATGACCTTTGAACTTAATTTTCTATCCAAACCCATTTCCATGTAACTTCTGCCTCTCAAACCCACCCATCCCAATCATTGTGTCGATAAGGGTCTGCTAAGATTAAAATAATGTCAGAGGAAAAAACTAGGCAAAAACATTATTAGCTATTTTATTATTATTTTTAATGGTATTATTATTATTATTATTATTATTACTATTATTATTATTGTAGTAGTAGTAGTAGTAATATTTATTTATTTTGCACTTCATGCCAACATTTATAATTCTACAACAATTTGGTTATAAGTTAAATCTTTCATAGATTTTAAAATTGCATCATTTGGTGATCAGCAAATTAAATTAGGGCATCTGATTCTGTGTATTAATGAAAAAGTCCTAAGGAAATCTGACTTTTATACACAAGAACTGATGTGATTAATTTCACAGATGTTCTGGCCACTCGATAATGCTTGCCCACCACTGCTGGGCTCTCCAGCTCTTGAATTTAAATCTCAGCGGTGCTATTTCCCGGCTGAGCGCCCACACAGGCACTGCTGGCCATGTCTGAGGGCGAAGGGCGTTTCTCAGTGCTAATGCAGCCGTGGCCTTTGTGTGCAGTTTGAGGTCCTTGCCCAAGGAATGGTTGATTCATGGAGAGTAATGCTATTTTTGGGTCTGTCTGAATATCTAGTAAATGTAGTAATCATTGTACATCATCATAAGTTTGCTCCTGGGAGGATTCTTAAATGTGTTAAAATGCGGCCTACCGAGATTCTGAATAAATGTCAAATGAGCTCTGTGTAAGCAAATAAA
>JAYDZF010000007.1:11815492-11831434 GCA_034509105.1 Microcambeva barbata | reverse complement strand
ATTATTCTCCTAGACTTAAGAACACACATGTTTATGGTCAGAGATTCAACTGGTTGTCCCAGTCTAAGCTGAGGAACCTTTCCCAGTCAAAGCTGAGAAGAATCATAACATAAAATACAACATGTGCCGTACATCTGTGCAACACCTACTAGTTACTATCATTAACATTGTGAAGCAGAATTAACCCATGTCATATTTGTAGGCCCTGAAAAGGTTGATGCAACTACAGAGGCAGCCCTTGTTGAATCCTGGATTTCATTATTAGTGACACAGTGAGACTAGGGGGCTGGGTCGAAAGTCAGCATCCCTGGATAACTTCAGGTGTGACTGGCTTCATTAGAGACCTGTTCTTTTGCAATATATGTGTATAAGAAGGCGAGAATCTTTCTTTTTTTCTTTTTACCCCTGCCAACACCATGTCTTTATAATTTCTTTCCTGACGTGTAGCTTTGACATCTGGGTAGAACTCAGAGGCGAGTAGAGCGAGGCCAGGGATCATGAGATGCTCCCATTTAAAGGGAGCAGTTTGACATGTGTGACAGTTCGTCTCCTTAAGAACGGCAGTGTGTTGGGCTCAGCAGGTTCTTTTTCCTTTATTAAAGCCAAAGAAAGAGCAATATTTAAAGGTATAGCGGGTTGTGTGATATGTCACTTTTGAGATAGAATAATGATTAAGGCTGGATTACAGTTTACAATTTCATTTTATAACTTTCTCCACACTGAATTATCAATAAAAAGTAAAGATATTATTCACATGGCATGACTTAAAAAAATAATAATAAAAATCATATTAGAAAAATGTTTTTATTTTTTTTATTTTTGCTATTTTAGATGCCAAAATATTTATTATTATTATTATTATTATTATTATTATTATTATTATTATTAATAGTGATAATAATAATACTGCTAATAATAATAATAACAATAATAATAATAATAATAATAACCAATATTTTTACTGTTCCCTTTGGCTAGGTACCTAAATGGCAATTAAGTGTTTCAATTTATTCTGGCTGCATGTTTTTTGGACTGTGAGAGGAAACCGGAGCACACAGATTAAACCCACACAGACACATGAAGTCCACACAGCAAGGACCCGGACCGTCCCGTTTGGGGATCGAACCCAGGACTTTCTTGCTGACAGAAGACAGTGCTACCTATACCCATCTTGGATCAACTTACTGTCAATAGTTAGTTAATAATGCAGTATGCATCCCCTTAAGGGTTCCGGCTGCCTTGTGAGAGTAATTGGGTGAGTTTAAAGGGTTACGGGTGAGTCACAGATTTATTGTGAGGTGTGGTAGCAGTTCTGGCACGAGAGCTCTAATGGATGACCTTGGGTTGAGCTGCTACAGACCCAAGGAGATCAGGTCTCAGCACAGCCCGATCAGCAGGCTGACCTTCTTCCCCGGCCTTCACCTTTAACTCACTGATCTTTGACCAAATTATTAAGTAGACACCTGCTTTCCAGAGCAGATTCAGATGACCAATATTTTGATGTAATGTTCGGTGTGAGAGGATAGTTGACCACTTGGATTCTAAATGTGCCTCAGTATGGATTGATTTAGCCCCTTAAGGATAGGAAGGGGCTTTACTACTAGACATTTCTAAGATTTTTTGATAAATTTCTTATATAATTTAGAGCGATTGTTGTATTGGTGGACGAATGGATGGATGAATAGACATACTTTGCCAATTTCTCTTCATTCACCCGAAGGGTTTGGGAACAGTGTAACTTAAATGTTTTATAAATAACAATAAAGTTAGTCAGCAACAGTTAAAAGTATTTAATTAATTAGCAAAGTTTAGAGAAAAAATAAATTACCATCAGATTCAGGGCTGCAACAAAAAGGCTTTTCAAGAAACAAGTTGTTAATTAACAACATACATCTGTGCTGCAAAAACAGAACTAAATTAAGTTTTTTATGCTAACTATAGATGTCCCAAATTATGTTAATGACTTGCTTGTGTTTGAACTTAAAATACAGTTAAAATGCAGTGATGGAACAGTGTATCACTACCTGCTTGTTAGTTTGTTTAACAATACTGCACTTCAGGATATAGAATTGTACTGGGTGGAAAACAATGATAAAATAAGCTAGGCAGAATAAAACACCATTTAAAATGATATTAAACACAAAAGCCTCGTTTAGAGAGAAATGAAACACTTGGACACTAGAGGAAAATTCTGTCAGAAAATGGTCTGGTAGATGCAAATCCACATAAACAAAGTTCCTGAGAGTCTATTAAGCTAACTGTCTAACTTCAAGCACATTTATAAAATCTATTGGCAAAGATGGCAAAATACAATGACTTTACCCATGGACCCATGACAGCTGGATGAATGTCTTAGGGGATGAACAACAATTAAAAGCAATCGTCCCACCAACCCCACCAAATACATTGCCATGCTAGACCAGTGTGAAGTGCTAGAGAAAATAAATGGATAATGTCTAGGGTCATTTTAAAATAGTGTTGTATTTTGCCAGAGATTTAGGTCAGACTCATACTATAATATGTGTTACCACAGGACCATGCAATGCTTAGTAAAGTTGTACGTCTATCACTATCTATTCAACTCCAATGTACACACAGCTGTTTGTGTATTAGGCGCAGTTCACTTTTCCTAACACACACACATACACACACACACACACACACACACAGCTAAAGGGGTTTATTTCTCTGGACAGCTCCACAGTGGAGTGGACAGGTAGTTACAGGAACTAAACTGTGTCCCTGTGGAAGGCAGCTCTAACTCGATTTTCTAGTTTTCTGTCCTATCTAATTCATAGAGAAAGGTGAGTAGCCGGGTGTGACCACTGGAATGGTTCATTTAGAGCAACGTAGTAACAGTGCATTAAGGTTCCTGTCTCATCCCAAAATACAGTAGGATGAACATAATAAGATTGCTTATTTTATTCCATTAAACCAATTCCCACACTGTAACATAAAGTGGATTAGGAACTTGAATTCAGTTGTAATTTAATTAACTGTTACATTATTACAGTTTTATTCTGGCCATGTTGGCATGTAGTTAGAAATAAACAAATGCATGTTATGTATTATGGGATAAATATTATCAATTGCCAAATGACTATACCATATTCACTTTATTATTATTATTATTATTATTATTATTATTATTATTATTATTATTATTATATAAGACTAATAAGAATAATAACAACAATAATAATAATAATAATAATCAAAACTGAGCTTCATGATCTTATCAATTGCAAAATAACTATACCATATTAACTTATTATTATTAGTATTATTATTATTATTATTATTATTATTATTATTATTATTATTATTATATAGCCCAGCAAGTCTCAGGCTAATAGTGGTCTGGACCTGGACATGCATTAAGTCATGTCCAGCTTCCTCTCCAAATGTTTACATTTATTGTTTTTATAGATTGTTGAGAATATTATATTCTAGAATATGTATATGTATAACAAATATGAATTATAATTCAATAAATAGACTAATAGGAAGTATAAAGTGTAAATTGATTAATATGGAGTGCTATGATAATAAGTATAAACATCATGGCAGTTTTGATATGAGTAATTAATTTAATTTGTTAGGCAAAGTTTAAAAGAGCCTTCCAGCTGGACACCTACATGGACAGTGATCGGCTGGTTTGGGAGAACAAGGGCTGAGAAGGGATTCTTCATAACTGCTGCAGCAGTCGATGGTTGCTGCATGCACATAAAGGATAATGCAGATCAGTGACCGACTCTGGGCCTCATATGGATCTCTATATAAAACAAATTAAGTACTTCAGCTCTGTTGGTAAAATAGAATGTAAAAATCTAATGCTGCATGTTTTATGGGAGAAAAAAGTTGATATTGTATCACTATATATTGATTTAATAATAAATTTTTACCTATTGTACATATTGTGCCTTTGGCTGAAGCATGGCACCTGCTCAAGAGAAGTGTCTGCCACTACAAACATATGAAAGATGAATTTGGGGGAATTGCATAAAAATAATTATGACTTCAGTATTTACAGTGTTGTGTATTTTATTTTTATGTTTCTTATGAATCTTCTATTTTTCAGACAAGCCTGAGTTTGTGAAATATGTTAATGACATTAAAACAACAAGGGGGGGGCTACAATTGGTAATAGCTGTCATTATACATCTAGTGTGATAGTCCTCCATCAAGGGCGTCAAGCAAGCAGCCTTAACCACAGAGACACTGTGTCACCTCAACCTTCAGGCCAAGAGGGAAAAACAGCCTTCACCATTAAGGGGAACTGTAGTGACCTAAGCCTGCTATCCTGGCATTGTCCCACCATCTGCATCGATGTGAACCCTTCCTTAAATACTGCCTTCTCAATTAACATGTCCAGCTGGGTGGAGAGTTCTTTCAGTTCCCTAATATCATTACTGTAGTGGCAAAGCAGGATATTAATATTTAAAATAGTATGGAGAGAAAATAGGAAGGGGAAAAAATGCCCAGAGCTCTTTCCCGTCTTCTCACGACGTAATGAGACACATGCAGACAGGGCTGTAATTCTAGAAGCCTCACTCTTATTAGGTTCTGTTCAATGGGAAAGGGAGGGGAGAGAAAGAGAGCTAGATAGATAGAGAGAGTAGTGGTGTACACTGGCTTTGTTTGCAAGACTCCCACAGATCAGTCTTTGTGCACCACGGAGTGCCCAGGCACAAAGAGCCATCTCCAACCCCTCACACCTTGATCATGGACGAGTGGCGTCCTCCAAGCTTTCGTCTCTCTGCTGTGGCATGAGTGTTCGATATTACACTGGCTGATGAAGAGGGAGGGAAGTGTATATCAAAGTAACAAAGCTATCTTTTATAGCCAGCTATATGAGGTCCTTTTTGATATCCCACAAGCTCAAGTTCTGAAGGGCTATGTGGATGTGTAGGTCTGTTCAGGATACATGTTCACAGTGCAAATAATGATGGACAACAATGATGAGTATAAAAAGTGAATACAATATAACTCGAATGAAAATAAAAAAATAAGAATTAAGGAGGCTGGAATGCAAATAGAAAATCAATTATATGTTTTAATGGCAAACCTGCAATTCCATTAGGTGCAACGTACATAGTGCATAGTGTCAGCTACCTAAGTTAACATTCTCTTTACCTCATTAAGCTCATTTCAGCCTTTCTTCTGGTCTGTTATTTGTTTTATTTGTCTTAAGAGGTGTGGTATGCAACACAGCACAAAGCCCATGATGATGGGTCTGTACATTTTTTATTTTTTTAATTGTCTATCTGTCTGTCTGTCTGATCTCTCTCTCTCTCTCTCTCTCTCTCTCTCTCTCTCTCTGTGGTGTGTGTGTGTGTGTGTGTGTGTGTGTGTGTGTTTCCAAGAGAAAAAAAATAAGTTGACTAGAAAGAAAAAAAATGGAAAACAATGACAACATGATTAATGACACTCTTTGTTTAGTTTGAGACCAAGGATATCAGACCAACCAGTGGTTCATTAGACTCACCTGCCCACACCTTGTGAGAGCTTGCATAACTTTCTTTGAGGATAAAATGTTCACATCCTACCAATAAAATATCCCATCCACTAACTGTTGATGGGATGAAAAGATTATCAGTGTTGCTTCTATTTGGTCATAATGCTATGCCTGATTGGTGTATAAAACATCCAAAACACTTCAGGTGGAGCTTCAGACATCTGGCGTGATGGTTTAAATCTGTGCCATATGTGGGACAGTGGACAAAACATGACTTTTTGGTCAAAGGCCGAGGAGAACCCCACTGTCTTCAGAGAGCCATAAAATGAGCAACGGAACTTTGTCAAAACCTTAAAGAAAATGTTTCATGGACAGATGAAACCAGTTCAGAGCTTTTTGGCAATGCATATCAGTGTTCTGTTTATAAACAACAAAATGAAACCCATAACATGCACCATATGTGAGGAAAATGTGGACAAAATGTGGACGCAATCTGGAGAATCTATAAAGTTGTGAGGCTTCTTTTCGGTGAGTATTTAAAGAGCACCCAAGTGTGAAGAATCAAGAAATTTTGGATGTAATTGAACAAAACGAGCAAAAAAATGACCCAAAGCACCTAGCCAAGGTTAGAGAAAACTGTACATGTATGATTCATAATGCAAATAACAAATGCTGTCTTAAAATGATCACTTTTTTAGATTTACAATATCTGTTTGTGTGTTTGACCATGATGAGTAGTATCATTATATTCTATCAAAATTCTTATTCTAGTTTATAGAGCAAAAAAATAAATTAATTAATTAAAAAAACAATGCTCACATTGGTCAAACACACACCCATAAATTTAAAAACTCAAAAACGAAATATTTTTCCATTTATCAGATGCCTTCATCCAAAGTGACTTGCATCACAGTTTCAGTATACTGTCAGAGCAATTGAGGGTTAATGGGCTTGCTCAAGGGCCCAACATAAGACCTGGCCGTGGTGGGGCTTGAAACAGTGACTTACTAGTTCAATAACTTAACATCTAACACCGATCCTGCCCACTTACATTCACGTTCGAGTACCATGGTGTTGTATTGTCCTATTTGTCCTGAAAACACACCTTGTTACTTAAAACTTTCACCATTCTGAATTTACAAAGCTCATGTCTTATGATCATTAATTAGGAGTGTTATTATAGGAGGCTCCACTAAGTTATTTAAAATGCCTTTGCTAGCAATAGCAGGCTCACTGGTTCACTTTGCACCAAGTTTAAAAAATGCAAATAAGGTTGACATTCACTATGTACGGTCCATTGGATTTAAGGAATCTGCAGAGATCTCAGTCAGTGTAGAGAGAAAAACATTACATTTCATTAGGAACCATCATGTTATGGTAATAAATATACTAGAGTTTAATGCACTTCGAACAAACGGTTGTCACTTTAAACAGTCCTCTGTTACAAGAAAAAAATCCTTTCTATCAAAAATACATCCAAGTTCTCTGGGCCTGAGCTTATCTCAGATTATCCTAAATACAGTGGGGACATGTTCTGTGGTCAGATGAGTCCACAGTTCAGATTGTTTCTGGGAGAAAAAAAAAACCAATGTCAGATTCTCCCAACATATGTCATGCTATTGGTCACTTACATATGTGTGCCGGTACCATTGACTGGAAGGCAAAATTTTACAGAAACACATGCTGCCAACAAGGCAACATCTTATCTTAGAAACTCACCCACTACAACAGCATGGTTTATTGAATATGTTTTCTTGATTGGTCTGCCTGCATTTCAGATGTATCCCTTATTGAAAATATATGATACACCATGAAAAGGAGAATTGGGTGATAGGAACCACATATTGTTGAATAGCTGAAGTCTAGCACTTTTTTAAATAAAAAAGTGCTAGATGTTTTATTAACATCTAGCATAAAAGTTGTCTTAGGTCAAAATGTCCGTGTTACTACAGACATTTCACTACTCTATATCTGCAATCTCACACACCATAACACTTTTTTTTTACCACTACACTTTCTATGAAACTTATTTTGGGTCATTTCGATGTTGAATGTTACAACATATAGAGAAACTGTGGTGGGCTGACCAAATGGGATGTGTCCTAAAACCTACTGAGCTGTCATACTCCCTATTTAGTCAGCTAAGTAAATAGGATTTTACCTTATAAATCATTTCATTCAAATTCTAACTAAGCTATCACAGTTAGTATTATGTCATTGAAACCATCGGATGAGGTGCCACAAAGCACAAGCATGTCAGATAACGTTTCTCTGTTGTAAAAAAAAAGTTGTTAGTGCCAATGAATACACTTGTACACCTTTGTACAAATAAAACATTGATAATAATTTATCATCTTTAGAAAAAAAATCACAATTTTGATATGCTGCCTATTTAGAAAGTGCACTAGGTTTACGCACTTTGTCACATCATGTATTTTTTTTTAGCTGGTCTGTAACCCAAAAGGTATATACATAAGGATGCACATATTATTATTATTATTATTATCATTAGTAGTATTATTATTATTACTAGTAGTAGTAATAGTTGTGGTGGTGGTAGTAGTAGTAGTAGTAGTATGTCTTAATTATACTTTTTGTCTTTAAATTGACTTTCTGGAGCTTTTTTATAAGAAAACATCACAAGAGACAGTGCAGGGAAGAACAAAACAAAATGCAGTGACCAGGCAATCTTATTCAGTTTAGAAAAAAAAAAAAATCATGACAATCTGAGGCACCGGTTGTGCCAAGCTATCTTAGCCAACAGCAAATTCCATACAAAAGGCAGCAGCTTGCACCAGATGCTGGGAATTAGCTGCCCCTTTTGACGTTCAGGGCCTGTGCTTCTCCTTGCTTGTGTTGCCATGTATGTGTTTTAGGAATTGCCAGCTTGATGGAGACAAGGCTGATTCACTTTTTGGCATAGTTCTTCATTAAATTGTTACTGTAGGCCATACTGCTGGGTCACAAGATGGCAAAATAAGCCTTTACTTGTTTTAAGGATTGTTTAACATCCTAAATACTATTTTTTTTTAAAGTTTGCAGGCATGCTAATGCAATCATATAATCAATTCCAAGATCAGTGCAAATGTCTCTAATCTTGTACTGATAATAATACAATCAATTAGATGTCAGTTTGTCATGACAAAATTTTGCTTCAGACAGTTCTCTGTTGAAATCCATTGTGGACGTGATGTGAACCATGTCTGTGGCTGAAAACAAGTTTTTTGGCTGAAAACAAGTCACAAGTTTTGTGGCTGAAAACAAGTCACAGTGTTCCTACTACACAGCTGTGCAAACAAGATGTTGCAAATTTAGAAAGGCTGTTTTGTTTGTGTAACCACAAGCAGCTAGAATCATCTGTATCAGGGCTCAGAGAGAATTAATTTCAAAATCATTTTTAGTATTATTATAATTTTCTTATTATTTCCTTTTTTTGCGTGTGGTTTATTTTTTGGAACTACTTTTCTTTTTTAATTGTCAGTGATCCTTTGTTATCTGTCACATCTGTTTATATATTCTATATATTTATATATGTATTCTATCCTTTATTTCATTTCATTCATTCATTTGTTTAAATTTCACATCTGTTCTGTTTACAGATTTGCCATTAAATGTATACATGGGGTGAGATTTTCCTTTCTTTCTTTTCTTTTTTTTTGTTTTTACTGAAGCTGAACTTTGGGCATGAAAGGAATGAAACAGAATGACCCTTGACCAGTCTTTTAGAAACACATGTGGATCAACTAAAACATTTGGTAAATGTGAATGTGTACAGAATTGCCAGATTCAGTTTCTTCCTAATTGAACAAGTGTGTTGAACAATTGAATGAGTTTGATCTGATTGCAAATCAAGACGAAGAAGAAGAGGAAGAAGAAAAAAACTATAGAAACAAACATGACAAATGACAGGAAGTGAAGTGAGTGACATTGATTATCTCTTTAAAATGGCACCTGCTAGTGTGGGATGTATGAGGCAGCAAGTGAACATTTTTTCCTCAAAGTTAATGTGCAAGAAATATCTGCAAGCATAAGGATTTGAGTGAGTTTGACAAGGGCCAAATTGTTGTGGCTAGATGACTAAGTCAGGGCATCTCCGAAAGGTCCAGCCCTTGTTCTGTGTCCCTGGTCTGCAGTCCTAGGAAAATAGGTCCTAGGAAAGAAAAGGGGTACACCACTATTTGTGTAAAATTTAGTCAAGATCAAATTTAATTTTCAACATTAAATGCATCTAAATAATAATGTTCTTTGTCAGTTAAATGTAGAATCAATGAATTCTTTATTTGATACCCAAATTATACTGAATAAATTACACTCAATTAGATATATGCACTGAAATAAATATTACTGTGTGTGTGTGTGTGTGTGTGTGTGTGTGTGTGTGCAAACATAGGTCTACTCTGGTACTTGTAAAATCATATTTGGAATCTTTGTGGACAGTCATAATAGACAACAATGATATCTTTGATCATTGTAAAAACTCAGTAGGCAGGAGCTATGTCGAGTGTAGTTATCATCAACCTATTTTGCCCCCCTTCCCCCATACCTTCCCTCCACCTTTTGTTCTCTCACACTTACACACAGTCAGAGCAGAGCCCAAATAATTCCGGGCCTCAGTTCCATCCCATGTGCCAGTGCAGGGCTTCAAAAGCAATTTCAGCTGAAAAATAAGGTGCTTTTCTTCAATTTTCAAGTCATTTGTGCAGGGGTTAGTCTTGTTTACCTGGCCAGTACAGTGGTATTTACATACCTCTTTAAAAGGAAGGGGGGAAATGGCTGCTGTGATTTATGGACTGCAGCAGAAGCACAATTTTCCATGTTGTGAGCGGCATCTGAGAGGCTATAGAGAAAGGTCACTTAAGGCCATACAAATACCACAGCCTTGCTATGGCGAGAAAGCATATTCACTCCTCTCTGAAAAAAAGCTCTGTAGACCAGTTCTCTACTATAGGGTTATTGAATGCATAAAAGCAGTGGACTTTTATATGCCTCTTCTAGTGTGTATATGTGTGTGTGGGTGTGTACATGTGTTATTTGTTTGAGTAAATGATGTCCACAGTAGGACCAACAGCAGAAGCTTTCAGATGTGTATGAGCTTTGTGGCCATGAATGTCATCCTCAGGAAATAAGCCAATGCCACAGACTGCATTTAATATAATCTTATAAAAACAGGATTGAGGCAAGACATTGAGGCAACACACTTTCATATACCAAAAAACATTTTTGATGCATCACGAAATAATAATGTACAAATAAAGGCATTGGTTTTCTGTGATTCTTCTCGTTTTCTTTAAAGGTGTTTGATAGTCAGAGCTTCTTTTCATGTAATATTTCATTTATATATTATTAATTAAGATTTGACAATAGACATCATTGTATAGTATTTATTATCATACAATACTGACCTTTTACACAATATTAATTATAAATACAAATCACTGTCATTTGATTGCAATAAGAAGCCAATTACAGAAATTCTTAGCTGAATGCTTTTTGCAGATGCCTTTCTACAAAGAAACTTACAGTTATGATTAAATACACTACAAGCTATTGGTTAAGGGCCTTGCTCAAAGGCTCAACACTGGCAGTTGTAGGTATTAATCAATAAAACATAGCATATAACAGTTGTAGAAACTAAAATAGTATGCATCATTTTACTACTGCTATGTATCATTCTTAAATTGCCATATACCCTAAATCTACATTTTTGGGCTCTTGGCATTAGTGCTTCCTTGCTTTAGTTTAAGTAGACAACCGTCCAAAAAAATAAATATTTTAAAACCATCTTACAACAGCGTTTTAAGAACTAATAAAATAATAAGAGCATTAGGAAGTATTATTATAAGTATTATTATAAGATGTGGGTTTTAATTGTCTTTTGAAGACAGAGATGACAAAAATGATAGACTTAGAATCAAATGAAACAGCTAGATACTGTATGTGCTCATTAGCCTTTGCCTTCAAGGTAAAACTGGCACCAGGCATTATGTAATGGACGTTTTTTTCAGTGTTACCAGATGGATCCTAATGAGAATGTGGAGAGACCCTGACTGTCAGGTGTTAGGTTCAATCCCATGCCGCAGTGTTGTAACCTTTACCCTGTCCCTTGACTTGAGGCTACATAATACCATGGGATTGAAACAGAGAGTGAAAATACATTTAAAAGTACTTAGCGAACATGATCCTGCTTCAGGCCTTTTTGTGGATTTGTTCATTTCCTCCGCACACTGTGCTTGAAACTTATCTTTCATTTGTGACTCCCTGGCTTAAATATGATCCGTTTGGCAAAGATCATGGGGTTGGGAAGGGCAGCTGACCTACACGCACTCTTTTATGATTTATCAAAATACCATGCGTCAATGAGATGGCATCCTGCCTAAGGGAGAGGTCTCTGAACATTTACAGTTAACAATCAATGGCTGAATCCTCCAATTTATTATATGTAAAAGCCTGACATCTCTGTCATTCTCATTAATGGTAACCTGGTAGTATTGCTGTGTAGCAAGGAGGTGGGATTTTGTTTCTGGTAGGAAAAGAGAAAAGATGAAACTCCTGAAAAGGTCAGAGGAATCACACTACTGCTGAAACACTGGGCACAATTATAAAGGGCATCACAATCAAGCCTATCATATCGGGACAAGCCACCGGTGGCAAAATGACAGTGATCCTTAGGGCAGTGAAAGGCTCTGGAATAATGTATGCATTAGTTTAAATGAGGAGTATTGTTGTTCCTGTAGGCTATACTTTGTGACATTTTAATAGTAAAGATGGTGACAACAAGGATAATTGGCCAGAATTTGCATCTCTGATTGTTGGATTGTTTGATCGAGGAAAAATCGATCATTGTTTTTAAGTGCTTGCTTTTAAGTTCTAATAATTAGTATGCATTAACAAATAAATGTATGTACAGTAGAACACTATTATGTTAATAATACATTTATGTTAATGAAGAGTAAGTAAAGTTCACTCCAGTGCTTGCTGCTGCTCATTAGCCCAATGACAGCACAGTACAGGGCCACTGATCTCAGGCCTATACGGGAGGATCAAGTTCAGTCCTAATGACGACCCGGCTCTGACCTCGTGTGAGAAAACAAATGGATCCTCAAGGTGATGTTTCAGTCCCACTAGCCTCTTGGGGGTCCCATGGAGCCAGGAACAGATGTAGCCCTGAGGACGGGAAAGGGGTGACGTGCAGGTCAAGGTTGCCATACGCCAAGGTTAGGGTCAGATAAGCACTGCTGGCTCAGGGGTCTGCTCTGGCCTAAAGGCCAGTATGGAGAGGGGGAGAGGAGTGAGTCTTGCACTCAGGAACTAAGGATCGAGTGTTACTCCTTTGAGACTGTGCGGGAGATTTCCCTGTCATCGGGGGTCCTTTGGGGTCATGGTTCTCACTGTTTGTGACAGTAAGCTGTTGAATTGTACTGTATACTGTTTACATTAAAAAAGATAAAGCATAGAAATATTTTTTCTTTTAGACAATCTGCAAAACTCCGATCAGGGTCATTGTAGTTTTTGAATTTGTGCCAAAAAAGTGTGTTCTTGGAAAGCTGGAAGAAAGCCAAATGTGTAAAAAAATAACACTAATATATTTATAATAATTTCCTAGAGTCTGTGTGGGTTTCCTTTGTGTACTCCAGTTTACTCTTAAAGTCCAATGGCATGCCACCAGGTTAATTAGAGACAGTGAATTGTCCTGTAAGTAACTGAGATGGACTGACACCCTGTCCAGGGTGTTACCTTTTGCCTTGTGGCCGCACCAGCACCCTTATCCAACCCTGATTAGGATAAGTAGTTTAAGAAAATGAACTAAACTGACATTTCCTTGAGACAAAGAAAAACATTGTTTTTTTATCATCAGCCTCTATCAATAAAAATGCAATGGCGCTTGTGAATGGGCCGTAATGTTATGCCTGATGGCTGTATAGTGTAGTTAATGAATACAGTGCCACAAGACACAGTCACCGCCAAACGTGGTTTGAAAAAATCAATAGCATTATTAGGATATTAAACCTGTAATTGTGCCACTCGAATAGGTGGGTGATGCTTCAATCTTTAAACAATGAAATTGTCATCTGAATTGTGTCTTCCGCAATCCCATGATATTTCACGGCAATAAGTTATCTCATTTCAACTTAATTAATGTAATAACCTGAGTGAGTTATTAAATTCCTCATGTCTATAAAGTGCAATAATAACACTGCACCACAGGTGTACGCATAATTTTATGATATGGGGTAGTCAACAGCTCTACAACGAAGCTACAATTAATGTCATATTCTCTGGGAGAAGGACTAATAAGGAGCCTCTCTTTTAGAAACAGATCCAATGAAATGTAAATGTGTTCTGTCAGCTTGTGTCGCCATTAATTAGAATAGGCGAGATGTTTGTTAAACTCTTTTAGTTCTTTTAGCTGTCAGCTATGCGCTAATGCAACGCCGTACGCAATCATTCCATCCGTCGCATTATAGCCGGTTAACAACTAGCACAGCTGGCAGCAGCTGTGTAAAAGACATAGCAAGTGCCAATAAACAATTTGTGCATAATCAGACACAAGGCGAAAAAAATAAAAGTTCCATTACATTTATTTTAATTAGACGCATTGCTGGATATGCATGTATGTATGTGAGTCCAGGCATGGTGCATGTATTTCTTTTAATCTATTATTTACTTTAGATCAGCCAATCCTTGTCTTTCCTTATAAAAGACACAAAGGAGATTAATGCTAGAAATACAAGGAAATCAATCCTTGGCCCACTGCAACGACTTAGGAGAGTGTCTGCTATAAAGATTATTACAACAGATGACGGATACTTGATGGTTTGAACAAGGAGCAGCTGATTCCATCAGCCTTATATTCCTGTGCTGCTGTAATAAACATAGCAAAAGTAAATATTTAATGAAGGCACAGATATGGTAATATCATCAGATTTCAACACATAAATCTGATGCTGTTGTTATCAGAGCCAGCAAAGACAAACCACAGAATCATGCCTTCAGCGTACAAAGGCTTTTCGTATGGGTTATTTATTTAGTTATTTACTTATTTAACTCTATTTTTTAAATGATTTAACCATTTGAATTGTAAATCTATGAAATAATTTTAACTCATAACAAGTTTGTATCCAAGCTCTCCCTTGCTGCCACTGTTTGGCCCATGAGCAAGGCCCCCATTACTCCTTTTTCAAGGGGTGGTGTACAATGGCAGACCCCAAGCTTCCAAAGTTATTAAGAAAATATTTTGTATTGCTGTAGTTCTGTATAAAATTATTCATTCGTTTAGTTAAAGCATGTATTTGACCAGTTAGCAGAGTTGTTATTTAAATAAAAAATTTTTTTAAATACATTTACTTTTTCAGCATTTAGCAGACGTCTTTATCCCAAGCGACTTAAAGTACAGTATACAGTCTGAGCAATTAGGGTTTAGAGCCTTGCTCAAGGGTCCAACTGAAGCAACCTTCCAGTAGTGAGGTCTGAACCAGCAACCTTCGGCTTACTAGTCCAGTACCTTAACCTTTAGACTACAGATGTCCAAATAAAGCAACTCACTGCTCATTACACATAAATTGTAAAACTAAATAAACAGGTTATAAGTGTTCAATTAAATATATACCATGGCTGTATGTAATAACACACCTTTTTTCCAACATCATACCATTTTTATTGCTCTCAGCAAATAAAGTTTTTTGTGGGTGGCCAGGTGGAGCAGTGTGCGCATGGTTCAAAATGAACTGTTGACACAGGTCAGCATGCTTAATTGACAGTGCCAGCAGCAGGTGCATGGGCGAGGCTGGGACACTTGTTATCGGAGGCATGAGCAGCATCGTGACGTCCTCTGATCCAATAAGGTGGTCCTCAGCAGGGGGAGACAAATTAAATGTGCTAAATCAGGTAGAAAATGGGAGGGAAAAAATTCTCATTCTCAATCATCCTAACATGAAAATCTTCTTCTCTGTAATGCTTCTTTAAGTAGTCTAAAACGATGGAAATCAGATAATTCTCAATCTCCAATCACCAACACTGTTTCCTACAAAAAATAAAAGTGATGAAACCTTTTGAAGATCCCTCAAAACTAAGTTATTAATTATAACATTAACCACAGACTTTACAATTACCTTTTTTATCACTTTATTTAACTTCAGTGGCCACTTTGTCTTAGTAGAAACTTTTCAGAATAATCCAAAATAGAGTCATTACCTTTCACTTACACCTGTAGGTTTTTAACAGTGACCAGTCCAACGTTTCAAACTTTTAAAGATATAAAAAGTAAAGAATTGGAACAAACATGCATAGACACCAAACTCCTTACAAATAGTGACCGGAGGCTAGGATGAACCCAGGTTCTCATATGCCTGAGGCTATGAGACACACTCTGATTGAAATAAACGTTTTAAAACATATTGTATTATTGTGTTATATATTCAGCAAGTGTGTCATACTGGTCAAGGCCATTCTAAGTCCAACACCATCTGGAAACACTAGAAACTACA
>JAYDZF010000007.1:11794451-11805972 GCA_034509105.1 Microcambeva barbata | reverse complement strand
GACCTAACAACTATTATTAGAACTAAGCTTGGTTAAATGTTTAAGCACTCTGAATGAAGGATCGTACATTTTTCTGTGAAATAAATATCTTTTGAAAATGAGAGGGTTTAGCATGAAAACCTGTTTAGCATGTTTTAATGAATAAAAGGGAATTCATATGAGACTATTTATGGTAGGAAGAGATAGTGCAGGGGTGGAGGACCTAAATAAATAAATATCAAACGTGCGGTACTGTCTTGAATACATGCCGAAAAGAGAAAGAGGCAAAAGAGAGAGAGAGAGAGAGAGAGAGAGAGAGAGAAAGGACGCTTTTTGAAATTCTCCAGCTGGCAGGCTTTAATTTTCCACCATTCTAATTAAAATGCAAATTAAATTTATAATTAGCAACCACAGTATCCGAGAAACCTCCTTCTGCACAGCCCAAACATATGGGGCAGCCAGCGGTGCGCAGAGCTAGGCATCCGTAACACTGGGGATGAGCGAGCCAAGGGGCAGAAAGGGCACCTGAATTCTGTGTGTGGGGCTGGGAGATGCGACTCAGCCTTGCCACCGTGGACGACATTGATTAGACTGCTAGTTGTCCCTGGGCTTTTAAACTGGAAACTCTCCATTGCTGTTTGGAGTCCAGGCGGCATTAGAGCAGACCACATTCACACTCCTGTCACCACATGTGTCACAGGTCAATACCTGGGTCAGTTCTGTCCAGTGAAAGAGTAGGAGACACAAATTAACCTCTGCAGCAACCAGATAATTAATACTCACTGAGATGAATATCAACAAACATCATAGAATGCAGATTCGTCTGACTATTTAAAATAAATGCATAAAAAATACAAAATAAAAATAGACATGACTGTGTCACATTGCTTGATGGGTTAATTTTCTACAATTCTGCACCATTTAAATGCATTCATTTCTGTACAGCTTCTTTGGCATTTCAAGAAATTGTTCAAAGGTCAGAAGAATTTTAATAATATAGTTTTGACTTTTAAATAAAAACTAGGAAAAAAGGCATTTTATTCATAAATCAAGCTGAATATTTGTGATAGGTTATTAAATCTGGTATTTTTGTTTGAAGTTTCCTCTGCCATTTGTTTTCCCTTCAACTAAAAGGCATGTCTATGCGTATCTGATCTGTATGGGTCAATATTTCATTTTCTTTTAGGTGACTGGGCTGGACAACGACACCACCCAAGTGTCAGCATCAATCGCTTGTCATCTGTCTGAAGTGCAGGGTCAATGCTGTAACATGTCAGAATAAAAGCATCTCCTTTTGCTCTTTTGCTTTTAAGTGCAAGAACTGATCTGCTCAGCCATCGTTTGGAGACTCTAAACAAATACCAAGCAATTCTCTTCCTTATCGACCGGCTGCTTACCCAGAAATCCAGTGTCATGTATGAACTCCTTAACTGTTGTGTCATTTTGTCACCTGTGAGGAAGCCCTCTTGTCACACTGGGTATCTTGCCTGAAACCCTGATCTTGCTTGATGGTCAAGGCAGGAAACAAGCAGGTCTGTAGCTGTTTGAACACTTTGATGTGGTCACATGTCGTGGGTGACAGTGTGAGGTTACTGGGGTTGCCTGCTGGATGGTATTAACTGGGACAGAGGCATGCGGTGGCAATGTGTCCAGGACAAAAGTGACTAAAGAGAGTGGCAGTAGTGATTAAACAATTCAGTGCTCATCACAGGGGGCGTTCAGGATTCCTTCATTGAGGGCTAGAAGTCAGAGCAGAACATCCTGACTCAGGGGTTTTCATAAAAGCTCCATTTTAGTCTGGGGTACTCCCCCTCTCTAGCCACATCTTGATCTTTACATTCCTGCCAGCTGTTTTTATGTTTCCTTTTGTATCATTTGAAAGAGTTTACAAAGATTAATGCATGTGAAGCTTTAGAATGCACCTTTCCATAGAGACGCTCTTTTCACTAGGCATTGCCACCAATACAGCCGGACCTGACACATTCAGGAAAGTCAAGATGATATATGGTCCCTCCAAGGTGGAAGCCATTGTCAAACAAACCCTTCTTCCCCAACACAAACCGCTTACATTGTTCGGACCACTTTTGCTTTATTCCCCCTTTAGCTGAGAGGTAGTGCCACCTGTTGCCGCATTAATCATACAAAGAAGATACTCATAAATCATAACATTCTGCAATTAATCAAGCTGTCAGCCCAAGGGTCACAGGTCAGCATCAAAGTATCCAAAGGTTGTTACAGGGGTGTGAAGGGGTCATGATTGCACGGCAACTCTCATTCTTGCAAAGTGTCAGCATAGGAGCCAGCAGAACAAAGGAGAAATCAAAGCCCCACATAAGGGGAGGAGGGACTGATTCAGGCCCGCTCGATGCCCAGAGACGAAGAGCAGAATCCCGATCACAAAGCCAGTCAAACTGACCTGTCACTGCATCAAGAGTTCCCTGTGAGAAAGCTCCACTATCACACTCTGCCATACCCTTTCAAAATGACAGAGCTTTGGCAACCTACTGGGCTCTACACTTTGCTCCATTTGCATATTTAACAAGTTGTTCCTTCTTCATTCAAATGATTTCCTTTTACTTGTTAGAGAGATATGAAAGATGTGGCACATGCTGTATGAGCAATACATTAAAGCAATGTGATACACGAATATTTTAGTCAAAGCTATACAATGCTACCGCTAGATGGGCCGGCTTTAGAGCAACTTTTTTTGGGCGTTTGCTTGGGTATGCTATATACAATGCTAAATTTCTTGACAGTCAGCAAGTCAAAATCCTGAAGCATTGTGAGCCGGTTACAAGTGGCAATAAGTGTGATGTCAAACTACAGCCATAGTATGCTGTTCGTTTATGCTGTTCGTGTGGTTTTTCTTTCCTTTTTGGTTTTGTGCTGTGCATCTCATGCATTTTTGGACATGGTATCATTAAACCCTTCATCACAAAAGTTACTTCGGGAGATCAGACAGACTCATCTGCGATTCCCGTCTGCTAGACTATGTGGTGTGTGAGCCCAATGCAGATCAATTATGTGGTGTGAGAACTGCATTGACTTAAAAGGCTCCCAATTACAAGAGATCAAGTGCACAATGTTCAACGAGTCATGTACAAAAGCCATGAAGTGTGAACTTCCCATTAGCAGCAGTACCTCAGTGGTAAAATGCTGGGCAGGACAAGGCCCAACCATTGCCAAGTAGCCATCTTGGGGCCCGTGAGCAAGGCCCTTCACACATAATTGGATTCAGTCATAATTGGAAGTTGGTTTAGATACATGTAACGGTCATAAGTAGTCATAATCTCTCTGTATCTTCTGGGTGGTTTTATTCAGGTGCTCAGTTTCCTCCCACAGTCAAAAATCATACAGTCAGCTTAAATGAGACACTGAATTGCCCTGTACAGGTCGGTGAAAGGGTGTATGTATGTGTATCTTCCCTGCAATAGGCTGGCACCTTGGGTTTCAGTGTGCCGACCGCCTACTACCCCTGCACTGCTGTCATTACTGGCTCAATCTATAAGATACACTGGTGAGGTAATAATGCTTCACAATAGACTTGCATCTTTGCCTTTACTATTTCAAGTGTGGTACATACCCACTGTGACTCCTCACATTCCTCATCAGGATTAATTAGTGCTAAATAAATAAATAAAAAAGTAACATAGTCGGTAGTTATGATGCCACATCTTTGTAATTGATTCTGGTTACAATCCAGACTCCAATCAGGATAGATCAGATATTAATGAGGATTAAATGCCAATCACTGCTTCATCATGGACAATCAGACATTTTACTAGTACTTAGCAGAAGAAGGAATGTGGTTTGCAGATGGCTGGTTTAGCATGGCAGTCAGCAAAATGAGATCACATCTCAAAACTGCCATGATCTGTCAAGGATGGGGAGTACATTTTTATACAGCATGGCGGAGTAAATGCCGGAGAGGAGTTTACATACCAATACCAGATCTCTGCATGGCTCATTTCTTCCGCCTTGCATCATCAAACTCAGCGCCAGCCATTCTAATAGGGCTTTCCCAGGTGTAGTACACACAAAGAACTAACCACTCACAATTCAATTCATAAATCTTCGCCACCCCATCTCTGGCCAAATTTTTCCAGCAGTGTAAAAATTGCCTAGGGGTAAAATGGTACACTCACGGACATTTGTAAGTGCAGCGTTATCATTTCAAACAGTTGAAATAGCTCTAAGCCAGATCCAAGACCCACCCCGTCGCCACCCGCAGTCACTACCCATTCTGCTGATTTTATTTTTGGTTTTTCCAAACCCCCTGTGCGCTCTCTTTGGTGGTCCTAAAAACAATAACAGCTATGCAAAAAAAGTCTCCACCTTTTTATCTATTGAGAATGAGATTGATGTTCCTATCAACAGCAGGTCTGCAACTGAAAAAAACGTTATAGAATAACATCCACTCTAATCAAATTCATAATCCATGGAGACACTGTGTGATAAGATTTAAAAATATATATATTTCAGGCTGTTTTGTGTACACACTTGGGCATTGTATCTTGATTTTCTAGTAGGATATGCTCATATTTCTGAGCGTTCAGTGTCCCACATGGTACTGCACAGCAAGCCTACAAGTATTTAATATCTATCCATATCTTGTTCATTTATTTATTTGCACATGTTTTGGTATTAATAACTAATTGTATTGTATTCAACTTTTTTAATTTTCTTGTAATTGCTTAGCTTTGATCATCACATCACACCATCTTATCACAGTATTTCATTTATGTTGGCCCTTTTCTCTGGTTTAATTCTGACAAGTGTCTGGCTTTCTTGGTCATACAGGTGTTTTCACACATTTTCTATGTGATTCAAGTCAGGATTTTGCAATAACCCTTCCAATACATTGAACTTGTCCAGGTATATTCATGGTGCTGAAAGACGACGTACCATCACTGTTGTGCTTGAAAACCCATGTGTGACCAAGTGTCTGCTTTAAGGCTGCTGTTCCTCAGTTATTCGACAAATTCCTTTTTCTTCATGAAGGCATGTGTAGTTGTGATATATTTAGCAATCTGCAGTAATATATTAGGTTTTTTAAATGTAAAAACAAAACATTATTACTATTATTATTTTTATTATTATTATTGTTATTTATGACAGTGAAGAACTATTTCTTGTGAAGCAGAATGGCAAGCTCTAACTTCACCGTCTACTTCCTGTGTTGTTCTCTTTTAAAAATTTGCCTACAGTTGTTTGCAAAACATGTTCTGAATGTACCTACCGACAAAAATATTACTGGCTCTGAAAGTAGAGGTGCCTAACTTAAAATGTGCCTGGTTACAATTTGGAGTTCCATAATAAAATAATTGTAAATGTATTTTGTTGCTAAACCAAACTAAACCATTTTTTCAGTGTATATAGGCTTGCAGGAAAAAAAAAAACCTTGAAAAGGAAAATTTGAATTTGCGCTTTGGCATATGAGTGCTGCTCTGGCTGCTTGGTCATATTTTTTCTTAAAAGAAAAAAAGAGGAAAAATCCAGCACAAAAGAAAAACAGATATTTTGCGTCTCTTAAGTGAGCGACTTGTGTGAATTGCATATATTACCTGGAAGTGCTCAGATTTTAATGTCGTGTACATCAAATGTGAACTTTGAGTGGCTGAACACATCAATCATGTTGCACATTGTATTTGTCACTGCATTAGCCAGCATGAGTGACATTTAAGTCTTACAAGTGTTGCTGTTGCCCTTTCAGTACCTACTTACCTTCTTTTAACAGTGCATGATTCAGTCAATACTGACACATTGTTTAAAGCCCCAGCAATCACTATTCACTGGCCATTCGTTCCACGAAACTAAGACTGGCAAAAATGGGTTGTAATTGTAGGCGATTTCCAGCAATGCATGTAAATGGGATGAAATGATGAAAAGATAACGATTAGAATATAAAAAAACAGAGCCCTAAATTGGTGTTAAAATAAGAATATAACACTGTATTGAATGTTGAGGAACTAGAATAATACTGAAAATTCATTATTTTATTTTTAATGAAACTATGTGCTATATGGCTAAAGCAATATAACAGCTAACAATGTGCTCAACACATTATTATTATCAACAGTACTGGCAGCAAGGAATTTGGGGATTCAATCCCCATGTGGGACATTCTGGGTCCATAGGGTAAAACAGAAATGTTAATTGGGAAGAATATGAGTGTGTGTGTGTGTGTGTGTGTGTGTGTCCTGAGATGAACTGGCACCCAGTCCAGGGTTTTTATTTGCACTTTGCACCCATTGAGATAGGCTCAAGGTTTTCTTCCCCATATCAAATCAACCCTGAGATTTTGAACAAAAAAAATATTTTCTAAAAAGTATTGTTGCCAAATTTCAATCAAAATCATGGGTGACGTAGCCGAGCACTGCACAGACCAAATTATAAGTCAAGTGTAAAGACATGGACTTCGCCAACAGGTAGAAAACCTTCGTACCATTCTTGTTGTTAATCACACACTCAACCTCAGCCCAACTGGCCTGATATTGGTGCTTTTAATTATTTATGCAAATAGGCAATATGGGAGACTAGTAGATTACTGGCTAGAGCTTTATTAATTAACTGAAAGGTTGGGCCGGTTGGGCCCTTTTGCAAGGCCCATAAACATCTCAGCTCCATTAGGTGCTGTCCTGCTCTCTTAAACCTGCGCAACCAAAAACAAACTAAAAGCCATTTTAGTTGCTAAATTATTAAATGTCTCTGAAGTTTTTTTTTTACTTTAATCCTATACTGTCTCATGTCTTATCTTTGGTCTATATAAAAGGTATTTTTCAGTCACTTTGGTTCATTTGGCGGTTCTGAAATAACACTAGCACAAATATGTGCATTTCTCAAAACAATTTGTACAAACAGCACAACACAATGGGTGACCAGCTATGGCCTGTACCTCAAAATCCTTAGTTCATGTCCCAAAGGCAAATACTTATATGTGAAAATGTCAGTCATTGGAATGAAGAGTCCCTCTGTCACTGAGTATGACAAAACAACAAGACAAAAGTAAAAATGTTAAGTCATGTAGCAGTATTTTTAAATAACTCAAATGTTTAGATACTGTTAGTATCTTTGCAAATGTAGACTGCATCCACAGCAGGCCACAGGGTCATCTGGGTATGTGGCTGTCGATCCTAAACCTTACACCTCCATACAGAGTAGAAATCCTCTGTTAGATTCAGAAATAGATAGGGTAAAAATAGCATCTGTTGTGGGTTGCAAACATTGTGTTTGAGTGATGGAATATCACAATGTGCTTGCTAATTAAAGGTTCATGAGATGAACACAACAATTTAAAGAACTTTTTAATCACCGGTGGCTCTAGAGCTTAACACACGTCCACTCATTAGTAAAAGTCATGATTGATCATCAATTCTGGAGCTTTAAACTATATTAGTTCACTATACATTAATAAAATCAGCTTCACCTGGCCTGGTAACTGACAACTTTATTTGATTGTGATGACATATTCAGTGAATTAATTCCTAGATGTTTTGGTGAAGTAGGGTAGTTAAGTCGAGTAAAGAACAGTGTATTGTGATCAACATGACAAAAACAATTGTGAGAAACAACTGACATTTGTAGGGGGGCACGGTGGCTTAGTGGGTAGCACTGTCACCTCACAGCGTGTGGGTTTCCTTCGGGTACTCCGGTTTCCTCCTCCAAAACATGCTACCAGGTTGATTGGAGACATTGAATTGTCCTGACTGGCGCCCCATCCAGGGTGTTACCAATGAAGTGCTGGGATAGGCTCCACCGTCCCTCCCCGACCCTAATTAGGATAAAGACAATGAATATGAAGATGAAGATGAAGATGAACCGACATTTGTACAGAATTATTTGCATGAGTATCCCAAAGCATTTGCTAATAACTTAAAAAGCAGGTTTTCCAATCTGAAAAAATCTGAAAAAGCAACAGAGGAAAAACTGTAAATATTACTTAAATGCTTGTGCTTTGATCTGTTTAACAATTAGACATTTTAAACTTTAAAACAAAATAATGTTACCATTAAATAAGCTAATTAGATTGCTGACAGTTTAGTGATGAAATACAGCATCCATAACAAACATCTATCCAACACAGACGTATTAGCTGGTCAGATGTTAATCAATAAAATGCCAAAGCTTGTAAAAGTTGCAAAAATGCAAACTTGCTATTATCAAGTAAGCACGAGCTGTGTGAAGAGAAAAAGAGAATAAGCAAAAACAGTATTATTAATAAAAAAATATGTAAAGATTAGCCTTTTTAGGACTTAAAGTTAAAATGACTCAAGTGCTTTTCACTTAGTAATAAAATGTTCAAAATGTTTCTGTCTAATAAATAATAAAAAAATTATTGCTTGCATGTTTGTTAAATGTAACAATGATAAATCTAAGCTAACAACTTCCTTAATATATGCATTTTGTCAGTCCTTTTAAATTAGGAAGAAATAAAAAAAACCACCAACATATACTGTATATATACCAGTGCCTCTTTAGCAATTTCATTAAGTGGTTTAATCAATCACTATCCTAACCTCTTTATTAATCACTTTATCAAGCAGTTGATGCATTGCTTGTGTTAATGGACTTCATTTATTTTAATTTTTTGCCTTTTTTGTCTTATCTGAGTGCTTTCCGAGTCTGACTCTTGGCAAAGGGCTTTTCCAGGTATAGTCAAGCTTTCTACAGTCCTCTTTCCTTAACTCTATTACCATCGCTGCACGGCCAACCTAACCAATTTATTAGGAGAAGTGTGTACATAGATCTCCAACTGTACCACCCAGCTCAGCTGTGATAAACACCAAGCTCATTCGTTTACTTTCATCTGACATGGTGCTGATTTACGATCCTAATAAGATTAATATCCCCTCTACTTTCTCCCCTCCCCTTCTATATAGGGCAGCCCCAATGTTCTTTCTGGCTGAGTGCTGTCTGTTGCTTCAAGCACCGAACAATAGCTTTAACATTTTTAACTAGAAAACACATAAATGGTTAAAAAGAGGGGAAAGTTGATCTTCAGATCAACAATGTTTTTACGTGGATTTTTGGGGTCCATTTTAGTCCAGGACTGGATTATTAAATATATTATACATTTGAATTCACTCTCTTTCTGGTTGGGACTGAATGCATTATGCACATACTGCACATCCTTGAGAAAAAAAAGTAATATAGATATAATTGGGATAACACGCTAATGCTTTTTTTCATTTAAAATCTTAGTTATATATGGCAGCAGGGACACAATAGCTATTAGTTGCCTTTTTGGGTTTCAATTTGATAACAGTCCATTGTGTCTCCGGTCCTACTTAGTAAATCTTTACTCACACATTTTAGACTTTTTCTGTTGGGTTAACATTCATGCCAAAGTTTTATATTTCCTTTTTGTTTTTTGTTCCTTCGTGGAGTATTTATAGAAATTGCTAGTGTGTGGGATGGCCACCAGCAAACTTTCAGTCATTTTTTTAAATAGTCATTCTTATCTATGCCCTATCATTTCTCCTTCTCTTGTCCCATCCATAGCTTCCTTTTCTGGCTGTGTTCTCGCCTCATGGCATGTTGTGTGTTAAAAAGCTATTGTCTGCATCATCTGAGTCTCACTCTCCTCAGACAGAGGTGGACAAAAAAGTGATGGGAAGAATAAAAAAGCTGAGAACACAGGTTGAGCAGCTGAATAGAAAATTGCACTTAAGTGGACTCCTCTGGAACATCACCAAGAAGTGTTTGGATGGCTCAGACTGCAGGGTCTGGCCAGGGGGTCGAGGTAGGGGGTTTGGTAAAGGGGGATAGTGACAAACTTGAAAGCTGCCATACATTTGCAGCACTCTCTGAAAAAAAAAAAAATACAACCGTTTCACACCTGAAGCCTTTCACACGTGGGCCTCTAAGCATCCCCCTTCAAGACATTTAATTGGCTATTGCCTTGTTGCTTGTTGAGCTGGGCCCCATTATGGTGAGGCGACAAGCAGCCAAGTATGCAGAATGAAAAGGGTCCCTCTCCCAGATGGGCCCTGGCAACTTGAAAAAAGTGCTAGATCACTTCTTGCTGTTGACAAATAGGATGGACATACAGTTTAAATGTAGAAAATGTAAAATAATTGAGGCAATATAAAATAAATATTGCTTCATATTGGAACCCACAGTGCCCATCTGTTGAAAAAAGTAACATCCCTTGTAATTTGTATACCTGTTTTTATTATTATTATTCTCACTCTCATACCATCTGCGTTTATTTTCTCCTATATTAGCCTGAGGCACCGAGGCCTTTCGATGGCCCTGGTTGTGGCTGTAAAGGGGGCGGGGGGTCTATTGCAAACTCTGTCCAAACCACTGAGAGTACGTGCAAACTTTTGGTGAGACTGTAGAGGTGCTGGTAGTTAGGATGTGTAAAGATTCATGGGAAAATTGATTAGGCCAAATCATATGATATGTTAAGTTAAGTCATTTAAAGTTATATATTATAGTTTGTTTATAGTACTGTTGAGATATTTAACTGCAACTATAATAAATTATTTGCATTTAAAATATAAACAAAACTATGCTATTGAAACACGGCTGCACACAGGCACACACACTCTTGATTCACCACTTCAGAGTGTTCAACTAACTGGACTCTGGGGTGAAACCATAGCTCCAAGACAAAGCCCACACAAACATGGGAATTCATACACAATGGACCTAGTTTTAGACGTAGTCTAAGTACTAAGTATAAATATATGCATGTGACATATAGACAGAAACACACACACACAGAAAGATGGAACAAGAGAGAGCATATTTTAGCTTATTTATTTGGAGCCACAATTTTGGCCTCCACCACATATACAAATATTTATTTTGTGTGGCTCAAATAATAAAGAATTTGTACCATCTTTAATGATTGCACTGTGTGCATATTTTGTTAAATATTAAAAGACTGTTTGTTGAGAGCATGCATGGACCTTCAGTATGACTGCATGTTTGTGAATGAAAATAAATAAAAAAATATCGCACCTTATATTTTTCAGTTTGACATCCAAAAATGTTGTATTAAAACTAAGCGCTTTTTTTTTACAATTACTGTGAAAGTCTGGAAAGGAACCATTCGTTTATTATGATAAAAAAAAAACTGACTAATTGGTCAAAATTATTCAATGACCAGTCACCTTGCTGTAGGACAATTAATAAATATGAAGCCTGGACAGGGACAAAATGACAAGTCAAACTTAATTGGTACCCAGCCTCAAAATATGTGTTATTTTCTGGCTATCAGCCTCCAACTATCAGTGTACTATTAGCCTAAAACCACCAACACCCACACCCCCTGAATTACCTCCATCTCCCCCTCTCCCCAAACAAATCAGGAACATGCGACAGCACCCAACTAATTATTCCTCCTATGTTTCCCCCACCTGCCAGTCACACTTTTTGGGGACTAAAGCTTAAAACAAGTTAGCTCACAAATGATCCGCTATATTTATATTAACACCTCAGCTGGTTGCACAGACGGCCCCTGAAGGAAGGCAATCCATTAGGGGCATCAGCATGCTGAATAGGCACGCTCTAAATGGCCTAGCCTTAAATG